>JARVGQ010000981.1:9052055-9064940 GCA_031762355.1 Hypsolebias martinsi | reverse complement strand
TGTTCTACCACCTTCAGCTGTTGCCTTACTACTACTTGTTTTTTTAATATAAATTAAAAACAACAACAACAAAGCAGCGAGAAATGGTTCCCTCAGTTAGTAATTGAGTAGGGAAGGAAATGGGAGGATTAGTGTAGTTGCGTAGAATAACCACTGGTTCCGCAGGTGTATTGACCCGACTCGACGCCTCTTGCATGTTTCCTGTCCTGGAATAGAAAACACAGATGAGCTCGTCGAGCCTTCAGACCGACTCACTGCTGCTGCATCTCGTCTCCACAGGCACTCCTCTGATAATTTCCTGTTTTATTGTAAAAACGGACAATAATTTCTGATATAATACCTACTTTGCCTCATGTTTACTGGACTATTGGAGTGCATGATTCTTACATTATAATTATGAACAATGGCTTGGGAACTTCAGCACAATCTGGATCATCTTATTTTAGATTATAGACATTTTCCCTGCAATGATCCAATTAACGTCCATGAAGTAGTGCCGTACACGCAAAAAATGACTTTTTGCAATGAGGCAGATACGCAGGCTGACATTAATCTGTAATGCTTTTGTGGTAAAAACTAAACCGGATATTACAAGATTTAAAATGTTTCTTCATTAATTTATTGCTCCATTTTTGGTCACTGTGAGCATGGATAAATAATAAATAATAAAACAAGGGAAGGGAAGTCTGAGATTGTCATCATTGCATGTTCCCATACAATGACAAAATTGTTTATCTGCATTTAACCCATCACACATGAGATACACCCAGGTGGGGCAGTGGACATCTAAGTAAAAGCACCCGGGGAGCAAATGGGGATTGGGTGTCTTGCTCAGAGACACAACAACATGCGGGAATGACTCGAACCGTGACTTTCTGGTCCCAGGTCGGCTGTCCTACCTCTACCCCACCTCGGCTCCCATAAATGAGAAATCTTTGACGCAAAAAAGAAACAAACAGACCAAAATGTTTTGCACACCTTTGTGGCTGTTTGTATTTAATTCTGGTTGTTCTGTGTCTCATTGTGACATCTTAAGAAAAAAAAGAGAAAAATCACTGCAATGCCACTTTAATTGGTGATATGTGACTTATTTGTGCTGCTGATTATCCATGCTGCTGATCATGCTGCTGATTATCTCATGCTGCTGATTATTTCATGCTGCTCTATTCATTCATATCCATCTGCTCAACACAGACTCATGTTCAGGCTGCTGTTGTTACACTGTACATGTATTGCTTTTACATTATTAGTGTTTAGTGTATATCTTAGATCATTATATACTGTTTCTTTTTATACTTTATATTTAGCTATTTTTGGATGTAGTTGGGACCCTGAGTACATAATTTGTTCCACCTCATGTACCACATGTGATGGAAATGACAATAAATTTGACTTTAACTTGGACTTTGCATCTCACTCCACATCACTTTGTGGTTATTTTGTGTAGTTACCGGTAATAATATATTTAGCTAGTTTTTTTGCTTTTTTAAATGCCACATTTAACTTTTTTTAGATTATTTCATTATTTTCTATAGCATCCTTGTCATTTTGTGTGACGTTGTTGTTTTTTCACATTTGGTCAAATTATATCTGAATAAATTTGGTTAGTTTTATCGTTTTGAGAATATCTCTACAAATGTAGCCTCTTTATCAGTTTTCCAGACAGAAATAATGGGCAGAACTCCTCAGTACAACCCAGAAGAACACATTTCTTGTAGTAACTGTAGGTCTAAACTATATTCTTCATCTTTTTGTTCTGTCTGTATCAGAAAACTTCTTCCACTTGTTGCCTGCTGCTCCACAAGGAGGTCTGTTTGCTCCATAAAGGCTCCTATTCATTGCTTTGTAGTCATCATCATCACTAATTTATTCATAATTTGTAATCCCCCAGTTTAACAGTGTTTGATTCAGCCAGTTAAGAGAACCAGTCAGTGGCTGTGCGTGAATCAGGACTAATGAGGCAAGAAAACTGTCCACCTTTCACTATTATGTCCTCGATGAATGGCACACATTTTTTTTCTCATTTAATTCCAGCTTAAAACATCCAGTCTGTGCCTCTGCTTTTCTTCTGATGTAGCTCACTTAAATTTACCAGCTAACCTAGAATGAACCACCAGTTAGCCTGCTGGGCAGAAGGAAATACCGGTACACTGAGAGATAAAGGAGGCAGATTTATTAACTCAGTAAAGGTACGCTGTAAAAGAGAGAAAGAAGAGGTGAGGGAGGACAGAGGCATTTTATCCTGCTGTAGGAGCACGGTGGCTCATCTTCCCACATCCTCATGCCTCGTCCCTTGGCTCTCAGCCATGGGGCCTCCAGTGTCACATGCAGTCATTGTTATTCTGAAGCCAAGGATGAGTCCTTTTTATAGTCTTTGCCACTGTTAATGAGGAAACCAGAGTCCTGATATCCACCAACAGAGACATCGTTATTCAATTTGTCACAAACTCCACCGACATCTAGAGTTGCATTCGGGCCCTAAAAATCCGACCTGGCCGCAGCCCGTAGTCATCATTTCTGAACCACACCCAACTTGACAAATTAACAGCAATTACAGGTCCAAACCCGATTAAAAAAAAGTCATTATTAATTAAGCTTTGACTGCGTATAGTTATTAACGGTCAGTGGATGTGCGGCTGAATAAAAGGAGGCAGAAGATCAGAGCTGAGGGTTTTTTTGTCTTTTCATGGCCATCAAAGCACATTAAATCCCTGCTTCTGCCTGCAGTCTGCATTATTCAGACACGGACCCTGCTCTGACATTCTGATATTTTGGGATCTCACCTGTTTGGGTCATCGGCCGCGCGCGTCCGCTGAGTGCAGCAGCTGAATGATCGTCCCTTTGGGCTTTGGACGAATCGCTGCCTGGCAGTATAGTCCCATCTGAAGCTTAGCTGAACTTTTTTTTTAAAACCTCTTTCAAGGATGTGGGCAAATGGCTGCGTGCGGCTGGTGAATGTATGGCAAGCCATGTTTCCATATAATTGGATTGTCAGCCGTGTGCGTCCACTGATGCAATCAAAAGCCCAACACCGGCCTGGCCCGCATAGTAAACACATTATTATGGCCCGGCCTGGCCCTAATCCGGGTTGGGACAGTCCAGGTTCGGCTTAGAAATGACAGCTCTACCGACATCTCACATCTTTCTACCACTGAAAGAAAATCCTCATTTTAACTTCGGATTCTTTAATCTTAAATTAGGTTATTAAAAATAATAATTAAAAAAAACCTCTGTGAATAAAGTATATGAGCCAAAAAAAAAAAAAACGAACCTGGTACTTTTTGTTGTGATAAAGTTCACTTCTGTTAAAAAAGCTAACTGGAACTGGCATTAACCTAAATTCAATAAACTAAATGTCTTTGTTTTAAATAGAAACTTCTCTGAGTATTGCACGAAACACAACTAAATAAAGTTTGACAGGAAAACACGGCCCTCTTTTGTAGCTACAGGTCAGAGTAACGTAAAGGTTTTTTTTTTTCTTTCTGTTCTCCAGATGTTACGTCCAAGCCACATTAATGTTAATAAAGACCAGTGGATCCCAGCAGATTATTAAAATGATGAATACATGTGACAAATGAGTAATTTATCAGTTGGCAAATTATTTTTTAGAAATAAGATCATTTTCGTCAAATGTTTCTTTATGAGACTAGTAGATAAAAATAAATAAATAAAAATAAACTAAAAACACATCTGCAGTTAGGCAGCTGTACCAATGTGGGTGCTGATTTGGCGATAGCAAAATGTCCCTCTTTACTTTCAGCAGTGCTGGCGTTCTTATAATTATCACACCTAATTTTTTATTGGCCATTAGTCATCCTGTAATACTTTTCAAAACAGTTTATTATTGAGCATGCATCAGGGTATTTTTTTCAAATCAGTGTTTGCCAGTCCTGTTGTTGGGACTCTTAGCTTTGCATCAGGGCTTAATTTGTAAACTGACCGATGCCGGTGTTACAACATATTCTGTGACTACTGTATTTTGTGACCGTAGGGGGGGCTGTTGCATTTTTACACCATACTTTGCAATATCTGATCAATGCTATCATACTATGTGACCATCTATATCTCCATAATTGTCATAGTGGTCAGATGTTACTTTATATTCCTTAGAGGAAGTAGAGAGTCAGCCTCCTTCCTCCAAAGAATAAAAAGTAACATCCGACCACTAATATCATGACTATTATGGAGAAATAGATGGTCACAGAATATGATAGCGTTCATCAGATATTGCAATTTGCAAAGTATGGTGTAAAAATGCAACAGCGCCCCCCCCTACGGTCACAATTTACGGTAGTCACAGAATACGGTGTAACACCGGATCTTGTTCCAGCAGGATCCAGCTCAAATAAAACACTGCTTGGCATGTTTTAGACGTTTTCTGCTTCAGCTCACCTGATTTCAGCAAATTGATCCCTAACGTGCTCCTGATGAACTTGTTGATTTGTTGGATTTGAGTGTAAATGGTGTTGTGCAATGCTGCTAGATGGCCACTCTTTCGCCAGAAACAAAGTTTCTGTCTACATCTGCTGAGAGAAAACCAAGAGTTCTTTCAGAAAATGAAGCCTGTAAAACATTGTAGACCATCTGTTATGGAGCAGGAGCTGCATAGCAAACTGCTGAAGAGGCAGCTACAGTGTCTGATGGATGCACAGAACACAATGTGTTAGGAAATGGAAACAGGGCTAAAGAGCCGTTGACCAAGAGCAACTTATAGCAAACGTGCACAACCAACTATGCAATTATATTTTCTTGACAATGCCAGTTCCCTGAAAAACAAGGTGGATTATTTATAAAGAGCTTTGCTGCATAACCTGAATGTCTTGGATCTGCAGCTCATCTAACAATACTCAGCCATCGACCATAGCAGCACATTACTGCCAAAGCAGGCTGGTGTAAAGACGTTACAGACCAAAGGGTCACACAGATTTGTCAGCAATCTGTGTGACCCTTGCTTCCTGGGTCCTATTCCTCTACTTCCTGGGTCTCATGTGACTAGAAATGCTTCTGTCCAGTCCCATGTGTTGTTTAATCTTACAACTAGAAGCTATCCCTCCACTGAGCCCAGAGCAACCAGAATGTGCAACAGCTTCATTCCTCAGGCGACAAAGCTGCTAAAATTTCAGTAACACACAAGAGACTGATACTTGAGTGAAGTGTAATCAAGCAGGGACACCTCTGAAACATGCAAGACAGTGAATGTTTTTATCAAACCCATCATTGATTGTTTACTACAAGACACAAGAGAGTCATCACCATAAACATGTTACCTGCCAGAACCATCTGCTGGTATGCCTTTAAATTGAATTTATAGTTTGAAAAGTTTAGTTTTATATATTAAATACTGCTCAAGCCCATTTTGTTTACCTGAAAATGGAG
The DNA here is from genome assembly GCA_031762355.1 of Hypsolebias martinsi. Classification (NCBI taxonomy): domain Eukaryota; kingdom Metazoa; phylum Chordata; class Actinopteri; order Cyprinodontiformes; family Rivulidae; genus Hypsolebias; species Hypsolebias martinsi. The sequence continues at coordinate 9,059,564 of JARVGQ010000981.1, read as the reverse complement.
AATACCCCTCAAATATATATATTTTTTTGTTTTGCGTCGTTCATGCAGAGCTTGAGGAGTGTTGAACAGCCACAGGTCTCATTTCAGGTGACGCCATCTTAAAAACAAACAGGAAGCCGGTTTTGATTAGAAGCTCTTTTCAACTGATGAGGAAGCTACCGGGCTATAATTTTCCTTATAAACATGCAAACCAATCCTGTGGTGATGCAAAAGTGTTTTGGGTTTATGCATCACTAATGCATGACACAAAGTACTTTGCCATTGAAACGACTGAGTGTGTTAAACCAGATGTATTTGCGTCATCTCAAGCATCCTGTTTTTAGAGTGAAGGCTTCATCCATGGAAGCTGAATGATGACAAATACCTCCTGGCTGAGTGTGAAGGCAGGAGAGCTGAGATACACATGAAAAGGAGGACGGACTGATTTTGCTCGGAGGAAGCAAAGTGAGAGGATTTCTGAGCGAGGAAGAGGCAGGGACGGTGGAATGAACAAGTTAGATGGAGAGAGGGATCGTTGGGGCTCTGGCGTGTTGCAGGAGAGCAGGAAGTGAGGATCGATTCTGCATATTCACTAAAACACACAGGAAAGCAGGCCACAGTGTTGAACCGGTTTGTAGATGTGTTATTTCTAAATGTATGCAGTCCGTGCATTCACCTTCCATCAAGGGCTATATCGCCTCGAGCAATAAAGTGAGTCATTGTTTCAAAGAGAGAGAGAGAGCGGAGAGGAGGGAGAAGGAGAAGTTGCATGGCTTAATGTTTGAGTTTCTTCCTTCAGGTCCTGCGGGCAGAAGTTACAGAAGATAAGTGTCTTATGTCAAACGTTTCAGCTGCCTGACATTCGATGTGTTGGAATAAAATTGTTGCACCTGTTTAGCAGCAACTCGTTTGGAGGTTCTCCGGAGATTTGAAAGGCTGCTGAAGAGCAGCTGTAGGTTTGTGTGTGGGCTTGTTTGTGCACATCGGGAGAAGGAAATGATTCTAATGAAGAAAATTGTTGGGCGTTTGAACGTGATTACACTCTCTGTCTCACTCACTCGTATCACCATTTTATTCTAATAGAGTCATTTTGTTGTTCACACTCTTAGTGGATGTGATAGAAGCACATTCCCATCCTGCTGAAGCACTTATTGGGAGTTATGTCCATTTTCTGCCTTTATTACACTATTTCTGTTTCTGTAGGTTCATTTAATTGGCTAAATGCAACTCCCCAACGCCATGCAACAGCAGGAAATCTACTCCGATGACACAAATTTAGCCGAAAGCATCCTGTTCTAGCCATTTTTATTATTAATTTTTGCATCTAACCACATGAAGGAGATCGCTTTGTGAGTAAAAGTCAGTTTTGTTACGCAGCTTTTCCCAAGTGGAAACCATTTTTTTTATCTGATAACTCTCAAGCAGGTCATCTGGACAGTTTCTTTTTAGTAGAGACGTTCCAGCACGCTGTTTCCCCCACCATTTTTTTTATGTTTGACAACTTAATATCTGGAGTTTGCATGTTCTCTCTGTGCATGTGTGGGTTTTCTCCGGGTACTCCAGTTTCCTCCCACAGACCAAAAAACATGCATGTTAGGCTGATTGGTAACTTTAATTGTCCCTAGGTGAGAATGAGAGCGTGAATGGTTGTTTGCCTTGTTTGTCTCTTTGTGTCCCTGTGATAGGCTGGAGATGGATGGATGGATGGATGGATGGATGGAACTTATTTCTTACACACCTGTAATAGCAGATCATGGTTGATGACGCAGCAACATTTTTGTTGAGTCATAGTAAGATTTTAGTTCAACAAATAGGAGAACTAAACATTAACATAAAAAAATGGCTTGACATGTTTATTTTTTAATAATTTTCTAAAGTTTTGTTTGCTTCAAAGTGAACTTCATACATTTTCCGAATCTACTACAGTATATTATTAGACTTATGGTATATTGAAATTATTATTTCAAATCACAAGTTTTTGTCTCATCTATATTTTATTCACAAAAAGTTAAGCAGGATGGAAGTCCTCTTTTACAGCAAGTTTTTCCCTGGGAGAGCTTTTTATCGCTAAGTTTTTCCTCGTTATTCACTTTTTTTATGTGGAGACCCATAAAATGGCTTTTTTTCTGGCAATATATAAATATATTCATTCAACCTTTATTTTTTTAAATATATATAATGTACTGAATATATTATGCTGTGAACAAAACACCCAAAAGAGTCTGAATATTAAGGCAAACAGACAAAAACTCCCACCTGCACAATATATGATAAAGTAAGGAGCAATAAAAGTTGACCTAAAGCTTTAACCAGCTAGATATCAGCACACTAACAGCCACCAAAGACAATAAAAGTATCTGTATGACTTTCATTTTTGCACTTCTCTTGAAATTTTACCCACGCTCAATTAATCTGCTCACACACACACTTATAGACACCCATGCACAGACACACACTCCACACACGACACGCAGAGATGTGTTGCGAGAGCAGCTCAGATCACAGACGGCATCCTGTGCTGCTCCTTCCTGTCTGCGTGCAGACTGATAAGCATTAGCCCTGCAACAGTCAGTGCACTTTGAAGGCTGCGAGTAATTCAGGATTTATCTGTATCACTGCTGGTTCGGGTGTAAGCCACTTTGAAGCGACCTGCTTTCTGTTACAGAACCAAAGGTGCTTTCAAACTTGGAAATTATCTTTCTCCAATAGAATGACGTGAGATTGTTTTAATGTCAAGAAAAAAGGGGGGAAATGGCAGTCATAGTGGAGAAACACATCATTTATTAGTTCTAAGATTTACATCAGGTCATCTGTGAAGGTCAATACACATATTTGACAAAATTGTACCTAATTTAAGAAATATTAAACACATCTCATGATTCAGCAGCTCAGCGGCACGGTGGTGCAGCTGGTACGGCTGCTGCCTCTCAGTGAGAAGGTCGCCAGATCAAATCCAGGGGCCTTTCTGGGTGGAGTTTGCATGTTCTCTCTGTGCATGTGTGTGTTTTCTCCAGGTACACTGTTTCCTCCCACAGACCAAAAACATGAATGTTAGGCTGATTGGTAACTCTAAATTGTCTCTAGGTGTGAGTGAGAGAGTGAATGTTCGTTGTCTTGTTTGTCTCTATGTGGCCCTGTGATGGACTTGTGACCCCGCCCCTCGCCCAGTGATTGCTAGACATGGGCATCGGCGAACACTGTGACCCAAAAGGGAAGAAGCGGGTACAAGATAATGGATAGATGATGTGTGAATACATGATCATGTTTTCCAAACTCAAAAATTCATACTTGTGTAATATTTTACGATGATAATAATTAGATTTTTTTTGTCCAAAGTCTTGGATGGTTGGATGGACGGATAGAAGAAAAAAGTAAAAGTGCTATGTGTTGTCTTCACTGTATGTTCCCATGCAAAGACTAAATTGGCTCTCTGCATTTAACCCAATGCACCCAGGTGGAGCAGTGGGCAGCTATGTAGGAGCCTGGGGAGCAGTTCAGGATTGGGTGTCCTGCTCTGAGACACCACGAGATGTGCAATGACCGGGGATTGAACCCAGGACCTTTGTGTCCCAAGCAGGCTGCCCTGCCTCTACACTATTTTGGCCCCATCCACAATAGCAAATAAGACCAGCATGACAAGATATTTTAATTGATAATAGAAAAAAATATGCAGCTGATTACTAGTAGATGACATCTTGGAAAAAAGACATCATCAACTTTTACAAAGTATCTTTTTTTTTTTTTTTCCTGTGCTTTTGTAATGTGATTGCATGAGTCCTTGAGAAGCGATGAGGTCACTCAGACAAACCAAAGCCCATACAGTTCCTGGCTATCTAAATTACAACTTATTGTTTTGCAGACAATAAATCAGGCTTTAACAAATTGAAATGATTGGATCAATCCCATTTACTGGTGTCCTTCTCCCTTATTATCCCGCAGGGATCTCCTAGAACCACACTATGAAGTGTCATGTTTCAATGGATGACGTGGAGCTCCAACAAAGGTTGTTGATTGAAATCTAATCTCAGTAAAACGTAATCAGTGAAAATACTCCTCCAACTTTATACAAAACCAAAGTGAATTCATAATGAACTGAAAATATATTTAGAAATACATTGAATTAAATTGAAACGTGAAACATTGATCTCTACAAGGACACAGAACAATGTACCCTGGTCTATTAGTTACAAAATAGTTTGTTGCTGAAAGCTAAAGGCTTTCAGAATCAGCCAAATAGCAACCTTTTCAAACCTATTGTCTGCACATATTTAATTTCCCAATTTATAAGAGAAGGATAGCAGATCCATCCTTTTTAAAACGGAGTGGGAATTTGCAATGAGGAGATAGAAAACCAAATTCAGGCATCACACTGTTCATATCCCAAAAACCTTCTACCATCCCCCACAAAACAGAGGAGGTTTTTATAATAGGATCCATCTTCTGGCCACTGCTAACAAACAGGTGACTGGCAGTGGATACATGTCAGCTTTCAGTGAGCAGAAAAGGCATTTACTTGGGTAATGAAGGGGAGACTTTCAATTTCTTAAAACCTATTTCTTGTCAACACTGGTGGTTAAATATTTCATGAGCCCAAGTGTGGAGTGACTCAGGGGAGCTGCCTGTAAGGAGGTTTTCACGCCACTTTGACTGATGAGGGGATATTTCCTGAGCTGCTGTCCCACAAGCTGTAACACGATCATACCCTCCACTTTATACAGTGGGGCAGCTGTCAGTACTGTAGTGCCTCCCAGATATGGCTGCCACCGACACAAAACCCCCAAAACACGCTCGTCAGCGGAGACTGTATATCATGGATTAGCACCAACAGCTAGTTTTAAATATATCTGCACTTACATTAGGACTATGATGTTTTTTTTTTTTCTAGCAATCTCTTCTCTCTTTGCTCAAACCCGCATGATGTCCGTCTGAAGGAGTAATAGGTTACTATTTGAAGTTCTTCTCTCAAATATGAATTGAAAGTCACAGTCAGAGTCTTAAAAAGTTCTCTGAAGCCGTTAACAGCCCTGAAATATGTTCAGCTGATCTGCTTTTAAGACGTGCTTTTCTTCAACGTCAGTTTGATCTCAGCAGGGTGTGCAAATGGGATATTCAGGAATGGAAGCGGAAATGATGCAGATTGAAAAGGCAAAGCAATAACGACCCAAGTGCATTGTGTAAACAAATAACCATTCTTAAACAAGCACAAACCTCTTTGGAAGAGAACCAAAAAAAAAAAAAAGGGCAAAGCTACAGTAAGATTTGAAGACAGTGCATTAAGTTACCATATTTTTTGGCCTATAAGTCATGGTTTTTCTTTTTGTTTGTTTTTTTGCATAATTTGCATGCCCTGTGACTTGTAGGCCGAAGCAATGTATTGATGGACTTTTTTCACTCCCATATTTATAGACCAATTTTTGGCCGAGATATGACTTCATTCATTCTGACTGAAAAAAGAAAAGAACAGTACCAATTACAGCCACTAGATGGCAGCAGAGTAGTAGTAGTAGTGGCTGTATGGCACGCCGTTTTATCATGTAATAGGTAAACATGGCCATAATGACAAATTCAAAAATGTTCAAGACAAAAACAACTGGACTTCATTTATTATACTTTACACATTATTGTTTTTGTCTTGAACTATTTTTTTTTAATTTACCATTTCCTGGATGACTGATAAGCTTCACCAGCTATTAATGGCACAATCGGCTTGCCATAGTTCCCCCACCTTCGTTCTGCTTGCTGCTTGGAGCAAGCCAAATCAGCTGCACCGCCCTGCAGGCGAAATGCAGCTAATTTGACCATTAAAGTGTATTTGTTAAGTAAAAGTTCAACTGAGACACACTTGGCTACAATTTCAAGCAAACAAATAAATGTTTTTAGGTGGTTATCTTCTTAAATTTTGAAAAAAATGAACAGCGGCTCATCCCTCTGCGCGTGATCGCTTATGCGAATCGGGTTTTGAAATACAGCTAATTTGACCGTCAAAGTGTATTTATTAAGGAAAAGGTAGACCGAAACACAGCTTTACTATAATTTTGAGCAAACAAATAATTGTTTTTAAGTGTTAATCTTGTTAAATTCTTGTTAAAGACCTCCCATGCACACTCCCATGGCTGCCATTTGGCATCCCATCAATTTTTGGCACAACACCGGCCCACATTTCCAGGTTCGGCCCACATTTCCAGGTTGTCAGCGGTGACGCATTACAAACGAGACACATCAGCTGTGACACATAATAGATGGTACATGGTGAAGCGACATATTTATGGATTTTTTTCCCACTTTTCAGACATATTTGGACTGATGCAACTTATACGGCGGTGTGACTTGTACAGCGGAAATTACGGTAAAATGAGTTTTGAAGCTGCTTGATCAGCACAGTGAGATAACAACAATCTTATCAGGGAAGTAATAAATCTGACACTATTCCTTGTTTAAATCAGGTGTGGTACAGCAAAAGTAATGACCACTGTCATGAGCCTTCTCCAGACAAACTATTTCCAAGTGAGGGGTTGGGGAGTGTTTGAAGTAGGAGGCTATGTGCTTTGGATGAATTTTTAATGGATGCTTTTTACTGTCTGAGTGTCTCTGGCAACGCTCGTGTGATTTGTCATCGTTGTGGAGCTCGTCAGCCTGCCTGCATCCTCGCGGCTGCAGACCTGGGATGGTGAGCATCTATAGGCGCTTGTGTGTGGGAAGGTAGGGGAGCAGCAAGCAGGGGTCGTGATGGGCATGGAGTTCCCCTGGGTGCTGAAAACGGGCGGCTGGAAGCTTTGCTTTCTTCACAGAATACATAAATTCTTATAAACAGACAAAAACAAACAAAAAATCCCTTCACTCGTTTCATCTGAGACACCACAGGTCCTGTTTGCTGGTTCTACTTGAAATCATACATGGAAGGTCAGCCAGGTTCCCCAGCCTGTACTGAGTTTAATTTAATGCCTATTTCAACTTTTTATGTTTAACCTGATTATATTTTACACTTTATATATAAATTGTCAAGTACACTGGTGTTTTTTTTCCAGAGGTTTTGAATTTCTACATCTTTATGAGATCATTATGACCATGATTCACAAGAGAAAAGTTCTGACACCCATGCAGCTGACTGAAATAGGTTTTAAAAAGATCAGCACAGAATTAAGAGTTCATCAGAATGTGATCCCAGGATACTTTCTATTTTATTCATCTATGCTTGTACATTTTAGTCACACTGACAGATTTATCACAAATTTTATTAAAGAACTTGCTTTGGGGACTTCTAGTTTTATCGCCTGCTGGCGAAGGTGGAGTGATAATGTTTTTGCCCGTATGTTTGTGTGTGTGTGTGTGCGTTTGTCTCTACCAATAAGGAAATATCTGAGATCCTGAACAAATTTTGGTTTTACTTCTGCCATTGACTATGTTTTCAGAGAATCTGAATCAAGTTGGCTGCAACAGTAAAGCAATAATAATTTGCTGATTTGACATATATGGATTGCTTCAGGGACTAGTTGACCTATAAATCTTTGTTTCTGACCTTAAAAAATGTTT
>JARVGQ010000981.1:9020622-9031590 GCA_031762355.1 Hypsolebias martinsi | reverse complement strand
CACATTGTACTTGAGAGGAGATTATTACAGCCTCATATAAAATCAATGATGATGATGATATCGGAACTGGATCGGTAGCGACCAATATCCAGATTCAAGTATCGGGATTGGATCGGAAGTAAGAAAATGTGGATCGGCGGTGCATCCCTACTAAAAACTAATGGTTTTTATATTGATTTGATGAATTTTTTGTCCTGTGCTCTTATCAATGTGTTTTGCTCATCCGGTGTCTTGTCTTTGTCAGATGCTGGCCACTCTTCTCATCATCCGTCAGTTCCTTCAGAACGTGAAGGAGGTGCTGCAGCCTTACCTGTATGAGCGCCACAAGCTGGGCGAGCTCACCGTGAGAGCTGTGTGGGATCTGCTGCTGTCCGTGCTGCTGAAGTACGCCAGGCTGGCAGCCGGAAAGGCCCAGGCCTCTCCCACGGACCAGACCATGCCAGGACCTGGACTGAGGGGCTCCAGGCTCGGAGCGGGGCCAACCGTTCTAAGGTCACAGTATTGAAAGTCTAAATCTGCTTGTTGCTACAGAGAGGGTGGAACGCTGCACGGAGCGCAGCCGACACAGATCGTTTGCGCTCGCAGTGTTTGTCACCACAAACACAACCGCCTGCGTTCAGGCAGAACGCCACTTTAGCTTCGTCTGCTGTCGTTTGCACGCCGCTATTGTTCACGCCCGTCAGACACTCACTTTGTCTGATGTCTAGCCTTCTCTTTCGCTCCTCGCAGAGAAAAGAAGTGTTTGAACGGAGGCTGTGGAGTGCCTGATGAGGAGGAGAGAGGCGAGCGGGACGAGGCCGACAGCGGGAGGTTCAGTGAAGGCGAAACGGAGGAGGAGAACGTGATCGACTGCGGCTTGAAGCTGAGGAAAGTCAGCTTCATAGAGAAGGTGCAGCGCCGAGCGTCGGTGAACTTTCTGAACGTGTTGTGGGAGCAAGAATAGTAACAGCAGCTGTTGGGGATTGTGTGTGTTGTTGTCAAGGTGGACAGAAGGCCAGTCTGTGGCGGAGCCTCCCTAGAAAACAGTTTCATGGAAGAAGGGAGCCCCACTATGGTGGAGAAAGGAATGGACCCTGCCTCTGTGTTTGAAATGTGCGATGACGAAGACGATAATGGGATCCATGACGTAAAGGAGTCAGGAGGAGGTGGGTCTGAGGGAATTAACGCTGCAGCTGCTGGCGGTGCTGCCCCTCCGCCCTCTGGCTCTGAGAGCGGCACGTCACTGCGACACAGAAGAAGAGGTCAGAGCGTGGAGAGGACCGAGGCCAAAACAAAGAGGGACTCATGGATGGAGCCTCCTGAGGAGACGGAGAGCACCACGCTCACTCAGGCTGAGATGGAGAGCTGCATGCAGACCTACGCTGTAAGAAGGATTCTCTGCTTTTGGCTGCAATAAAAACATCAACTTTTTGTTAAATGTACTTTCAAATAAGACAAAACATCACAATTTACCCTGAATATTAGAGTTTGGTTTGAGGCACCATCTCGTCCCTCTTAGGACACCTTCCAGGACTATCAAGAGATGTTTGTCCAGTTTGGCTACGTGGTTCTCTTCTCCTCCGCCTTTCCTCTGGCTGCCATGTGCGCACTCATCAACAACATCATCGAGATCCGCAGCGATGCTTTCAAGCTGTGCACGGGGCTGCAGAGGCCGTTTGGAGTCCGAGTGGAGAGCATCGGCCAGTGGCAGGTGAGAAACTATTCCTGAATTAAAAACTTTTTTTTTACTTTCTTTATAAACCATTCTCCCAACAAAAGGGACAAATACAATATTGCTGTATGGTGTGTATGTGTAAAGGCACTGGCTTTGCACATCAGAAGCATCTCATAATTATATAAAGAGAAATAACATTTGCTGTGACACAAACTAATGACATTAAATTTGGCAAAAATAACTGCACAGAAAATAAGAAGTGCTTACAGTTTAAATAAAGAGTACAGTAGTCCCTTGTTTATCACGGGGGATCCATACCCTGAAGACCCGTGATAAGTGAAAAAACACAAAGTAGGATTATTAGTACAAGTAGTAGTAGTAGATATACGTATATGTAAACCCTTCCCACACTCTTGTAATATTCTAAACAATGTTTCTAAACTCTAAACCATGTGTTAAACTCAAGGCCCACGGGCCAGATGTGGCCTGCCACATCATTTTATGTGGCCCCCGAGAGCTTCAAAGGGCTGATTGTTATATAATAAATAAGTCAAAAGGGTGCACTGACAACAAACTACATTTGCCATAATGCATGCCGATTGCGTTACTCACGAATTAACAGCATCCCACCACTAGATTACAGTTTTTCCACATCAATATTATTTTCCGAACAAGTGGAATTGAGAAATAAAAACAATGATCCCAAAATGTCCAGGAACAGACAAATGGATGCAGCTGTTTCAAGAAAGATGGGAAGGAGAATATATGTTTGTGCTTCAATGAGGGAAACTGCTATGTCTTTTGTGTTATGAGGCAGTGGTGGTCGTCAAAGAGTACAACGTCGGCATTTTGACATCAAACACAGAGCCAAGTATGTCAAAGTGAGCCTTCAACCCTAATTTTGTTACTTTGTATAAATGAGTTTATTATTATTAAATGGCTTTTATTATATTATGTTAAATTTGCAGCAGTGTATTTGGAATTGCAGATTTATGTGTTTATGCAGGTAAATGTTTTCTATAATAAAACCATCTCTCATTGGTTGGATGTATGACCCTTGCCAGGCTGTGTGCAGCCATTTGTTTTTTGTTAAACCTGTCACATCTTAGCAGCTCACAAATGTTGGTTGGACCATTCTGCCCCTCTTAACTTTGACAAAAAAGTTTTGAACAAAGTTAATATCATAACTTGTTATTTTTTCTTATTCACTTGGAAAGTTTGATAATTGATTTACGGAGTAATGTGGGTTTCATAACCTGGCAAATCAAAAGGTTTTATGTTATAACAGCAGATATATTTTTATATATCTATGCAAATATACATACATACATATATATAATGTATATATATATATATATTTTTTTTTTTTTGTTATATCTGTAAGTTGAATAAGTAAAAAAAAAACAACAGTTCTTTAACATTAAGGGTTAGTTGTGTTTATTTTGCATTATATTTACCGGTAGTTAAATTTAGCTACATTTATACTGTCTTACAGTTACATCTGGCCCTTCGAGGGCAATCATTATTCTGATGTGGCCCTCGTTGGAAATTAGTTTGACACCCCTGCTCTAAACGCTCTAAAAGAGCACAGAATGTCGTGTTTTTTTATTTCAGTGTACCGGTATTACAATTTCAGCTCCCTGCCTCCTCTGCTCTTTGTCACCTGCAAGCGCTATTGGCCACGCCCACTTCTTCGCTCTGCACGGCAAACAGCTGATCAGCTGCAGCAGGAAGTTTATCCTGCAGTATGGGTTGCACAAATGTGCAACAGGTGCTAAATCATTTAATCATTTAGTAGTGAAGGACTACTGTACTTGTTCTAAATAAAGCTGACGCAACACTTTTCATCTCTCCTCAGACTGCGATGGAAGCCATGGGCCTGATCGCCATCATAGTGAACTGCTACCTGATTGGTCAGTGCGGCCAGCTGCAGCGCCTCTTTCCGTGGCTCAGTCCTGAGATGGCCATCATCTCTATAGTCATCCTGGAGGTACTGAAGTGATTAGAGCAGGGCTGTTTCAATGTTTTCAAAATAAGGGTTTTCTTTTTAACCCAGCAGAGAATACATCCGAATTAGAAAATATGTTATGTTGTTGGATAGCTCACTCTGTTCTTCTTTATTGCTCATCTACCTGCAAAGCTTGGAGGAATATATGAAGCTAAACCACTTAATCAGATGATATTTTGCTCTGCACTCTGTTGCTGTCAGTATCTGAACGAGCTGAGCTGTTTTTTAATCAAGAAGTCAGAAAGGTGATTATTCAGCCCACGTATATTTGTGCAGGAAGTAATGTATCATATTTTAAACCACCGTGGGCTTTTTCTCATGTCCACGAAAGATGAATTAAAGGATTTTTTTTTTAAACTATTTTTCCCTACCTGTCTGTTTAGCACTTTGCGATCCTCCTGAAGTACATCATCCATGTGGCTATTCCTGATATTCCTACGTGGGTCAAAGAAGAGATGGCTAAACTGGATTATCAGCGCAGGGAGGCGTTTAAGGTAAAACACCGTACCCCTTAGTATGTTGTTCCACCAGAATGTTTGTGCAACACTCCATTTTTTTCTTATAATTATTTTCACAAGAAAAGCTTGAAGTATCGTTTGATTTCTTTCTGCTGTAAGATGATAGATTGGTGCAATACTGGAATATTCAGAGGGGTTAGTTCTGATTCTAGTAAATGCAGTCTGTGAATTTCCCCCCCTGCTCTGCAGAAGCACGAGCGGCAGGCGCAGCAGCATTACCAGCAGCTGCAGAGGAGGAAGAGGGAGGAGGAGGAGAGGCAGAGGCAGGCGGAGCACATGGCCCGCAGAGAGAGGGAGCGAGACGATAGCAAAGGCGACATCGCCGGGGATCACCACCACAACAAAAACCACGGGAGCAAGTCTCGTTCCGGAGGGGGCGGAGGAGGAGGGGCCAGCGGCTCGGACAAGCCCAAGAGGCCCAACTCCCTGCTGGCCAATAACAACGTGATGAAGCTGAAACAGATCATCCCACTGCAGAGCAAATTCTCCTCGGGCGGCGCCCGCTCCCCTCAGTCGCCCACCGGCAGTGAGCCTAAGCTGCCCGGATTTTTGAGCTTCAAGTTCCTCAAATCGCCAGAGAACAAAAAGGAAGGAGCCGCAGCCTCTACTGCGGCCGCGGTCACTAACGCCACAGCATCATCATCATCTTCATTATCAGGTAGCAGCTCTCAGGAGCGTTCTCAGTCACCCAGCAAAGCCTTCAATCCTGGGAAACTGTTTAACTTTGGGAAATCTGAAGGAGGCGTGTGTGTGAACGGAGCTCCGGGGCCTAGATCTGGAGAAGGATCATCATCATCATCATCACAGACATCAGAAAGACAAACCTCCCGAGCTGACTTGAACAGTGTTCCCGACGAGATCCCTTCACCTCCAAGAGAAGGGTCAGAAAACGGACATTCAGCAGACTTGGACCCGGCCAGTTCGAAGGTCTAACCCGTCTGCGGTTACGGATCAACCGAAGAGTTGTGCTTACTGTGAGAAAAGGCCTGGCGTACCTTCGTTAAGCCATGACGAGGCAGAGAGGAAAAGACGAAACCGCCGGGAGATGACTGTTGATTTGGTTTTATTTTTTTATTTTTTATTTTGCAGAAAAGAAAAAAAAGGAAAAAAAAAAAAAACGGGCCTCATAAAACTGACTTAAACCGTTCTATCGTAACTGAGTAAAACACACACACACACTCAAATCCTTCCTCGTCTGCAATACATGAAGAAATGCATGAGCCGCATTTCCACTATTTTAAGCCTTTAACACAGAAAGCTGTTTCTTGATTTCCTTTAGTCAGAAATTGTAAGCATCTTGGTGGCCTCATAGGAAAAAAAAAAAACAGTCAGTTGTGGGAAAACGTGCGTTATAATAAATAATAGTGGTGTGAAAGAATAACTGATTTAACAACAAATCATTTTTTTCAAGCTATTACATCACAAGTGGTCATTTTATCTCTTTATAGTGTGACAATTTCTTGGCCTTTTTCTCCCGAGGTGGGAAAATTGAAAAGCAATATCAGTTTTAATAGTCGCAGCCAACCGTCACAAAAAAGCCCTCGTTAATCCTCATCCCTGAAAAATCACCAGCTTCGGTTTTGAGAGCAGAGGCGATGCCTTCACTGACCAGATTTATTTGAAAACAAAGAGCTTAGTAAGTCAAGCTGCCAGTGCCAGCATCCTTCCTCAGAGGAAATGGAAGACCAACACATCATCAACACAGAAAAAAAACAGTCGATGGTGGTGATTTTGAGAAAGTGGAGCGTTCTCCATCCACGCCTGTAAACACAGGCGGTGCTTCATTTCACTCACTCCACGCAGACTTGACAAGTAAGTCCGAGAAGAGAAAACCGCAATAAACCCTGACCTGCATGGAGACGTTCCTCCTTTTAGAAGAAAAGCCCAACACCAGCCTGGTCCATCATGTTATGCAAACACAGTCTTAATCCCAGCACCTGCTTGATTGTAGAATACTCAGATGGGCATTTTTATTTTTATAATAGTTGTTTTAGGATTCATTTCATAAGCATCTTCAGATTATTTTATTTAATCTAAAATGGTATTTTCCAGAAAACACTGTTAACCTAAGACGTATTCTACAAAAGATTTTGGCACTAAAAGGAAGTAAAGATCATAAAAGAGTAAACAAAGATTCCTTCTTTTGTCACTGGTGCCCGTCACCTGTTAGAGCTTGACTGTCTTGGTTGATTTCCAGCTCTGTTAGTCAAATATTTTGAACTGCTTGCTATGTATTTGTGTGGATTCAGCTCATGTCTTTGTGAACAAAATCCCATAATGACTTGCTGAGAATGAAATCAGTCTCAAAGTCCCTGTTCTCACCTGGCGCAGGTCAGCGCTGTTTAATCAGGTAACTATGACATTTTACCTGGATGATGCGTCAGTTAGGAAAACAGTCTGAGCAGCAATGTGTCATAGTCACCGAAGTAAACAGCGCTGGTTTTACATTTACAGCGAACATGCATCAAGAGCAGCTGACGGCTGTTTTGCTGCGGTGCATTTTTACCCCATAGCAGAGCCACTAATTAAGTTATGCACCCGTACGTCCTTCACATCACATCTGTTTGGCAATTAAGAGTTGTGTTTGAAATAGCTTTGCATAAATGAGCCACAAAAGGCTCTGAGTCGTGTTAATGTCAAAGTAATACTAGAGAAATTGGATTTCCTGCAAAAATGCAGTGTGAATATCCTGATGCTTGCTCAATAATCCGTGTGTGAATGTTTCTTGGTAAAGAACTTGATGAAAAATAACAAATTAGCTAAAAACATGCTGAAAAGTAGCTGAAATTGAAGAGCAAGCCTAATTTAGCAAAAGAAAGCAGAAAGAACACATATTTGCTGAATTAGATTTAAATAAGCATCACAAAAAATTAAGAAATTATCTGAAAAAGAAAAGCTGAAATTAGCAAAAATGAGCTGATAAGGCAGAAAGAAGCTTAAACTACCGGAAGGATGTGGAAGAAGCTGAAATGCGCTAACAAAATTGGAATTAGTTGAAAAAAAAAAAAAAGCTAAATTTAGCACCAAACTGCTGAAAAGTAGCTGAAATAGCAGAAAAACCTAATGAAAATAGAACAAAAAATGCTGAAAGGTAGCTAAAATTTTCTAAATGAAATTTAAATTTCCACAGGGAAGTGTATAGAGCACATTCTTGCTGCATTAGGCTGAAAAATGTTTAAATGTGTGCAGAAAAGGTGGAATTAAACAAAAAAGCTAAAATTAGGATAAAAACAGCTAAATAGTAGCTGAAATAGCAGAAAAAGCTGAAACTTGCACAAATAAGCCAAAATGAACATAACAAGCTAAAATTAGCAGAAAAAGTTAGAAGATGGACAAAAATGTTGCAGTTAAAAGAAAAAGATCTAAAAGGAGCATAAAACAGCTGCAAAAACCGCTGAAGGTAGCTGAAATAGTTTAAATTTGCACAACAAAGTGGAACCCGAACAAAACGTGAAAGTATGTAAAATGTAAACACAGCTAAAGATTTGAAGGATGTAAAATGAGCTCAATTCATTTTCTCTGAGAGGATAATGACAGAAAAGGCTAAATTTTTCAAAAAAGCTAAAGTTGCACCAATACCAAAGTCGTAGCACCCTTCTCCTGAACGAGCTGAACGTTTTAATATATGATTTGGTGAAATACCACAAAAACTGTGGAACGAGAAATATAACGAAAAACATACAGGAGAACAACGTATCACAATAGTGTGAATGCTTCATAAACATTCACGCAAATGTAGTAATTTCGGAATGTTGTTGCAGTTTTTACAGAAACAGCAGCGCACGTTGTTGCACGCTGTGTGATGTGACTGACATCTGGTCACAAGAACAACATTTAGGTGCCAGAATCTAAACAGGTATTAGTGCAAGGCCTGAGGGGACTGAAGCCAGTGTTAAAGACCATTTTTAACCATTCCAAAAAGCTGGAAGTGCCGAAAGTGTTTGTACACTACTGTATGTATGTCTGTTTTTAATGACCAAAAGGTTTTCATGAATTAAGCCCATCATCTATTATTATTAATGCAGAGTCCAGAAGGTGGTGCTGGTTGAAGCCACTTCTTCCTCCTCATGACTTCATTGACATGTAGTCTGCACGTCACGTGTACATGCATTTGACGACGCACACATCAGTGAATGTTTCCGAGGCCGTTGCACTGTACTGTGGTACGAGACAGGAACATCAGCTATGCATTTACACACCTTCACCTCCCACAAGGACTTTGGCAATAACCCTGAGCTGAAGTGGTAGAAAAACAAGTTCAGGCCGACGTCGCCACCTGCAGCTCCAGCTGCGTCGTCCCCGTCCTGTTTCTGTGCATTAAACTTCACCGTTTCATCCCTGAAATCTCATTTTATGGGAAGATTTTGAACTTTTCAAGAGTAGAAGAAATGTATCCCATCAGTCACTGTCAGATGAATTTACCAGCTTGAAACTGTCGCCTCTTTCATGTCTGAGCCTTTTATGTTGTTTTCAGTCAGAGAAGAGTGTATTTGATTTAACAGGCAAAAAAAAATACACCAGAGGAGAAACAGAATAGCATTGTTAAATACATTTCTCATTTCTGTCAGTATAAAATATATTTTTTAAAGTTTTTAATTTTTTAAGGCTGTGGGTAAATCTTTCACAGGCTGGTGCAGGTATTGGTAAAGGGAATTAAAAACAGCACGTTCCAACGTGGCTGAGCTCGGTCTCATTAAAACCTTTTTTGTTTGCAGCATTTCAGGGATGAAGGACATCACGAAGCAGAAGAGTTCATTTGTCATCTGTAAACTTGTGCAATGGAAGCACTCTAAAAATAGGAGCGGAGGGCAAAGGTCAAGCTATTTGCTGATGCTGCTGTAGAGCAGTTTGGTTATACCCATTCAAAATGAAAAATAACAACCAGAACTTGTCTTTGTACTCAAGGCAGCTGCTAAAACACCCAGAATGTCTTTTAATAAACTTTAATTTATTAATCAGATCTTGAACAGCTTCTGGCTTTTGGAAAAATGTTCATCTTTAATGTGAAACAGCAGCATTAAGCATCATGAGGTCAAGCAGACGGCCGAGACCCGACTGAGGTTCTGATTCTCCATCACCTGTGGTTCCAAACCATCAGTCTAGAGAAATGATTGCATTTGTCCGGTAAATGTTTCACGTTCTGGATTTTGAACCGGTGAGGTTCTAACTCCACAGCTTCAATGAACTTTCACTTCCAGATTTAGATGTTTTCATGGAAGCCTTGCTGACATCAAAGAACATCACACGCTCTTCCAATGTACAAAAAAAAAAAAAAAAACACTTTTAAAGATAAATACTGGAAAATGGAATTATTTATTTCTTTTATTTTGTCATATTTTTGTAAAAATCAGAAAAATAGTTAATAAAACTCTTCAAATGCATTTTGTGCAGTTTGCTTTTTCTTTCAAACTTGATTCTTTCCTCACAAATATTGGCATTTACAGATAAAAATTAAAAGCCTTGTCATCATCATTCTATAGTTTTAGAAGCTCATCTTATGTTGAGTAGTGAGAATCATAATTGTGAGGATGATGTTACACCTAATCTTGGATCACTCAATACTAGCACATCATATTTTAGCTTGGCCTCTGTAAAATTTAGCTAAAGACTCAAACAGGCAATTCAGTTTTTTTTTTTTTGTTTGTTTGTTTTTTTTCCCTACAGGTGCTGGTAATAAAATTAGAATATCATGAAATAGTTGATTTCAGTAATTTAATTCAAAAAGTGAAACTTGTATATTATATTCATTCATTACACACTGATTATTTCAAATGTGTATTGCTTTTAATGTTGATGATTATAACTGACAACTAATGAAAACCACAAATTCAGTATCTCAGAAAATTAGAATTTTGTGAAAAGGTTCAATATTGAAGACACTTGGTGCCACACTAATCAGCTAATTAACTCAAATACCTATAAAGACCTTCAAATGGACTCAGTCTAGTTATGTTGGCTACACAATCATGGGGAAGACTGCTGACTTAACAGCTGTTGTCCAAGGGAAGGGAAGGAACAGATGTGGTAGAAAAAAGTTTACAAGCAATCAGGATAACTGTACTGGAGAGGATCGTGAAACAAAACCCATTCCAAAATGTGAAGGAGATTCACAAAGAGTGGACTGCAGCTGGAGTCAGTGCTTCAAGAACCACCATGCATAGACGTATGCAAGACATGGGTTTCAGCTGTCACATTCCTTGTATCAAGCCACTGTTGAACAAGAGACAGCGTCAGAATTGGCTCACCTGGGCTAAAGACAAAAAGGACTAGACTGCTGCTGTGTGGTCCAAAGTTATGTTCTCTGACAAAAGTAAATTTTGCATTTCATTTGGAAATCAGTCCCGGCTGTCTGGAGGAGGAGTCGAGGCACAGTATCCATGTTGCTTGAGGTCCACTGTCAAGTTTCCAGTCAGTGATGGTTTGAGGTGCCATCTGCTGGTGTTGGTCCACTGTATTTTCTGAAGTCCAAGATCAACGCAGCCATCTACCAGGAAGTTTTAGAGCACTTCATGCTTCCTGCTGCTGACCAACTTTATGGAGATGCAGATTTAATGTCCCAACAGGACTTGGCACCTACACACAGTGCCAAAGTTACCAGTACCCAATTTAAGGTTCTTAATTGGCCAAAAAATGTATGGTGCAGAGGAAGATGTAACATGTGGCTCCTTTTGCCTGGATTACAGTTACACAGCGTGGCATGGAGTCGATCAGTCTGTGGCACTGCTCAGGTGTTGAGAGCCCAGGTTGCTCAGATAGTGGCCTTCAGCTCTTCTGAATTGTTGGGTCTG
>JARVGQ010000981.1:9005546-9017073 GCA_031762355.1 Hypsolebias martinsi | reverse complement strand
ACCTCCACATCATTGCATTCAGTTTTTATTCACAATTTGTTTAGTGTCCCAACTTTTTTGGAATCCGGTTTGTACATCGCAGAGTATTTTATGTGACAATATGAAGGTAAAGTGCTAGTTTTCAACTTAACTTTAGGTTTATGCATGTTAAAATGAAAAAAAAAATGATTAAGGAAATGCATAAATAACATGCTTTTTCAAGGGTCTCAAATAAAATATGTTGTATAGAATCCTGCAGTCTGAAACTCCAAGGACAGAATCAAACATTTTCTGCTTTGATTCTTTGCAGCTGTCTTCAGTTGTTGTTTGAAGGTCTTTATTCATTTTTGTCTTCAACAAAGGAGATGGAGCGCAATCAATTTATTGATCAGGATATTTTAATTCTTTTCTTTTAAATCGACCGCGTTTCCTCTACATTAAATGGGTTACTGTCAGACAAATCTGCGAAGAGCCGCTGACGGTACGTCTCAGGGTATCATCATATTGTTTTGGTTTCCTGTTACATACCAAAGAACAAAATGCATGTGAACTCATGATGATGTCTTTATAGCAATGACACATGACCTTATCAGCTTCTAAATATAAGTGGTTCCAAGATTTCTCCAAATGGTTTTCGTATAATTCTACTTTTACAGTTTTCTTTTTCTTTTTAATCCCTAAAAACTTGCAAATTCTAAATGTCTGTGGCATTTTAAAAACTGAAGGTTTGTGAATAGTTTGCAGTTTGAAGTGAATTTTCTGTATTTCTTTACGGAGTCTTGTCTTCACAGATAATATTAAATATACTTTGCTTAACACAATTGGATGTTGTAAAAAACAAAATAAAATTTGTCACTCAAAAGGTCCTGCAATCCCTGCTACTATGCACAAATGCCCAAGTAGGCAATACTTTCTTTTTCATACTGTAATAAATACTACTAAGGGTATTCATTGCAGTGTCAAAACTCGTACAGTAAGCTGGTGAAGATTCTCAGTCATCCAGGACATAATAAAATCAAAAAATGTTCAGTACAAAAAACAACTAGACTTTATTTGTAACAGAAGACGTTTTCATCCGAGGAGCTTTTTCTCTGCTCTTTGAACTGAGAAAGCGCCTCGGATGAAGAGCAAAACGTCTTCTGTTTCAAATAAAGTCTAGCTGTTTTTGCACTGAACATTTTTTTGACTCGTACAGTAAGAAACTAAGTCTTGGCATTTTTTCTTGTATCAATAGTTAATGTTTTCTTAAATTAAAAACTTGTACACAGCAATACTGTAAGCAGCTGCCAACCCATGTGTGTTTGTTTACCTACAAAAACATCAAAAGTTACAGAAAATAGGTCAACGGCGTTGACATGTGGGACCAAAAGGTTGGAAAATTTTGACAAAGTTTATTCTTTTTGAACCCAAATGGTTTCACTTCTACTACGAGCTAGTTTGATTGAAAAAAACTCTAGCTCTAACTTGTTCAAATATAAAATAAAAGTTCACATGTAGGTAGTCATGGGACAAAGGGCCAAGTCAACTTTTACACCTCAGGGAGAAAAGCAAAAGTCCAACACCAGTAATTTACATGAGTATCTCTACAACAGTTACAAGCTGAAAACAAAAACAGAGTAAGAAATCTTCTTTCGCTCATATTCATTACACAAATGCAGAATGTTTATATGCTACTTACAGATGCTTTACAAACCGAGTCTGCATGGAACCTGCTGAAGTTGCTCTTATCGTAAACTGGAAGTCCTTTCAAGAAATCAGCCTGAGAAAAGGTAATGAAAGAAGACACATCAGCATCTGATTTATCTTTTTTGGATTACTAGGAATCTAAACCCCAAAACACACCTGGGCTTCTGATCTGCTGACTAGATATTTATGTAAATCCAAGGAGTCTATTAGGTGACATCTATAATGCAGATGTCAAAGCTGGGCGTCACCTCAATTTTGCAACCCCAGAAACGGAAAAAAGCCCAACTGTAGTTACTAAAACATCCCCTGTAACCTGGCAGCAGAGTATGTGAAAGCATACAGCAAGTGTTTTGAAATTATCCGGACAGAACTGGACATTTGCGGCCACAGATCGATGCCGGTTCGGCCTGAACAGGAGCAGGTGTGGCGAGCAGCATGCTAACGATTAGCTCCAGTTCTCCAGATCTATATCCCCACGTAGCCGCTGATGTTCAGCTGAAAATCAGGCCACAGATAAAACGGGTGAGACGTACCTTCTCCATTATGATGGCAGGAATTTCAAACGTCGACTCGGCTGCTTTTCCTGCTGTGCTGCTCGTGACGGCCGCGATAGCTTTCAAGCTAGTTCACGGAGGCAGCTAAACTTACAAATCTTCCTTTGGCAAAGAAAACGGCGACTTTTACACCCAAGCTTCTGTTTCCATTATACATTAAAGTCGATAATAAAAATGACCCTACGCTGCCTTATTAACAATCATTCCCAGTTGTTTTTCCATGAGCTCGTAAAGCTATTTACATACGACTTATTCGGTTAGCATGATGACTGGATGGCAGATAGACGTTTTCTTGGCCACGCCCTAAAGGCAACCATTGGCTTAGGCTTGCACCCACGTGACAAGAATATTGACTAGACAGCCAATCATAAATCAGAACACCATTTGGCCTCTCTTGCCCACATGATGGCTTCAAGATAAAATATGTAGTATGGTCAAACGCTGGAAGCAATAAGGAATACTGTAAATGAATTTTGTACAATTTTTTTTATTTTAAATGTGCTTAATGGTCTTGCTCCAGATGATACCGCAGTGATTAGACGCATCACTGGGGAGGACGAGGCGGCCTAAGAGGGAGGTGGCCTGCCTGGTGTCATAGTGTGAGGACAACCTCACTGACCAAAAAAAAAAAAAAAAAAAAAGAAACAAAGAAGTTAATGATAGACATGAGGAAGGAGACCAGCTGCATCACTGCTTGATACGACGGTACTACTGAAGTGGACTGCAAACACCTGCAGAGAATGGTGAAGACTGATGAGAAAATCACTCCACTGCCCTCTCTGCAGGATATCTACCACTGCATGCAAAGTCCACAAGAAGGCTGCCATCATCCTCAAAGACCCCCACCTGCCCCCTGTTGGACACCTCTAACCTCAGGCTGAAGGTACAGAAATGTGAAATGCAAGCCTTCCAGTTCAAAAACACCTTCTTTCCAGGTCCCATCAGACTAAACATCTGAGTATAAAACATGTTTAAAGTTACCTGATTGCACCTTTTTGCTTTGTTTTGTAAGATTATCTTGCATATATCTTGCACATTTTATTTTGTTAGTACTTTTTTATTTCACCTGTTTGTAAATATTTCTGATCAGCTGATCGGAGTCCGCTAAAGTCTTCTTTTTGCCATTTGTTATGGACAGCAAAGTAAGCTGGGCGTGTTTCCACCTGTGCAAATGCCAATAAACAATTTGAGTCCTTCTTGTTTCAAAAGCCAGCAAGAAGATGAACCAACCAAGAACAAAACAATATTTGAACAACTGGTTTAATTAGATTCATTTAATAATAGATTATTAAATAAGTAGTTATTTTAGTAATTTTACTTGAAATGCCAATTATTATAATTTGTATAATTGTGGTACATATTTAGATTAGATATGTAAAAACTCTGTTCATGTCACTTATTTTTATTTTATGCAAACTTTGTGCATGACAGCATACGACAGCAGTGTGTGTTTATAACTGAAGAAAGTGAACAAGTGGAGGACACAAAAAGACGTGTGAGACGTAGAAGATATATCTAAAAGTCATGAAACGGAGGGGGGAAATCCAAATTCAGTTTTTTAGAATGAACTAAATAAATAAAAAATAGTATTTTGTGGCAAGCAGCTGGTGCCCAAAGTTAATATTTAAATAGTTTCTTACAAAATTAAGTATAAACAGAACAGCGATGCATTTTTTGTGTAAATAAGCTTTTTAATGTTTGACTTCTTGATTTAAAGATCAGAGTTATGCTGCTTTGCAAACAAGAAAGCAAAAAAAAAAAAAAAAACTCAACGTGATCAGGTGACTGGAGAGTGTGAGGTTTGCTGGGGCCTGCGTTTGTGTGTTTCTGATTTTGTGCATGTCCTGATGGGCATGGCAGATCATTAGTGGATCTGGGAACACCGGTCCTGTCAGCATTTAACCTTCTGATGACAGCTGACTGTGGGCTTCTTCTGCTTGTTTCCTGCAGGCCCTTGAGACCTTTGTGTAGTTTTACTCACATCATCCCTGCTGTCATCCATCTACAGACACCCTGGTTCTCATTTCATATTGTTTTAGTGTATTAATTTTGTAAATACTGATCATGACTGCTTTAAAACATCACAAAAAGTGGCTCCCAGATGGAACTGCTTTTGCACAACTGTGCTCCGAACTGAGCACAAGTTTCACCAACGCTTGTTTTTATGGTGGCTCTAAAGTGTAAATAAACAACATTTGAAAAAAACTGAGTTACATTTGACAAAACAAAAGAAAAACAACAAAATCACAACATTTGAAAAAAAAATTTTTTTTTTAATTACATTTGAAAAAGCGGAATTACATTAAGGCAAAGCGGAAGTGGCTGGAATCACATTAGAAAAAACATAATTACATTTGAAAAAAAAAAAAATCACATGAGAAAAAACAGAATTACATTAAGCCAAACTGGAAGTTTTTTTCTTATTTTTATATACATATATATTTTTTTACTTTATTAACAGCATAAACAGAATAACAGAACAATATACAGTACACACACACAACGGAGATACAGTTTGGCTTAATGCAATCCCGTTTTTTTCAAATATAATTCCGTATTTTTCTAATTTTGTTGTTTTTGTTGTGCTTTTTCCAAATGTGATTCTGTTTTATCAAATGTTGTTCATTTACACCTTAGGGCCACCGTAATTTCTCTGTGCAGAAGCATTTTTTAATGAACTATTTTAGCCCGTATGTGTCTCTGGGCTCCCAGCAGCAGGGGGCAGCTCTGCTCTGACAGGAGGCTGCAGGAGGTTCAGTCACACCAACACAGATGAAATAAAATCACTGAGCCAAAGAGCTTCAGAGGGTCACCAAGGCCAAATGAAAGGGCTGGAGCTCCACTCAGATATCTAGATCTACCTGTGGCCTTCAGAAACACCTGCTGGTGCAGGCAGGCCGCCACACGGTGGCTCCTGAAAGGACAACAAAATCCAGATAAATTAGATTAATGGATTGACTGCTGCAGATTATAGCTCTTCTTCAATGCTTCATAAGAAAACCGCACTGATTTCATATAAGGAGGTTTTGAAAGATTTAGCCTAGATAAAGGTAAGCTTTCGGCTGTTATTTTTTTTTGACTGGACATTTGTTTTATTTCTTTACAGTATTTTGGTTTAGATAATTTAAGGATTATTGCACAAGAAGGTCGCTACACCTTGCAGGGCGGTGATCATGGAGACCAATAGATTATTTAATATTTTGTGTAAAATTATTATTTCAAACTTGATTTTATTTACATTTGATCATAAACTGAATGTGTAAAACCAGCAAATATTAGCTGTGTTAAAGACCAACCATTAGGCTGCCTGTCTAAGTGATTAAATGCGACCTGCTGAAACAAACAAACAAACTGGAGCTGACTTCAAAATGCTACATTTTAATGGGGAGAAAAGATTTTTCGCTTAAAATGGCGTCAGATTATCTGCTGTGTTCTTACTTCAGGCGAATGCAAAATAAATGTAAAGTATGAACTATATAAGTTATACCAAAATAACACAAATGGCATATTTTGTACAGAAACAGAACACAATACATTCTAACTGGGTTTTTTTTTCTATGTTTGCATCCTCACCTATTTAAATCTTTTCACATTTTCAACATGAAGTAAAACACAAAATGTAGTTTATTGGTTTAATTTGTTGCACAATAACTGAAAGCACAGTTTATTATAACAAAAATATAATGTAATAAATAAATGGACTGTTTGAAAAGGACTTTTTTCACGCCAGAACGTCAGAAATGAGCTTGTTCTGATTGTTTTGATGTCTCGCTGCAGTCACGGCTTCTTTTGTGGACACTTGTCCCCACAGTGTCTGTGTGTGATCTGTGTTGTGTAATGAGCTGCTGCAGAGAAACAATGGGAGAAAAATGCAAGGATCACAGCTGTGTTCATGCTCTGTAATATAATATAAACATCTGGAAGATAAAACTATGCTGCTTGTATTTTTCTATAAAAATTCTTATGCTGCTTCATTATGATGGAAATAAATATCTCCTCTTCCTCATCCTCACTCTCAAAATAAGAGTAGCTACTGCTCAAAAAGAGAAAAGACAAAAACAAAGTCAGCAACCAATAGACTTTTCCAGGTGTAATAAACTTAGCAAAATACTAATTAATGAAAGCTTCCATGAAATAATGCATTTCGCCTTTTAGATCAGAATTTTAAACTAGATTTTGCTTATTTTGAGTCCAACTAGTCCAACTAGTAAAGTACATTTTGCAAAAGTGCTCAGGGTTTGTGCTGTGAATGACTTAGCTACAACCACACCTGCAAGTTTTAGCTCAATATGTGTAAAATTAACTGAGTTATGTTCATTTTTGTGTTAGCTATGGTGGCCATTTTGAATTGACTTGACTCCAGAAGTTAATCGGTGGTAAAGTGACGTCTTATGATCACTTTCTGAGATTTACACTCATATTGTTTTTTTTAGTTTGAGATATTTTGCTAACAGACAGATGGGGTTGATGCCAACAGGTAATGGCCATGTTTTAAGCAAACATACAGTATTGTGACATACTGGAGTATGGGGAGTGGTGGCGCAGAGGCTAGAGAAGGTGGGCCTGTGATTGGAAGATCCCTGGTTCAACTCCCGATACTGACAACATCAAATTGTGGGTGGGATATATAAAACACCCACACCTGCCTCCACCCTCATTTGCCCCGCCTTGGGCCCTTGAGTAAGGCCCTTAACCCCCACAATTTGCTTCCCAAGGTGCCCTAGATAGCAGCTCTCTGCTCCACACAGAGGGCTGTGGTAGCTCAGTGGTCTGTGGTTGTGTCAGGAAGTGCATACAGTCCTTGTGCAATTTTTGCTGTGGTGACCCCTGACGAAGGGAGCAGCCAAAAGAAGAAGACAGTATTGTGAAATATGTGGCGCTCGAAGCATTTGTTAGGGACAGTGCTTATACCACACCAAATTGTAGCCCTGTATCTATAAAACTGGCTGGGTTGTAGCCTTTTAAATGTTTGTTAGGATTGAATAGCTGTGGCAGCCATCTTGAATAGGGGTGACTGCAAATGGTAATGAGTTGTAGATCTGCAGTGACTACTTTCCTATAGTTTCATTTAAAAATATATTGTTTGACTCGTGAGATATCATACTAAATGTAGAGACAAACAATCACACAAACAGGCACAAACTAGAGATGCACGATATTGGATTTTTGGCCAATATACGATATGTTAAAACTTATTTGGCTGATAATCAATATCAGTACTAACATTTTTTTTTTCCTAGACCTACTTCCAGGGCAGCCAACTCAGGACCCAAAATTCCCAGGTACGACCCCCAGTCATTGCACATCTTGTGGTGTCTTTGAGCAGCACGCCCTATCCCCAAATGCTCCCCGGGAGCTTTCAATTGCTGCCCACTGCACCACCCGGTGGCAGATGGGTCAAATGCAGAGAGACAATATCACCATTGTTTGGGAACCTACATGTACAATGATGACAATACATAACACATTATATTACAGAGACTGCATAGCTTTCTCTGCTGTGGAATTAAAATACTACATTATTCTGAATGATCTTTGTCAGTCTGGCCTGCTATCAAATGCAGATGCCAAAAAAAGCTGAAAATGATGCAACACTTCAACCTGGATTATGTTTAATGTCAAATTTATTCATGACATTTACTCTCTGTAACACAAGGACAACACTTGAACTGTGCGAATGTGTAAATATTCACAAATCTAAACTCAACCTGTTCACAAGCAACAAGTGAAAAGCGCATAAGTAGTACAGCATTAATACTTGATAGTTTATTAAATTTTTAAAAATTACTTAAAGCAGAAGCCTTTTATATCAGTGTTAATATAATGGAATGACCGATGTCCAATATTTAACTTTATCGCTAATATTGGCTGATACCGATACCATGCAGATAATATTGTGCATCCTTCGCTAATGGGAAAAAAACAATAAAATGCACAAGGCCAGTTTTTATGGAGTGGCCTGTATCCATTAGTTTGTTGCCATGGAGCCTAATGATGTTATACAGACGTGTTTGAAGAAAATGTGACCAGTCACAGAAAATGATTCCTGGTTTGCAACAAGTGACTGCAGAACAAACGTGCTGTTAAAACCACCATCCTCCAGGTGTCAAACGAAATGCAATAAGAACAACACGAGTTGGACCAGCAACATATTAGTTCTGCTTACTGTCACAAAATAAAGATATTTTTGAAACTTATATTTTTGTTGGCTGTTGGGAAGCAGTCTCATATTTGACAAGCTGAAGGCCGTCAACACAGGACTCTTGTGACCAGGAAGAAAGAATTGTGTATAACACCTCTCTCACACTGCGTCTGATAAAATGTAGCCTCTTGATGTCACCCTGCTGTTACGAGGGGAACGAGTCACCTTTACAGCCTCTGGTCAACACACAACAACGCTGTGGAGACAGAGGATGTGCAGCTGTAAGCAGAAAGAGCAGGACTGCTGATGGTTTATTGTGTCCCAGTGAAAATGATGCAACATCTCCTGCAGAGGATGCAACCTGCAGCACAATGTCGCTGTTTTTCATCAAGACAGCAGATAGACAGATTTGTTGAGTGGACTTAGAGTTTAATCCCCTCCTCAAGTGGGGAGGAGGGGAGCAACAGGAAGGTAAGATAATGCTGCCAGCAGAGACTTTCAGACCAAACCCGACCGCTGTAGTAAACAACCAAAGCTTTATTTCAGGCCGAACAACTGAACCGAACAACTTTATTTCAGGTCTGAACAACTACACTGGTTTAGTACTGTTATTACTTAATCAGTGGTTCTTCTCCAGGTGTTTTCTACATGAACGTCATGTTTAGGCGTTGCTTTTTGATTAATATGCTCAAATTATAATTTAAATTACAGTGAATTTCTTGTCTCTTTGCCCTGTGGGCGTGCAGTGCCGTGGCCGAAGCGTTCACAAGACGGACAGCTTTAGAGCTACAGTATTATCGTTCATGGCTATTAATATCCCTGCGGTGAGGAATGATGCTCAGAAAATCACAAGGGTTCGAGTTGTAAGTAGGTGCCAGGATGTTGCTTTCTAAATAGAATGTTGCAAAAATTTAAAAATCATGTCAATATAGAATAAAAATTGCATGTTTTTTTTTTTTTTAAGCAGAAACATGTCAGTGGAGTTGTTTTGTGGCTGATGTTTGCACAGTACTTTATAAAGGTGAAATATATTTTGTAGTATAAGCCTCCACAGTAAACATATTGGGTTATTACGCACACACAAGTCAAGTCTAAAACTTGAAACACAACTTTACATGTTCTGAAACTGACATGATCAGTATTTTATACAGCTAAAACTATTCAGACGAGTGCTGTTGGGTTTAACTGTGGCAGGATGTCTGATAATTATGAGCCAGCTTAAAGTTGGGGTTGGAACCCCACTGTGTGGAGTAAAACATCAACTCTGAGGTCTTGAGATGATCTGCAGAAATTTAATTAACTTTAAAAGATGACTTTAAACTGTTCCAAAAGATAAAAAGTAGCATTATATGATACTGTATCTCTTAATGGTTGTTTTTAAATTATGGTAATATTATTTGTTTAATTGGCCTGAATACCAAAAACCACTTGGAGTCGTTTTGTTGGTCTTATGTTGAAAAGTCTGTATCTGATTTGTGATTTAACTTCTGTTTCAGCAGAATGAGCTTTCAATTTATTCATCCACATCTTTTATAACGTTAGTGTTTGAGCCGAAACAGATTGAGGTGATGCTAAAATCAGCCTGAAGCTGTCCTACTGCTTCGTTCTGCTGAAACAGTCCCAGACACAACAACCTCCATGATTAACAGTGTTTCTGTGCTTCACAGCCAAAGTGGCTGAAGAGGTGCTCAGCTGCAAACTTATTGTTTAATGTGCTGATTAAGGAGCAGGAGCTCTGTTCAAAGCAAAGGTGGACAATGATGTGCACATGACTTTGTGCATATGTGTTGGTGTGCCTGTCAGCGAAATATCTCATGAAGCACTGGATGGTTTTGTTGGAACCTTTAGAAAGTTATCATTGGCTCTTCAACACATTTTATCACATAAATAGCAGTTTAAATAGTATTAAATGTGCTTGTTGTGTGAATGCACACAATATTCAGACTTTTGGCATCTTTCTCGTTCATAAATCAAAATTTTCAGCTCTTTCGGGACAATACTGTTTGGTATTGGTGCAACTTTAGCTTTTTGAAATAGTTAGCCTTTTCTGCCACTTTTTTTTTATCTATGAATTTAGCTCATTTTAAACGTCAGCTGTTTAGATCTGTAGCCTTTTACTGCTCCATTCACATTCTGCTCTTGTTCGGCTTCTTTCAGCTTCCTTGTGCAAATTTACACTTTTTTTTCAGCTACTTTTAGCTGTTATTTTCCAGCTGTTTTGTGCAGTGTTTTAGATTTCAAAGTTCATGCTCAATCATCCAGGTACAAAAGTTGATAATGGTCAGTCAGTCAGGTCATCTAGACGGTTTCTTTTTCGTGGAAAGACGTTTCACCCTCTATCCGGAGGGCTTCATCAGTCTGAGGCGTCCCAAGTAAATTGTTTCCCCACTAAGCGGTACACTCCTTTAGTGGACCAACCAGTTTGCTGGTGAGAAGATGGTTGTTATGATCTGTCCAGATGACCTGACTGACCATTAGTGGATCCTTCTAGATTCTTTCTGCTACCTACAACATTTTTGTGCGTCTTTAAACTTATTTCTGTTAATTTCAGCTTATTAGGCTCCTTTCAGCTTATTTCTGCAAGTTTCTGCTTTTCCCCCTGTTTCAGCTACTATTTAGCTGTTTATGCTAATTTGAGCTTTTTCTGCTAATTCCACATTTTTGCACCTTTTTTAAAACTTTTTTCAGCCTAATTCAGCAAAAATGTGCTATCTCCACTTCCTTCTGATAATTTAAGCTTCCTTCTATATTTTTAGCTACATCTCAGTTGTTTTTATTGCTAATTTCAGCTCTAGTCTGCACATTTTCACTTTTTGATGCTCATTTCTGCTTATTTAAACCTAATTCAGCAAATTGTTCATTCTGCTTTCATCTAATAATTTAAGCTTGTTCTACTTTTTCAGCTACCTTTTTAGCATTTTTAGCACATTTCAGCTGTTTTCAGATTCAATTCAATTCAACCTTTATTTATAAAGGTTAGTCTTACTGAACCTCGAGGATTCGTTTACAAAAGAGACCTGTTTTAAACAAAGAACACAGATGACAACAGTAGACAATCATAAAAATAAGCATATAAATAAGCAAATACGCAATGCTGACATGTTCTTGTTCTTGATTTTCTACATCTGCCTTATCTGTCTGTTTTAGCAACTTTTTGACATCTTGC
>JARVGQ010000981.1:8980157-8990204 GCA_031762355.1 Hypsolebias martinsi | reverse complement strand
CAAAGCTGAAACTTAAAGGAATTGACGGAAGGGCACCACCAGAAGTGGAGCCTGCGGCTTAATTTGACTCAACACGGAA
Source organism: Hypsolebias martinsi (assembly GCA_031762355.1). Classification (NCBI taxonomy): domain Eukaryota; kingdom Metazoa; phylum Chordata; class Actinopteri; order Cyprinodontiformes; family Rivulidae; genus Hypsolebias; species Hypsolebias martinsi. The sequence goes on along the minus strand of JARVGQ010000981.1, from coordinate 8,990,125 downwards.
ACCTCACCTGGCCCGGACACGGAAAAGATTGACAGATTGATAGCTCTTTCTCGATTCTGTGGATGGTGGTGCATGGCCGTTCTTAGATGGTGGAACGATTTGTCTGGTTAATTCCGATAACGAATGAGACTCCAGCATGCTAACTAGTTACACGGTCCTGTGCGGTCGGCGTCAAACTTATTAGAGGGACAAGTGGTGCTCAGCCACACGAAATTGAGCAATAACAGGTCTGTGATGCCCTTAGATGTCCGGGGCTGCATGTGCGCCAAACTAAGCAGACCAGCGTGTGTCTACCCTCCGCCAAGAGGTGCGGGTAACCCGCTGAACCCCGCTTGCGATGGGGATCAGGGATTGCAATTATTCCTCATGAACAAGGAATTCCTAGTAAGTGCAGGTCATAAGCTCACGTTGATTAAGTCTCTGCCCTTTGTACACATCGCCCGTCACTACTAACGATTGGATGGCTTAGTGAGGTCCTCGGATCGGCCCTGCCGGGGTCACTTGCAGCTCCGGCGGAGCGCCGAAAAGATGATCAAACTTGACTATCTAGAGGAAGTAAAAGTCGTAACAAGGTTTCCGTAGGTGAACCTACAGAAGGATCATTACTGACCACCGGGCACGGCCACCCGGCCGTCTGCCCATTGCCTACTGGCCATGAGCTAAACCGAAAATAGAAGTGATCTGTGAGAATCACAAGCCACCTGTGGCTTCTGGGAATCGCCATCGTGTTGGGGATGAACTTGGAGGGGACTCATAAGCACGGACCAGTGGAATGCCCACAAATTCGGCCATTTTGGATTGAAAGTACCAGCAGAACTCAAGGTTGACAAGAAAAAGACAGTCTGCCTGAAAAAAAAAATCAACAAGTGTGGCTTATCTGAATCGAACTCCCCCCGTTTGGCCTCGAAGTAGACCGACTTATCAAATTTCTCCTAGGATATGTGTCAACTAAGGAAAAGCTCTGTCTACTGCAACCCCCCTCACCCCCGAGAACTCCTGTGAAGGCTTATTAGAGCTGTACCGGCTGACACCAACATCTTATCAGGACTATGGACTATCTAGAAGTGCTTCATGAACACATCTCATCGTTTTGTCGTCAGATGCATGTGTCTAATGTGTTTGCTGGTAGAGTATTTTGATGTCTTGTATCGTGTCCTGATAAGGACAAGATGTGAAGAGATCTTTTGTTGTAATACCACTATCCCATCCTCATGGCCTTTTGCCCTTTTCTTTCTAAAAGAATAAGGGGCCGTGCTCTCAGGAGCAGCAGCAACGTGCACTCCGCCCCTCTTTCGGATGACTTTATGAGCATAATCTCACTGTATTTTGGTACAATGATAGTAAAGCTGATTCTGATTCTGATATTTGTGTTCATACCTGAAGTATTCTCATAAGAAATGTGAAAAGGAAACAAACAAAGTAACACCAAAGTACATGCTCAATAATCCAGGTAAAAAAAAAAAAAAAATCCAACTATGTTCAGTCACGACATCTTGACAGTTTCAGTTTTGCTGAGACATTTTGTCCTTCACCCAAAGGACTTCTTCAATCTGAGGAGCCACCAAATAAACTGATTTCCACAAACAGCATACTCTATAGTGGAAACATCGGCGGCCCCTCAGATTGAAGAAGCCCTTTGGATGAAATGTCTCAGCAAAAAAGAAACCATCCAGATAACCAGACTAAACATGTTGGATTTTATACCTGGATTATTGAGCATGAGTGGTGTTTTGAACCACTTTGAAATGACTGTCTCAGAGGAGATGACGGGGAGAGAATGGGCCCTTGAGGCCATCTTAGCACCAGCAAACTGTTTTTATTTTTTTCACTCTGGGAGTGTGCTGTTTGTGGGAATCAGTTTGTTTGGTGGCTCCTCAGATTAAAGAAGCCCTTTGGATGAAGGATGAAATGTCCAGATGATCTGACTGAACATTGTTCAAACTAAGTAATGCTAAGGCCTGTACATTCAATCTGATACCTGAAACTCATCCATGAAAACTCTCGCTTCGTCAGCCATCTTCCGTTTGTGGGTTTCCAGCAGAACTTCTGCAGCGATCGGTTCCACAGTCTTCAGATTTCCCTCTTCATCTACAGCAGAAAACAGAATGGGGTTCTGATGAAAATCTCTAACTAAATTAACTGATTCTCATCATGTTTCTAGATGTTTCTGCACACCATGTCGGGCTGGTCGCCTTTTCAAAACACAGTGTAATCTGACGTTTTAGATCACTCAAGTTGTTAATTTTAACATTAGAGAATAGACAATTACTATTGCAATCCAAAAATTATTTGGTTGTAGACTTTACTGCATCCACATGCAATGAAAATAAATCATGGTACAGAACATAAAAAACAAGAAGGAAAAATATCACTAAGAACAAACATAGAAATACTTTAAAAGTACTCACTTCCTGTTTGGATCAGGTTCACGTGCTCACCCAAACTACTGCAATGAAAAAAAAAGGTGTTTTAAAAACACCTTCATGATGTAGCGTATGAGAAGGAAAGAAAGCTTTAGTACAAGTTATAACAGTGGTAAATGAACACCCCCTCTGTTAAATGAATACATCTATAAATAATAAAAAGTGTAACATGGGTGTTCATCATCTTGTAAATAAAAATTAAAGTGAGCAAAGATCAGACGCAGCTGGACTGCTGGACTGACAGAACATCACAGGAGGAAACGTCCTTACTGGGACTTTCTGCGTTTCAGAACGTAGATCTTATAAAGAACCAGAAGAAGAGCCACAGTGGTGAGGATGATGAGGAAGACCATGAACCCAATGAGAGCTTTGTCATTATCTTTAAAAAAAAACAGCAAACATTTGTGTCAAAGACAAAAACATGCAAAAACATGCATAGATGGTGTCATAAAATAAATCAGCGCATACAGCTAGTTTTAATCTGACTCTTGATTGGCTTGCTTTCAAAATCTCCATTGTGGGCAGTCACCTATAAAAACAGAAAGCGTCTTTATTAAAAGTCAACATTACAAAAACAAAACAAACGTTTAAACATACATACCTTCACTTCATAAGTTGTTAAGTAGCTCAGATCTTTGAATTCAAATGAACATTTGTCTTCTGATTGTTTGTTATCGCCCAGACGTGCGATAAATTTCGGTCGGGGTCCTTTAAAACCACCTTGAGGAGCTCTACAGGTGACTTTGATCACGTTGTGGTCACGAACGGTCAGTCTCAAATCCTGAACGTGGCCGGGTACTGCACGAGGACAACAGGAGAGACTTTATACAACAAAAAGTCACATTTCAGCTTTTTCTGCTGATCAGCCTGTGAGTCAAGAATAACATAAAATGTGAAAAGCAAAGAATCTTTTTCTAATTATTTGAAAACGTTGATCACAAACTTTAATTAAAAACATCTATTTTTTTTCTTCCTTCAGCTGTCACCACAGCAAACTGTTGTACGAAGACTTGGCAATTATTTTAATGCAGGATGTTCTTCCTGACGCAACCACAGCCCACCAAGCTACCACAGCCCTCTGTGTGGAGCAGAGAGCTGCTATAGGGCGCCCAGGGGAGCAGATGTTGTGGGTTAAGAGCCTTGCTCAAGGGCCCAGAGTGGGACAATGAGGGGGGAGGCAGGTGTGGGTGCTTCACATATCCAACCCACATTTTGATGTTGTCAGTACCGGGAACTGAACCAGCGACCTTCCGATCACAGGTCCACCTTCTCTAACCTCTGCACCACCGCTCCCTCCTTATAATATAAATATATAAACATTTATATTTAATCTGAATTATCAGACAGATATTCTTTATATTTGTTTTTTATTTACTTTGATATAAACTTTATAAAAATAGAACTAATTAGAAACATGGTGAATTGTTTTAATGTCGCATTATGTTTTATTCAGAGAAATGTAATAAATTAGTTAAACATATTTTTCCTCAAACATTTGTTATTAAAGCTCTATGGATTAATAAATAAAATAAAATAAATAAGTGGGTCAGAACTGGTTGAGCTGGGATTATTTTTGCTGGGTTCAGAGTTTGTCCAGATTGATTAAATTTAGATTAAAATGACAAATGTATGAAAAATTAATAATCTGGATAACAAAATGAGACTTTGTTAACATTTACAGTTATATTTGAACAACGGACTTTAAAGTTCAAAGACTTTAAACCAGGTGAGAAAATGTTTCTGATTAAAATAATGAAAAGTTTAAATGTTGTGAAGTTTATGAACATAAAACTTCCTGTTTCTAAAATTATACGATTATTCAAAGATGTTAAATAATGAAATGAATCATCATTTTAACAGTTTAATATTGTTGGTATTTGTACAATCAATGTCATCAGAGGATGTTTTTCGTCACTTACCTCCAGATTTAGTTTTCACTTCCACACTCCCGTCTTTCCCAGGAACCAGTTGACCCCTGTAGGTGGGATGGACTTCACAGGTGTAGTCAGTGAACGCTTCAAGTCCATCAAATGTACACCGTCCTTCATCTGGTTGTAGATCGACGGTTTTCTCTGGGTCTTGTGGATCTAATTTAAGAACAACAGGTGAACGTAGAGACGTCGAATGACTGAATTTAAGAGTAACTCAAGAGAAATGTTCAACAGGAGTTTGACTTACGCCTCTTGTTGTCTCGACAGGTGCATGTATAATAAAGATCCATCAGCTGTGGGAGAACTCCACCACAGTTCTGACTGGTTGTTGTCCAGTCCAGTTCAATGGATGCATCAGTTACATGGTTTTTGAGTGTGATCTTCAGATCTGATGGAACACAGTCAACATGAACAATGAATCCTGAACCTGTTCGTCAAAACCTTTTTCTTTCCACTGAGAAACTACAATAATCCACAAACCACAGTTAATCCTAATCTGAACCGGCGGAAGAGTTTTATTTATGGAGACACTGTTGTCCTTGATCAGACCAGAACAGCTGTAGTCGGTGAAGGGCTCCACATCAGACAGATTCACGGGGACAGAGCCACTTCCTGGAGACACAAAGATGGAAACATGTTCAGTGAGCGGAGTTCATCCGTCTGTGACGACCAACAGTTCACGCTGACACTAACAGGAAGTGCACACTTGTAATAATCCAGAGCTTTTATCTCACTGCTGACTGACCAAGTCTTCAGTGTATCTCACCTGCACAGGTGTACTCCACGCTGAGATTTTTACAGTTTGAAGGAAACTCTGGTTTTATCTCTGCAGGAAGTCCAACTGGTTCAGGCTGATGTATGGTCTGTGGATTTATGAACTCTGGATCAGGAAATAAACAAAAGTGTGTTAAAATTGGGTCTGAATAAATATTTTAAAAGAAATCAAGAATTTTGGAGTGCACCACTAGAAATGTAGTTGGTGAGGGTAAAAGACGAGTCCTTGCAGTTTCTTGAAGTGACGTTTACAGTAAAATTTGAGCAGACGTCTTCATCATCAAGTTGAAAACTTAAACTCCCATCTGTTTGTTCCTGAGCTGGTTTGGTGTCGTGTTTTAACTCTGAAGAGCTGATGGTCCAGTCACTTTGGTAACAGATGTGTCCAGGAGTGCACATGGTGACTCTTATATCTTCTTTCCCTGAAAGAAAAACAATTTCTCAGTTTTACTCCTAAACGATTCCCTTGAAGCTGAAAATAAAATGTCCAACACAACAGCCTGAAGTCTTTGTACTCACTCAGCTCTCTTGTCCTTTTAGTTTCAGAGCAGAATATTTGGCTCCTATTGTTGTTAATAGATATGACACTAAGCTGATAATCAGTGCAGGGCTTCAGATTGTTGATTTGATCTTTTGAAGCATTTAAATATTTAGTTTCATTTTCTGGTCGTCCTTTCTCAAGGCAATTTATGGTGTAGTCAGTGGGAATGCTTGTCCTGTTAATCTGGAAGCCGTACGAGATCTCTATAAATGTGTCATTGCCTGGAACAAAAACCAACATTCTTCATTTATTTATTTACATTTTTGTTTCAAATAAAACTCATCGTGCAATAAAATCTCAAACGGTTTGGTGTTTTCCAACCATTTTACCTGTCGTCTGGACAGAACGAAGAAAATGAAAACACTAAAAGTGTCAATATGAAGAGAAACAACAGACAAAAGTGACGCTACTTAAGCGGATACTCACATTGTGGGGATGGTTTGTTGACTGGAAGACAAGAATACACACGTTAAAATATTTTAATACAACCTGAGCACAAGAAGACAGTTTACACTGATCTGTTCACGTGGCATCGCTTCAGTTATACTCGTTTTATAAAAGAGTCTCATCAAAGTCCTGTAACGTGAAGGACGTTCCAACCTGTGGTAGAAGGGACCTCCGTGGAGTTCTGGGTGTCTGGAGGAGAAGCTGTGCCCTGACTGTTTGTTTGGTTGCTGGTTGCAGTGGGTGCTGGTGAGGTCTTGTTTGAGGTGTTTGCAGGAGAAGTGACTGCAGGTCAGAGAGCATGATGGAGGTCACCTTCACGCTGAAATACTCCACTAGTGAACATCTTACCTTGTTCATCAGACCAGAAGTAGCACTTTAAAGACTACAAACAGAAAACATTACCAGATGTGTTGGTTACAGGGAACGATGGCGTTAAGGAGGCTGAGGCGGTGGATTTGGAGGTGGGCGTAGCTTTGAGGGAGGTTGCGGCAGTAGATTTTGCCGAGGTGCGTGGAGGTAAGGTGGGGGTGAGAGGCGCAGATGCTGCGCCACTGAGTGGAGACGAGGCGGTGACAGCTGGCGCAGAATTTGCGCCACTGACAGGAGTGAGTGCAAGTGAGGGGGCTAAAAATAAAAAAAAAGTCAACACATCTCAATGTTCGTTTCTGTAATATGAAAGAGTTTATGCAGCTGGAAAACAACAACAACAACAAATGTTTACTAAATCTGTTGTAGGTCGCTGACTGACTCGATCAAAGATGCAAAGGGCATTGGTTAAAGAGAATTAAGTTTATATAATAGAACAGCTGCAAATGTAACTTTGACATTTTTCTTCTTCCAGTCCATTCTTGCTTGAATGAATTACAGGTTAATTCACTGAGAACACAAACGAAACAATCAAAAACTCAAAAGGAAGTAAAAATAAACCATAATTTTTGTTCCTGAAAATGGGATTAGTGGCAAATTTTCAGTTCCTACAAGTCACTGGGTCAAACGATAGGACGATGTTTCTGCATCCAAACCCGTCCAATGACTGAGGTGAACCCAAGCTCCATAAATACTGACATGCATGTTGGCATCGGCATCACTTTCTCTAAATATTCACAATCAAGAACTACTGCCAGCTTTTTGGAATAAAAGTTTTTATAAATGAGCGCTCGACTATAAATATAACAAAAAACAGAACAGGCATGTTTCATTTTAGACACTTGTGTTGGTGCAGCAGAACTGTGCAGCAAAATAGAATTAAAGAAGCTCAAAATCAGCGAGTTAAAAGATGACTACTTTGCAGAAAAGAAAAGAAAATGGTTTCTTCCTCAAACATGCTGCAAACTGTTTCCTGACTTAAACATAAATAAATAAAGTAAGCTGTTGCACACTATATAATGTTAAATATTCTTACATCAGCAGCAACTTTTAATAAAATGAGCACAAAAGTGAAGTTTACTGTAAAATTTAGTTCCAAACTGAGAGAGAAGTTGAAAATCTCTGTTTTGGGCGGTCAGTCATTGCAATTGTAGATATTTATTGGCTTCTGTTTTGTGAAAGATAAATCAATTAATGCCACTTCAATGGCAGCTGTTGTCAATCAAAATAAGTGTGTAAAAACCTATTTCTGTCATAACAAATCTTTATCGGATGTGTTCATTTGAGTAAAAGTTTAGAGTTAGTAAAGAGTGAGCAGCTCAGGAGAAGAACTCAGCATGAAGCGAAGCTGCAAGTTAGGAATGCAAGTGAATAAAATGTATTAAATTGTTATAAATCATCACTCACTTATTGAAGAGTCTTGACCTGAAAACACAAAACTGGGGGGGTGGAGCTTTAATTTTCTTTTTTAATAAAACCATACATTACATGTGATAAAAACATCATTTAAGACATAAAAGACAAAAGTGTGCCCTCTGTTGAGGTCAAACCAGCATCAGGCCATAAGAGGGAAATGGCTGCCGTATCTGGTACTGTGAAACCTGGTTGTCATGGCAACATGACAGAACAACACTTGCTATTTCAGTGAGCGAACCACAGCTTCCTGCCTCGCACTAAAATGTCGGGCTGCCCAAAAACTCACAAAACTTTTTGGCCCTTCCACCGTCTCACCTTTACACACTTTAAAGACAAAACACATACAAAACAATGTTTTACACAACATTTAAGGAGTGTTCCAGATCTTACATCGCTTTTAAAGTTTGCATTTCAATTGCATTAGTTTTTCTCCATCGATGAAACAGAACAAAAGACTTAAAACCGATTTTGGCTGCAATGTTTCCTCAACACAAACACAGTTTTGCTGTTTTTCTCCATCAGCTCTTGACAGAAGTCAAGAGAAATTAACAAAAAGTTGATGAGGGACGGTGAGACAGAGAGGGAGGCAGGATGTGGTTTAACACGTTGTTTCACTGCATGGAGCAGAGATGCACGCTCTCTGCACGCTCTCTGCATGCTCTCTGCATGCTCTCTGCACTGACATTTACACCACACACACTTCAGCCTCGTTGTTTCTGCTGTTAGAAGCAGCATCGAACTGATTCAACCTCTGCGGGATGAACTTGAGCCGCATTAATACTTCTGATGTGTGAAAATTGCGTGACACACAGCAAAATGTCCGGAAGTCACCAGAAAACAAATGAGGAACAATCAGCCTTTAAATAGAAACTCAGTTTTAAACAGGTTTGAATGAATCATTTGCAATTCATTAATAAAACAGGTTAGAAATGAACCAGAACAGAGGTTTTGAACACTTCCCTCCGACTCTTAGACATGTGTCAGAACAGACCCTCAGAGCTTATAAACTATCATTATGGGACAATGTAGCTCATTCATTTGTACCGGTAGTTAAGTGACAGGAGTTTCTGTGTTAAGGTTGGAAATAGTGGATCCGCGTCAGTGCCTCTTTCCTGTGGGGTCCCACAGGGCTCGATTCTTGGACATCTTTAATTGTCACTCTATCTGCTGCCTTTGCGATCTATCCCGAGGAAACATGGCCTTTCATTTCATTGTATGCTGATGATTGTCAGATTTATCTGCCCTTAAAACCTAACAGTTCCTGCTGCATTCGCCCTCTGTTAAAATGTCTTGATGACATCAAGGCATGGATGGTTTCAAATTTTTCAAGTTTTAATAATCAGAAAACTGGTTGTTGTGTTTAGCCCTAGTTCTACTGCTGTCATTGATCCTGTAAATCTTGACACTCTTCAACCTTATCTTAAACAGCCTGTTACAAATCTCAGGATGGTTTTAGTCTCTGAATTTAAGTTTAATAAACAAATTAGCTCTATTTAAAAAAAAAAACTTCTACCAGTTAAGGCAGATAGCTAAGCTTAAGTCTGTGTTGACCAGATCTGACCTTAAAAAAATAGTCCATGCATTTGTTACAACCCAGCTGGACTACTGTAACACACATTATGTTGGGGTCAGTCAGGTCTCCCTTTCACGTCTCCAGCTCGTCCAAAATGCTGCAGCTCAGTTATTAACAGGAACTCATAGGTTTGAGCATATTTCACCGGTTTTGTCCTCCCTTCACTGGCTCCCTGTACGTTGTCCTACTTCAACCTTATGTTCCTTCTCAGGTGCTGAGATCATCTGATCAGCTGCTTTTGGTTGTACTTAAAACCAGGCTCAGAGAAGATTGGGCTTGTTTCAGTCATTGGCCATCAACATTAGACAGGCCACTTCACTTCCTGTTTTTAAATCTCTCCTGAACACACGCCTGTTTTCACTGATGTTCAGTGTGATTTGAATTAGTATTTTATTGTTTCTCATAGTTTTTGTTTCTATTTTTGATGCTTTTAATCTTGTTTTTTTTTTTTTTTTTTTTCTGCGTCGATCTTATTTTTAATAACTTTTGTAACATCT
>JARVGQ010000981.1:8856603-8866760 GCA_031762355.1 Hypsolebias martinsi | reverse complement strand
TTTTCCAAATTATTGGACAAAATTGGACAATGCGACCTATAGAAAGGAGCGACCTATCAGGCGGAAAATACGGTAATACATTTATTCATGTTTGTGTCCTTTTGATCTCAAATGCATATATTGACTCATATTGGTTCATAATTGAGTCATATGTATTTATATTAATCAGGCTACCAGGTGAGTGAAGATACCGTTCAATAGAATGTGTATATACCGACACAACACTGGGATTTTTTTTTTAACTCTTTATATGTGATAAACAAGTCTTTGTTGAAAAAGTGTGGAAACCATTTCCCTCCAGGCCACCAGTGACTCCATGTAAACAAACTATTTACTGAGAGTACTCCACATTATGTAACTCTCCAGCCAATCTTTTCACAAAAGTCCCAAATTCACAAAAATGATCAAATGAAAGAAAATAGGTGGAACTGGACTGACACTAGGCCTGTCACAATAACAAATTCTGCTGGGCGATTGTCTCAGAAATTATTGCGATAAACGATAATATTGTTTGAAATTTGACAGTAATTAGTAATTATTGTTAAATTTAAGAAGAAATGTTGGTTAATTTGTTTTGAGTGTAGTGCCTTTTTTGACCACTGGATGGCAGTATAAGACAGTTTGAACCGAAGGATAGATAGTGAATGAGCGAGCAGTGTGTCTCTGAGAAAAATGGGAGGGAAGCCCCTTGACGTGACATGGGCTGTCTCCTTCCTTTATTAGATTCTGAAAATGGCGGACGCTCGGTGTGATTTGAGCTCTTTAGCATAGCATTTGTCACATAAAGCTTTTAATTAAAAAAAAAAATCAGTAAACAAGTTAGCATCTTCTTTTTTCCAGAGAAAAACAACTTTTTACACGAAGGCACGTTTCAACCGTGAATTTTGGAGCTTCGACAAGACGGAGGTTTTTTCCCTGAGGTTGGCCTGTTAGCTTAGCTCGTAGCTTAGCTTCTCAGCTCAGCTGCTTTTAACAATCCAAAAACACAATTTTGGACGGTTAAAACAAATTTTAAAGAGAAAAGAGAAAGGGAGGGTTCAGTGAAGAGCACCAGCATTGAACCTTTTGTCATCCAGTATCTTCAGAAAGAGACACGAAGAAACGATAAAGCCGATGAAAATGAGGTCAATAATTTTCATCTTGCGATTAATTGATTTATTGTTTATCGAGACAGGCCTAACTGACACCCCCAAAACTGCTGAAACGTAGCAACACTATGCATTGTACCAATTGTTACTTTTCATGCAGTCATATTTACTGCTTTTAAGTTACTCAATTTAATAGCTGCTTAATAATTAAACATGTTATTTTTGTTTGTCAGTAAAAAATAAATAAATAAAATTAAATTAAAAAAAAAAATATATATATAAATGCCTTGTAAAAAAAAAGCTAAGACAGACATGTGGATAAAAGTCAGCTATATATCCATTTATTGAAGTGAAAAGTTAAAATTCAAAAATTGCTTCTGCATGTTTAACATTTTTTTCTTCCTTGATATAAAACATATTACTATATTCCACTGGAGATAAAATGTCTATGAGAATAAAAAACTAGCTGGGCACAGCAGGGATGGTGAAGGACAAAGTGCAACAGATGGACAACTTAGAAAATGCCAGCAGAGGGAAAAGGGTTAGTTTGTAGCCGTGATGTGTTCATGATCCTGAGAGAGACTGTGTGGAGCTGTGAACCACTGAAGCTGGCACTGGCTTTAGCTCCTCTTTAATCCCCATTTCCTGCCTTCTGCATAATTCATTTAAAACGAGAGAACAGGAAAAACACAGAAAAGAAGATAATCATAAAAAGGTGGATCAAGGCTAACTGGGAGGTGGAGGGGAGAGGGGTGGATGGGGAAATAAGAAATGTCCGGGCATTAAAAGAATAGTGCTACATCAGCTCACAATCCGAGAACAATAAATATGAAAAACGACTGATGAGCTCGGTTTGGAGGAGGGAAAAGAGCAAAGGGCAACTAAGGGGGTGAAGAAGAGAAGGGAAAAATGCAATGCGACACTATCTGGCCTGGGTGTGAGATGGGACAGAATCAAAGGCACCTTTGAGGAGCCAGAAGACGACAGTGAAAGTGCTAGAAGAGTGGTGTCCATGATTACAAGAAATGGGGAAACCTTTGAGCCTGTGCTCATGAAAGCCTACCCCAGGCCTCCTCTCAAACCCCTGCCCGACTAACACTGTTCATACAGAAAGAGGAAAGGAGGAAGAGAGGAGAAGAAAGCCTCTAATGATGACGGGGTCCGGATACTAAAGAAGCAGCACACTTTTCAATTCATTTTAATCACTATTCAAAATCATTAGCCCAAATGTGCAAGCACTCATGTTCATTGGGCCATGAGCTGAGAGCGAGACACAGTGACGGAGACCAATTACACCTCAGCATGAGAGACAGTTTTTGAGCTCTTTTAGTTAGACGGCTCAAGACTTGACAGAATAGAAAATGAAAAGAGAACATTTTACTGTCTCTCAATCAATACAAGAAAGAAAAATAGGACGAAACGCATCGAGCATTAAATATGAACTTTGAAATAAGTTTTGCAATCTCAGCCAAACACACTACATAGTCCAACAACGCAGTTTCCCACACTCGAAAATCTACATAAAAATACTCATGGACCATTCGGCATGAGAAAAATGCAGGCGCCTAAACAACAACAAGAACAAAAAGACACCAAACCTAATTCAGAACTAAAAACAGCCAGATGAGCATCAGTCTTCATCAAACTGTGGAAAGTATCTGTGCTAACTGAGAATTAAAGGTACTAAAGGAGGAATTTGGTAAAATTTTAGCTTTACGCACCTCCCTCACTCTATGCTTCCAAGCTAAAATATTAAACTAAGATTAGATGAGCTATTGCTCAACACGATTTACAAAAAAACAACGGTGCACAGTACACTATCGCTTTTAGCCTTCACCTTCTCCCGAACGAAAAGAGCGCAGGCAAAGTATAAAACTAGAAAACGTACAACAAATAAATTCACACGACTCCACTGGGACAATGTAAGGCCAGCAATCCATAACGCTGCTGGCTAATGTTATAATTATATTATAATACAGTATTGCAATATTGCACAATGCTGCTCTGTAGAAGCAGCCATTCTTTACATTTTTCACGTTCAGATTTTTATAGGGCTCATGATTATTTGCTGTAGAAGTAAATAGCACAGCATAATTAGCTTTAGTTCCTTGTGAGGCCTAGTTTGATTTATTCCCCAACCGTGAAAACAAAATGGTACAGTCCCTGTTTTAGGCTGATTATATTTCACCAACTACAGCCTTTATGAAACGCATAGTAACCGCCTGACCTTTCATGGATGAATCCCATTAACACTGAACTCTTCTGCCTTTATCCGACTGCATGCACACCTGCACATTTGCATTCTCGTGTGTGAGTTTTCACTTGCATCCTCTGCCACAGTCTATGTTAAGGGTGTCCAACGTTGAGAAAGGAGCTCAAGCACAAACAGGTGTCAGCCACAGCCCGGCCCTCTCTGCATCTCCCTTCCTCTTGTCCTGCCTACGTCTTCCCTGTCGTGCTTCACCATGCTCTGTTGCTTCTGTGTGCTTTTGATACAAGCTGGCACGTGGCTAAAAGCCCAAGCCACTTCTCTCTTTTGTCCTACCCACTCTACTGTGGGACTGACAGCTCTCTTGTGGCACGGCGCCTTTTGTTGCAGGTCTGCCACTTCAGCAGGTGCCTTACAGCGAAGGCTGGAGCCAGCCAGCCCGCGCTGCTTTGTTAGCTTAAAAACACCGTTTGATGTGCTCGTTTCGTCAGCCAAAGATGGCAGCTAAGGAGGATGCTAATAATCACTTGAAAAACAAAAAACACTCCACTCAACCTTGTAAAAGATAAACTCCAATTTCAATGATAAAAGAAGAGTGACAGACAGCCGTGGTACCAGCCAAAGGAAGACCTGCAGTCAGATTACTTTTCTTTTTTCATGTTTGCTCTTATTACCTGGTAAAACTAATTCAATCTGTCAATCACAGAATAAACAAGGTACAATGACAAATTGCTGACTGTGTAAGGAAGAACTAAATCATGTGAGTAAAGTATGCAAAAACAGAGCTGCATTTAAGACAGCTGTACGATCCCTGAGGAACCAGCTAAGTGTGTCAATGAGCAGGCTGTGTGAAGGAAAGAGCCCCCCTCCAGGCGTTGCAAAGAGGGGACCCTGGGGGTTTGGGCTGTGCTTGCACACCTTCACTACATTTATAGACTTTCAGAATACCATATCACCATCGGTTAAAATGAAAACTGAATATATAACGTGCTAAAGAAACAGAAAATAAAGAGTACTTAATTTAGGCTGGTCTTTCGAAGTTTGGCTGCAACTGCTCTGGTTTTTTTATTTTTATTTTGAATTGACAGACTTTAAAATGCGTCCTCGCCCTCCCTTCAGCTGTGAAAACAAAAATGACTGAATTTACAATCGCTGACGTAAAAAATTTATTGAGACATTTCTGATGACGTGCATTAAGGACACCATAGTGTGTTGATTCAGATTCCAATAAAGGTTGTGATAAACAAATTTAAAAAAATTAGGCAACTATGAGTTTGAATCGTTACCACGGTGATTTAGCCGGACTCAAATAAAAGCTCATTTATGATACCTGAAAAGGTTAATTAAATTACCTTAATTTAAATTAATTAAAAGGGATAATTGAATTTCTTAACAAAACCAAAAACGTTTTCAGCTCCAGTGTAGACCCTTCAGACAGGGATCCAGAGTTAATGACAACCCAGGTGAAACACTTCAATTTACCCTTTCATTTAAAGTCCTGGAAATGAAAGATTAATTACTCATGAAAGATTAATTACTAATCATTCTGGAACTTTAATGATAATAAGTTCACATTTAAATTGAGGGCTAATTGGTTTAATTTTAAAGTGGCAAAAAAAAAAAACTTCTTTAGTGTGCATCAGGTGGATCCGGTTTGCCTTTTAAGACTAATCTGCTGGTCTTTGACTATAATGTTTTGAGTTTTATTATGCAATGCTCTTCAATCTCTTGACCAACAAAGTTGCATTCATCTAATACTAATTTGACTGAAAAAAACAAACATCATTTAAGTAAGCCATTATGTGGTTGTGCTCAGGTATTGTATACTCTTATTGTCCAACAACTACTGGTTTGAAGAGGCTTATTTTCTTGTACAAACCCGGTGAAATAGAGTCTACATCCATGTGCTGCATCAGTACATTTAGCCTGCTATTTGGCCAATACAGCATTTAATTTCAGTAGTTCTTTAAGAACAACCTTAAATCCATTTTCATTTGAGACAGACTCACAGCTAGACGCCACAGCAAGATGGAGATCCGGGAGCTTTAGGTTGCAGCGCTGCCCTGTGGCAACAAACCCTGGCCGTTCACAATGCAGAACATGGCACTGCACAGCCGAGCACAGATTCCTGCCCCCCAGGATCAAAAAGGGCTTTGTTTGTTAGCCATGTCACAGACTGACCACTAAATTAGCTTCATCCCCGCTGGCACCAAGATATTCGCTATGACATTCTGTACCGTGGGGTTGTGGCTCTATTTATCTACAAGACTAGGAGGCTAATATAAAAATATATTTTTTAAAAATTAAAGAAATGGTGGAAAACAATTTATAAAAAGGAAGTAAGTGCCATGTTCAGGTATAGCTGTATTTAAAGGGGTAATTATTTTACTTGGAAGGTACAGTCATTCTGTATGCACCCAGATACACAGGAAATAAATAATTCACAGAAAATAAAATGTTAAACAAAACTCAATGCAGCTAGATTTTTTTTCATTGCAAGCTAAACTAAAACAATAATCAATGTTGATTTAATATGTTTAAACAAATATTTGTGTGCATGTGTTTTATTAGCTGAGATTCTTTCTGAATGTATAGCACATAAAAATGCATTTGACAGTTCTTGTTTAGCACTATTTGAAACTAAATTAAAGGGTCTGAATATGATACACATTTATACTAACACTTCAGTCGCTTCATTCTGAGTCGTCTTAAACAACAAGGGACAACTGATATGTTATGTGGGGATGTTGTGGCTTTTCCGCTCAGATTTCTCATCTAAAAGCAACCTTAAACAAAAACATCTGGTGAACGCAGTCCCTTTTCCCTGAACACCGAACCAAAATCTCTCATGCTCCTTTTTTAACAGGTTTCCTCCTTCTCCTTCAATAGCTTGATGCAGGTACACTGTGCACAGAAATTTGTCTAGAAGGAAATGACAAGCACAGCATGTCAAAATCATTAGTAATGTGAGAGTAAGAGTTCCCAGGCATGTCTCGTTACATATAGACTGTAAATTGAGGTCCAAGGTCAAGTGTCTGGGCTTTCTGGTGATCAAGTGTTACTGTATGGCCTGTTAAGATGACGGAAAGACCACAACCCTTCATCTTCTTTACAGATAATAATGGAAAAACCTACGACCGTAAAATCAAAACAAAAACAACAAAAAAAGTGGTTCACCTCTTGCTTTATAAGCAAGAAAATAGATGCTAACGCACGTAAAAGTTGACATAAAACTGAAGGCAAACAGTGGGCCCCTGGGAACATAGCTCTACAAAAAACAAGTTTTGGTCTGGCTCTTGTTCAGTTTCAGTCTGTGTTGTCTTCAGTGGAGAGCCTTGCAGGCTGCCGTGCACACACGGACAATCTTTGAGCCCGATTTAGAGACAGTTCAACTCTATCAAAAGGTCAAATTATAGTACAGTTGCATTATACAAGTTTGTGCAAGTACCCATAGTTTGTTATACTGCCAGGAATGGTAACTCCCTACTATGACACAATTAACACACATTTTTCAGTTGCTTCCTGTGGCACAAGTTACCCTGGTTCAGTTGACATATGTAAATGTACAAAGCAAAACCAAAACAACCCGTCAAGGTTTTCTAATGTAGCTGTTGGGGTTATTTTCAATGGGCACCATCGCCCACGTCAAGACACACAATTCTCAGTCTTATTATACTTTTACAAAACAGGTGTGTGAAATGACCACAAAGACCAGCCTGTTTTTAAGCTGCCAATGATTGTTAATAAATCGCTATGTGAACCGATATGAACTTTCAGAAATAAAGCAAGCTTCTCAGAACTGGAAAAGGCGTGGAGTGGAACTCGTCTGTGTTGGCGTGAACTACACATCAATGTGACAAACAGATCCCTCATACCATTTTACATGACGAAATAACTCCCGTTTTGCAATCCTACTTGTAGTTAACCAATTTAGTTTTTTGTTACACCAAATGCAAAGTTGCTGCACATCATGATCAATCTCATCATAAGGAATTGATTTGTCTTATTTGTGTTTTTAAATCCCACAGCTAGGTAGGCACACAAACAGACATACCTTTTCTCGTGTCGACTGATTAGTCTATTTAGAAGTATTTGTTCAATTAGCTTTGTAGAGATCTATTAGAGTGCTGTATGAATGGGTACATGAGGACACAGATTGTGTTGTAAAGCACTTTGAGTATCTCGATAAGATAGAAAGGTGCAATAAAAGTACAGTCCATTTATCGTTTACCATTTATTACAGGTCTGTTATGATCTGGCTTGTCAGGCCAAAGGGACACATTGGTCCATTCAGAAAACGTATACAGTAGTCAGAAAGCATCTCAGTCCTGTCAAAGTGCACGTTTGTCTTGCGTAAATGTGAGGGAAAACATTACAGTTTTTGAGAAAATTACACCTGTTGCTTCCTGACTCTCCTGGTATGTTTTGTCCATAACATGCTGATTATCCAACAAAAGAAATAGAATTGATCTAATTTCTGCTTGCTGCTATGAAATGAAAAAATAATGTTTATTTTATATACAACTAACATTAAGATGCTGTTTGAGCCATAAGTGCAAATCCCTATAATTTAATGTGAAAGTAAATTAAAATAGAAACATACACGAGCACAACACATCCACAGTCGCACAAAAAGTTCAATGCTTATTTTTATTCCCTAGGCACTCCTCCTTTGCATGAGTGCATTACCCAGCACACCGTTGGAGCAGACCGAGTGTGTGCAGCTGACGATGAGAGAGTAGCGTTAGCCCTAAGGGGTCGCACCTCTTTCCATTCTTGCCCTCCTCCCGCATTCTCGCCGCTCTACTCTGTGCCTACAGGGATTTCTTTTTTCAGTTCAGGAGAGATGTCAGACCTGTTCCACCGTCCCGAACACGCAGAGGCTGGACTCTGCCCCACATTCACCAAACAGCTGTGAAACTTGCCAAATCGACCTCGTTTCTACATCTGGGGGTCATGTGAGGTTTAACGGATCAAAAACAGATCAAAATATCCTAATCTTATTGGGGGTTGTTTGTTTTCAGAGATGCACTCATAAATAAGCTTGTAACACTGGTTGTCTTTGTTTTAGTTGCACAGTCATAAAAAAATCACCAAAGACTGGGACACACACAACTTCAAATTTACCTCCCAATTGTAGTTACGCCTCTACAAGCATCCTGCAGATGTTGGACACGGTCTTATCACGGTGCACTAAGATCCATAACTGGCTGTAACTACCGTACCCACCATAACACCCTGTATTTACTGGTTAACTGGTCATCATTAACTTCACGTAGACTCTCACTCGTACATTTTCACAGGTACATTTTCATCTTTAAATCACTTCTTGGTCTGCTGCCTTCATACATCTCCTCCTACTTGTCACTGCGTGAGTGCAGCTACATCGTGCGCTCTCAGGACATGATTATCTGCAGTGCTCCCTCAGTACAGACTGAACTAGGCAAAAGGGCCTTCTCCTACTCCACTCCTGCTTCCTGGAATATCTTACAAAAAAGCTCTGAAGCTCTCGACCTTGACCTCTCTAAATGACTTCAAGAATCAATTGGACTCCTGGCAAGAACCAATGCAGACATGTTCCTGTTATTAGTTTTCTACATTTGCCTTAAATAATCTAGCTGTTTTGCTACTTTTTTAACATCTTATTTTAACTTTTTAAAACAATATGTATGCCTCTTTTATGATTGTCTATTGTTGTCACTGTTGTCCACTGTTCTCATCATTCTTTGTTGAAATCAGGTCTCTCTTGTAAATGAGTCCTCGAGGCTCAGTGTGATTAACCTGCCTAAATAAAGGTTGAATGAATGAAAAAAAAAAAATCCTGTTTGAAACAAACAGATCTTTGGGGTTCACTTTGAATACCAGTAAATAAATAAATAAATAAAAATGTAGCTTAAATGGAGTCCAGTACTATTTGAAATATGCCATAGTATGTGAATTACCCCCTTCCCCCTATACAGTACATTTTCTCCCAATATTCTTGTTCAAAACTAGTGCTCAGGTCCCTTTGACATTTTAATAATGTATTAAACTCCCAGCAGGCTCCTGACCCCAACAACCTTCTCACTATTAGCTGACGCATTTTAGGTTGGACTTTTCAAAGACCTGGAAACCTGAGGCTTTCACACTATATCTTAGTTCTTTCTAGAATTGCATTCTGGAAGATTGCTGTGAGCTGCTCCTTTAGTTTTGGTTTCACACCATTGAAACTCTGGGCTACCTTTGAGAAACCACGTTAAAGAAAAATAAAAAAATACAAACTTCAGATGCCTATACTTAACAGTTAACAATTGTTCATTCATACTCATCTGCTCACACAAACTCATGTTTGTGCTGCTGTTCAGTGTATTGTTTTTGTACTACTAGTAGCATATTTTTATTAACTTCTTTTTTAGTTCATATCTTAGTGTTTTGCTTTTACATTTTATACTTTTTATACTTTTGTTGGATGAAACTGGGACCCTGTGTATACAATTTTGTTCCACCACATGTATCACTGGTGTTTATGACCAATAAAGAAACTTTGACTTTTGACTTTGAACAATTACAGACTGATTTCTAAAATATGTCAAAGTCATCTACATCAGACTTCTTAACTGGCTCTGGCTAATAAGTATCTCCGGATTTTCTTTAAGTGGCCTGAATTGTAAATACATACATACATGTTATGTTTGTTTATTTGTCATATGCAGATTAACACAAGGCCATCAATGCAATGAAATGTTCAGTACATACTGTACATACATACATATTTAATTGTAGTGTCACTGAATATTGAGTGTTTGTGTCTATCTATCTATCTATCTATCTATCTATCTATCTATCTATCTATCTATCTATCTATCTATCTATCTATCTAT
>JARVGQ010000981.1:8789444-8800973 GCA_031762355.1 Hypsolebias martinsi | reverse complement strand
GGGCCCCCCCCCCCCGGGCACCCTCGAGAGCAGCTCTCTGCTCCACACAGAGGGCTGTGGCAGCTTGGTGGTCTGTGGTTGCATCAGGAAGGGCATCCGGTGCAAAAATAATTGCCAAGTCTTCATGCAACTTAGTTTGCTGTGGTGACCCCTGAAGAAGGGAGCAGCTGACAGAAAAACAAACAAACAAACAAAAACCCTCTTTAATTATTGTAGTCCCTCGTTATTTTGCGGTTCGACTTTGGCGGACTCAATCTTTCGTGGCTTTTCAACAACAGTTAGCTTTAATATTACTCACGGGATTGGGACATTATGGGATAAAAAGTTAATGAAAAAAAGCAACAACTTCTGACAGGCACCATCCTTTTTTGTTTTCTTTCAATAAGCCTACACTGTAACAGCAGTCAAAAACAAATGCACTACCCAGAAGCCAACAGTGTATTACCCAGAAGCCAACAGTGCATTACCCAGAAGCCTACAGTGCTTCTGGCCACTGTTTTCTTGTAGTTTTCTTTCAATAAGCCTACACTGTAACGCCAGCCAAAAAAATACATTACCCAAAAGCCAACAGTGCTTCCAGCCACTGCTTTCTGCTGAAATGGAGGGAAAGTTCTGATCCGATCCGAACCTGACTAAAACATTCGGTCCTTATTCATAGTGACTTCAGCACTCAGTGGATGCAGAGAGTCAATCAGAACTAGACCAGAACCAGACCAGAACCAGATCAGAACCGGTCAGTCTGATGCTGCTTGCCGGCCCATGAAGCCTCTCAAGCGGGAAGGCGTTGCTTGGAGGTCCAGTGTCTCCTCCGAAGCTCATCTGGACTTTGTTCATTGGGATTCCTTTGGATTATTTGGACTCAGTCGGGACCATTGTGTGGTTTTGTGCTGGCTCTCCGAAGGTCCGGCTCTCTCCAAAAGCGTCTGTACTCAACGGCTGCAGAGAGCCGAGCAGAACCGGACCAGAACCAGACAAGGCTGGTGAGTACACATTTAACATTTTTCAGTAGCTGCAGTGCATCATGTTGTTAAAATTATGTAGTTTTAAGAGCTTAGAACATTGTAAGAGTGTGCGAAAGGTTTATAAAGCCTTAACATATACATAAACACTAAAATAAGTATAGCGTTCCTGCTTCACAGTTTTTCACCTTTCGTGGGGGCGTGTGGATGTAACCTCCACGATAATCGAGGGACTACTGTACTCCTAAATCCGGCCAAAACAGCTGTTTAACCAGCTTTTTTTTTATATATATATACAGGCAGTCCTCGACTTACGAACGGGTTCCGTACCTACAAACCGTTCTTAACTCGATTTTAACGCAAGTCGGAACTCATTATACTGCGCCGCAAACCCGTTCGTAAGTCCGGATTTTTGCTGTAAGTTGAGGAAATACATGTAAAATGTATGTTAACGCTGCACCGCACACCTGTTCTTAAGTCCGAGTTGTTGTAAGTCGAGGGCGCCTTAAGTCGAGGACTACCTGTATATGGAAAATTATGATTAGTTATTTGCTATGTTATATTATTCATAGATGATTGTTGTTTGAATTGATTGAGTTAATTTTTATTTTAAAGAAGGGGCAGATATGATAAGACTTTTCTTCTTCTGCTACCTTTCATTTTATGTATTGTTTACTTTTATCATGTGGTTTTGTAAGTTTTTTTTGTGTGTTCTAAATCTGAAATGAATAAATAAATGAATAAATAAATGAATAAATGAATAAATAAATAAATAAATAAATAAATAAATAAATAAACAAAATTTTACAGCAGTTAAGAGTTTACACCTTCACAGAGCTTTGGGAGCCACCAGGTAAAGCCTTCTGCTGCCACAGGCATTCAGCTGACAGGAAAACTTTTATATTTTTTAAACTTTATTATTATTAATAATAATATTTTTACAGAAGCATAAATCACACGGTTCAGGTCCGCACTAACAACAGAATGTTGTTCCGGTCACGTTCAGTGGAAGCGGCGGCGCAAGGTGCGCGTCTGACGCGCTGACGTCACCGAGCCGTTGACAGCACTTCCTGGTGTGGCGTTTGTTGTGGGAAACCGAGCTGCCGGAGGGAGGCGGCGGAGGAGGCGAGGGGGGGATTTAGGCCACGTAAACGACACGAACGACGGCACGAACTCCAGCATGTGGTCGCGGCTGCCGCCGCCGCCTTCTCCGGCCGGTGTCAGATGAGACGGAGAAGTGACGGTTCCGACTGAGGAAGAAGGACGACGAAAAAAAAACAACAACAACAATTCACGGACAGACAGACCCGAGAGCCACCGACGCGGAGCTGTCGCGATGCTGTGACCAAACCATGGACAGCCGGATAAAGTAAGAGCTCCAGAGTTTCTGTTTTGATTAGTCTGCGCTCCGTTTGGACGGGTCGAGCTAGCGGCTAATGTTCGGCTGCGGCTCCGTTAACCCGGAGCTGCGTGTCGGCGGTAACTCGACTCGAGCCAGCATCTCCAGGCCAGCTGGCGGCGCAACATTTGGGTCAGTGTGGCCGTCTACCACGACCACCAGCTTTGTCAGCCAAGCTTTAAAGTCACATTCAGTCCAATAAGACTGGATTCTGTTGACATTCCCTGCCAAGTCTTTGAAAAAGTAGGTCAAAAGACCCACATTGCAGACTTTAATGGTACTAAACACACAGCCGTGTTGGACGCAGGCATCCCTCATTTCCTAAGTTAATAGTGTTTGGTTCCTTTTTCAGGGAGAACCCAGAAAGAACATTTGATCTGGTGCTGCAAGTGTCCTGCCCAACATCTGAACATGAGGGTAAGGCATTTTCATCATGTCTGCTGTCTTCCTGTCATAATAAACATGTTCAAATAATCACATAAATGTAAAGCTTGTTTTCAATAATCAGCGGTGTCGGGTTGTCAAGCAGGAAATCAACTTTTGTGGTGCTTTACTTGAATAATTCACCTTTAGTTGCCAGCTTCATTTCCTCATCACTTTTACAAGCTTAAGAAATGCAACAGGGCTATTCAACTCGTGGCCCAGGGGCCAAATCAGAGCCATGGCTGCACTGGGTTCATTTTTAAATAAAACTAGATTTTAAACCATATAAAACAAACTTAATTAATGATAATAGCTGCTAAATATCCAGCCCCTGAGCAATTTAGTTGAATAGCCCTGTTTTAAGGCCTATCACGTCTTACCTTAGAAATATCGTTATCCCAAAATGTCACGTTCAGAGTATGTGTTGTGAATGTTTTTCAGCTACACCGCAAAATATTTCAGCAAAACATCTTTAAAGTTGACAGTTATATTAATTTTTATTCTCACTAATGCTGATTAGCTGTGGCGGCTGTCTTAAATTAAATTAATTTTAAAAGTTAATCTGTGGGAGATGTTCATCCGGTGATTACTTGCTGAAAGTTTTACTAAAGTTGTTCATGAGATGTTTTGCTAACGGTGTACTTTTTGGCGGTAGTGATTTCTAACCATAGATTCTGGTTTATTATAGTTTATTCAGGCCATTTTGAAGTCTGTGCTAGGTGGATTAGCTTTAAAAAAGTGTTTATAAAACTCTTAAAAACATTCATGGTAAACATGAATTTCTTAAAACTTCTGAAAAGTGAGTGTTTGCTGTAAATCTATACGTCCGTTATGATTTGGTTGTTGGTCAGACAAAACACAAAGCACACCCTGTGTGCATGAGAACGTAACCCCGTAAACTCCTGCATTAAATGAGTGTTACATATTTTTTAATTTTATTACTATTTTACCCTTTTCTTAATGTAATGGCTTAAAGATGTCAAAGACAAAAATAATTTTTTTTAGGTCCCAGCATTCATTTTGATGAAAAATGTGTTTGTTTGATGAGTTTGATGAGAACCCCGGTTTGTAATTACAGTCATTGTTAACCGTGCAGCCGGGGTGTTTAAAGTTAAGACGTCAAGCGTCACAGAACTTTGCTGCACGACTCAACCATCATTATCTCTGTTGTGTTGTTATGTGTTTGTAAGATTTAGCGTTTGCTTTGCACCAACAGGTTTATAGTTGTCCATCAGGAATAAAATCAGTATCAGAGACCTTTCCATTGGCTTTGTGTGATCCTCATGAAATCTGCTTGATCGATTGGTTTTAAGTTCAAGATTGTGGGCATTTCTCTTGCAGCTGTTACCCAACAGACATAGTTTTATAAATCAAATATCGGATTAAGAAAGCTGTTTTATTTGTTCTGTTTGGGATTAACCTGCCTAAATAAAGGTTGAATGACTGTTTGCACTAGTAGCTGTAGTTGCCAGAACCTTTCTGGAAAACGACCAAGGCCAAAGAAGAACAACACTGCGCTATACCTTTTCTTGTTCATGGGAAATAAAGCAACCATAATTTCACATCAGTATCCAGTGTCCTTCATAAGTCGAATGTCATGTAAAAACATTTTTCGCCGCATGTTACACTGGCTCTTTTCTTTTGCCCTCTCCGTGCTGAATTTAAAGAGGTGTTATTGGATGGTTCAGTGGTGCAGCTGCTGAGCTGACGAGGGTAAGGCTGAACGTTGTCCTTGGATCTAGCGCTCATATTGGATTTTAAACCAAACTCATAAACCGCCGAATCGCACAGTAATAACCGACTTCCTCTACGTATGAACCGGGGTCACGACTCATATCCGGACTCGCGTTCCCTTGAGCGAAGCTGCAAGTGCAACGTTTGAATTGGACGTTCATGCTCCATTATTTGACTGAAGGTTTTACTTTCTCTGGTTGGATTTTAAACAAACCTGTTGGGGAAGCTGCTAGCCTTTACTGTAGGTTTCTAGGAGGCACTTATGGTTGTGGTTGACTGCCCTTTTTTTGGTTGTTTTTCTCAAGAAACGGTTTCATTTACTTCAATGAGGAATGAAGCACTTCTCCCTGAGTATCTGTTTCACTTCCATTGACTGGGCTTATTTTTTTTAAATTGTTTTGCGTTCGTCTTAATGCTCTGCTGAGCTGAATGGTTTTCATCATATGAGTCACAATGGACAGGTTTTGGTCATGCTGTGAAACCTCCACACAGTCACTCACCACACACGAATACTGTTTCTCATACACTCAAACATGATATTTATTTTTGCCAGAATGTGCCACTTCATATTCACACCTTATCTTCCCACTCCCTTAGAGAGGCAAACAAACAGTAGGGCGACCATGCTGGACTATAATTAAATTGTCATAGCAACGTGATGTAGAAGATTTGAGCATTTGGAGAAGTAAGTGGCAGAAACTTGCTTGTAATTCTCACATCTCCTCGCTTCAGGGAATTTGTTTAATTTTAGATCAACGTTGGGTGAATTTCAGTTGTTGTGAACTCTTGTTAATAATTTGGTTTACCCTGACGTGGTTTTAAGAGGTGTCCTCTTTGAGTGAATGAAAAGCTTGCTGTTTGCAAGTGTTCTGCTGATGCTGCACAGCTGTTTTGCCCTTCTCACCACATCTTTGTCCTGCAGGATTAAAGGTAGATCCATGCAGGGCCTGGAATCGATACCATTTGTGCATAAATGTAGTTTCCCTTGTTCATATCAGCCATGAGCGAACGGCAAAGTTTAAAAGTCAACTAAAATTAACTCAACCTTTTATCAGAACGGTCAATTCATGCCTGAATTTCCTGTGTCATCTCAGTTTCACACCTTTTGCAGTCAGCATGCAGACAACACCCACATATTTGCAGAGCGGCTGATAACGAGCCCACATTTCATTAAGTTATGAACTCTAATCTTGGTAGTCTCAGAGTATTTTATCCTCTATAAAATTGCATTTCATTTTAAAATGTTACTATTTCTCAGTGGGACATTTAGGTGCTTTTAAGTAGTTCTTTCAAATATGAATAATAAATCAGTATATCAGTTTAGTCGCTGAAATTTATGGCAAAACCCAAGATATGTTCAGAAGGAAAACAAGAATCAGATTCATAAAACTTAGCATTTATAATTAGGAACCGCTGGACCATTAAAACAGGTCTCTCTTGTAAATGAGTCCTCGTGGCTCAATGAGACTAACCTGTATAAATGAAGGTTGAATGAATGAATCGTCTGAACATTTAATGCAGGAATGACGTGTCAATATTAAACACAATGATTTTAATGACTCAAAGCCAACCCTTTTAGTAAACATTTAGAAGTTACTGAAGTTTTATCTTCTTCCAGAAAATAAGGACAAATATTAACAATATGAAAAAAAAATACCCTGACGCATGCTCAATAATCCAGGTAGAAAAATCTAAAAAGCTAAGTCTGGTCCGGACCAGACTTAGCTTTTTAGATACATAAAAAAAAATTACATTTCCTCACAATTAATGCTACACAGTTATTAAGGAAGTGACATTATAAATACACTATTTATTCAACCAGGATGTTCCTTGAAATTAAGACGGCACACAGCTACAGTCACAAGCTAAATAGGGTACACGAACAAAATAAAACCAGTCAGAATGAACATGAAACAACCTAGTAGTACATCAAATATACCAAAGCTGTTACAAAAAAAACAAGTACAGTGATGTGCACTATGATTTAGTTCTGAACCTAAGTGACAAAGTGCAGAGGAAGCAGCATTCATAAAGAAAAGGTTGTTAAACACATTTCAAAATGTAGCCTAAAACAGTTTTTTCTCCTGATTGATAAATTCAAACAGGCCCTACTTTAATATGAAAGGCCTAATCTAACTTCAGCTTCTTTTTCTTACTAAATGCTGAAGATGCACATTAAAAGAAAGGCAATCATCCAGCCAAATACTAATATTTGTAGAATGATTCTTATTTGATAGTCCCTCTCTAGAGTAAAAATACCAATTGTTGTCTTGGTTCTGGGTGTTTAAAGGAAAACATGAGTTTAGTTTTATCTGCATTGTTTGCAGCAGCTGAAAGGTGTCTCATTTTAGTTTTTTAGTAATTCACCTGACTGTGCAGTCTAAACATATCTCACTGGGCCCAACGTTGTTGTTAAAGTGTACTGTAGTACATTAAATCGTAAACATGGGGATGGCTGCCGAAGTGGGTGCAAAGTGGGCTGAGGTGGTGGGCTACATGATGATGCTCATGGCCTAGAATACATGTTCGCAAGCAGTGCACATGAACTTTTTCAAAGTACTTGTGACTCAAAACATGGCCACATTCAATTCAATTTATTTATATAGTGCCAAGTCACAATATAAGTTATCTCTGTGTACTTAACAAATACATTCACATACTTTATAAATGTCACTTAGTAAAGTTATCTATCTAAGGAAGTAAGCCAGCAGATTGTGTCACCTTTATTTTGTCGCATTCTCCCATCCTGAGCTATCACAAAGGCAACCGTGGAAAGGAAAAGCTCCCTGTTAACAGGAAGAAACCTTCAGGCTCAGGAAAGCAGCCATCTGCTTCGACTAGCTGGGTCTGAGAGGAACAGGAAGGAGAAACGAGCACAGAATGGCAGGTCCAGAATAGAGGCGAGCAGGTCCCTCACTAGGAGGAAAGAAAAAAAAAAATCATGTTAAGATAGAAATAATTACAAATTCAAACTATTCATTTGTATTCATTTAAGGATAAGGTTTCTTTATTTTCATTCTCATCACATGTGGTGCATGTGGTGGAATGAAACTGTGCGCACAGGGTCCCAGTTGCAAAAGTATAAATTGTAAAGAAAAAAGTAATAAG
The DNA here is from genome assembly GCA_031762355.1 of Hypsolebias martinsi. Taxonomy (NCBI): domain Eukaryota; kingdom Metazoa; phylum Chordata; class Actinopteri; order Cyprinodontiformes; family Rivulidae; genus Hypsolebias; species Hypsolebias martinsi. The sequence continues at coordinate 8,793,350 of JARVGQ010000981.1, read as the reverse complement.
ATCTAAGATATGAACTACGAACATTGCTAAACTACGAATACGCTAAGCACTAATAGTACAGTACACAATAATAGTAATAATAATAGTACACTAATAATCAACTAAGAAATTTGCTAAACTAAGAATACGCTAAGCATTAATAGTACAAAAACAATACGCCGAACACAGCAACACACAAAAAAAATTATTATTTATTATTTAATAGGTATTTGTTATTTAACATGTTTTTTTTCACCGGAAAATTTCCATTTTCTCGCGATTTGATGTCACAAGATACTCTCTGACGGTCACAGTCTGGAGATACTACCCTTAGATGCAACAGGCCTCTTATTCATATATGTGTGCGCTGTTCACACAGTGAACATGTAATTATAAGAAACAGCCATTCAGTCGCTGAATGACATGTTCCTATGCAGCTGTGGTTGAGGAGAAAATTGTTAATTTGTAATTATGGCGCTAAATGCATGTAGTTCACAATGATTAACTTTGCCAGTGGTCTGAAATGTGTTTGTGCTGGACCAGCTCTCAGCCATTAGTCTCATGGGAAGAGTTTTTTTTTTTTCTTTCTTTCTTGGCAGACACAGTGCAACATCAGCAGTAAATCCCCTGCCTTGGACATTTGGCAGTTGTATTTTATTTTTGTAAACTTGCCGGCACTTTTCATGTACATCAGCATTCCACAACACAAGTGTTACTGAGAGAGAGAAAAAAAAAAAAAACAATGAGAAAATAAAGTTTGCAGCTACAGTGGTGGCAGCGTTCATACCTGGAGCTGGCCCCCACACTTCTAACCACGGATCTTTGGATAAATAACAGACCTGGCTCTTTTTCTCCATGCAGGTCCATGGAGACCTGGCGTCCCTGTTCAGCCCCCGCTCAGTTCTGCTTAGCTCTGTTGGCTCAGCGCTCTGTGGATGCTCAGGCTGTGAGCAAGCGTTGCCTGAGAGCGTGACTGGCATGCTAGCTAGTAGCAGCCACGGCTACATAAAGCCATATTGATGTGCTTCCAAGATGCTGCCAAAGCTAGCAGATGACACTAATGCTGCCAAGGCAGTAGGTGGGGACAGATGCTACCTGTCCTTGCCTGTTCCCTCCAGCCAGATTGTTCCCACTAACAAAGCAATAAACGTACCGTAATTGATCAACATATCAGCTTTACAGCAGCATTTATGCTGCAATTAAGGGAACGATTTAGTATTAAAATGAAACTCTGCGACGGCAGCTCGGTTAACACCGACACCTCCCTGTCCAGGGGTCTTAGTTCAACCTTGCAGTAATTTCCCTTTTCTTTCACTTGCTCAGGATGCACTTTGCAGTTTACTTTTATCCTGCATTCCAACACTTTAGACTGTCAGGGCAGATTAAAATATTTTGAATGCATGAAATACAAAATACAAATGAATCTATGCGAGTCTGTGCACCACAAGAAATTGTCTTATCTTGAAAGTACAAATGCACATTTTATGTTGTCTCCTGTTAGTGCTTCTCATTATATCTTTGAGCATGTATTTTTTTGTCCAAGTTAAGTGGCAAGTTGATTCTGTCTCAGTGTAGTTAATATATAAATACTAAAATATAAGAACTTATAAGCATAAACAAGATCAGAATGTACAGTATAGACGCATTAACCCTTTAATATTTGTCATTGCTCTGCTTTGCACAATTATAAAAGTTACTTTCTTTCTTTGTATTCCAGAGGGTCATGGTGTCACTTTCTGCTCACTAGTTTATCAGTCTGCTCCCTCCTCAGCTGTAGCCCCCTTGAATCAGTGCTGTGATGTATTTTTTCCCCCTCTGGCTTTCACTTCTTCCCTTTTCCACCCGTCTTGCTCGTTGAGCAGAACTCCTTTGTAGTAGAACTTTTAAAAAAGGTTTTGAGAAGTGATGACATTCTGCAAAATGTCAGCGCTCCTCCGCCCAAGCATTGTTGGTTCTGAGGTCTGATTGGATCCCAGTTTTGTGTTAAGTTCACGGTGGGCTCACACTCAGACGTGGGGGCTATTGGAGCTGTAGCAGGGTGTTGATTGGTCATTAGAGGGAGCCCACTCCTCCAGACAGAACCCCTGGGTCTCACACTTTTTTTATATCAAAACTCTTGCTTTTCTCTTCTGTCTCACCCACAGAATTTTTGCAATATTAGATGTTTTACACATGATCTCGACTGCGGACGTTGGTATTTTTTTTAGGTTGTTTCCTCTGAACACAGTTGAGGAAGTATTTAGCTTCCTTTCTAGAGAATGATCAAATTGCCGATAAGCTCTGAAAAATCCTCCCTTCTCCTCTGACATGTGGTTAGGGTGATGCTCACTTATCCTTGGTTGGAGTCACAGTTTGAGTTATTTAGTTGACTTTTTTTAATGTTTTAATGACACGACAAGTGTAAAAGGTATTTTGTCTCATGGCACCAGCAGCTGTAGTTAGTAGCACATTTAAAACTCAGGGATCAGAACCACTATAATAAAAAAAATCTGTTTAATTAAACCTACCGGTAGTTACAATAATGATCATCAGCTGGAGGCCCCTGGGACATAGATGGCCTGCAAGTTCATTCCATATACAGTAGGTGTGTCGAACTCAGTTACCAAAAGGAGTCAAAATTTAAAAACTTTGTCCGAGCCCCGGGCCACTATCATCTGACACATTAACTCGTGTCAGATACCAGATGCATCTTCTTGTTTACAGGTTCATGAACAAGATCTAGGGATGCACAATATTGGATTTTTGGCTGATATCCAATATGCTGATACGTTAAAACTTATTTGGTCGATAACCAATGCTGATATTTATATACTGTACTTTCCTTTGTCAGAACATAACCCTCTTATTTAGGCTTATTTGATACAAAAATTGTGTAACAGCTGTAAGAGCTGGTGACATATATTCAGTAACAGCCATACAATATGCGTAGTAGGGGGTGCAAATCTCAGTGTCTGGCGAATCGATTCGATTCTGATTTTTGGTGTCACAATTTGATTTAAAATTGATTTTTCGATTCGGGAACGGTTTTCGATTCAGAAGCGATTTTTCTATTGAAATGGTCATAAATTTAGCTTCAGTTGTGTAACTGACAAGTTGAAAAGAATAAACAACAATGTAACCAAATGGAACATTTATTCAAAACAATAATTTTAGGTTCCTTACTGTATCAAATTATTTGCATCGTTTGATATTTATACCAAAAATAGGAACAAATAATACAGGAGTGCATAAAATCCTGTAAGTTAAATTACCAGTATTAGGTTAGTTGCCTGGATTTCTCTAAAACAATAAATAAAAAGAAAAATCTAGGAGCAAATAATTCATCCATCCATCATCTTTACCCACTTCGTCCTTTTCCAGTCATGGGGGTCACTGGTGTCCATGTCCAGTCTTCACTGTGTGAGAGGTGGGGGACACCTGGACATGTGTCCAGTCCATCACAGACAAATAATTCGAAATATTTAAATACAAAGTAAACAGACTTCAGTCTACCAAAGTGCATTAACGTTTAACTCAAAATAAAATACAGACTTCAGTTTTTTTACCATATTAATTCATATTTGGTAAATCTTTAACAAAATTTCAAAACCTGTGCAAACCTGCATTAAAATCTCTTCTGAACTGTAATTCATAAACCATAAATTGTATCATTTAGAACTGGCTCCAGGCGATGTGTCTCATCTGGTCTCTTCAACCTGTTAAAAAGACAAATTACATTAAGTGTGTTGTACAACTTGTCAATAAGTTTTAGTATAATATGAGAAAACAAGTTACCTTTGCTACAGCTGCATCAGAACTTCTCCCACGTTATTCTTGTTTCATGCTGGAGCGGTGTGGACCTTTATCTACGTGAAGGAATAACGCACGTTGCTTCCAGAGTATTTAAAATAAAACTAAACCCCTCAACTTCCACTGAGCTGTTTGCTC
>JARVGQ010000981.1:8731283-8749321 GCA_031762355.1 Hypsolebias martinsi | reverse complement strand
TTTCCCGGCCAGCTTCCCTGGCCTTTGTTTTTCTTTTCTCTCCCTCTCCATCTCATGCTTTCTGTCTCTCCCTCCGTCTCTCCCTCTCTTTTTCTCCTCGTTAGTTGGCTGCTGCCACGGCGCGACAGCAAAGCCGCTCGGCCCATAATTATGCATGAAGCTTCGCTGCCAATTAGCAGAGGCTCCCCCGTCCCTCTCGCTGAGTTAGACATGCTAATTCATTTGACATATGATGTATAAATTCATTATGCATTCTGAGTAGTTTGCATGACTTGCTTCATTTATAATAAAATAACATATAGGAAACGCTTTAAAAATATATATGTATTTTTTCCTTTCAGGATTTAAAATCGTGTTTGTGCTCCACAGTTTTTCCTCCTGTTATCTTATTTCCTTTTTATTCTTGTTGGGAAATGGGGAACATTCAAAAGCATGAAAGCGTTTTAGATATCTTGAAATTTTCAAATGATTCAAAAATAATTGGTCTTTTTATTATTATTCTACAAGATGATTAAATCATTTACTGTAAAGTATTGATTAAATATAATTTGTTAATATTTTAAACTCTTAACGTAAGACGGCCCAGGTTTAAAGGTGTCCAACGAAGATAAAATAATGATTAAAACAGTTAGTGTGTGATAGTGTGTGAGGGCCAGAACTGTAAAGTTGTCACCTCTGCTTCTATAAGGAAGTGCCTTAATGAACAGGACAGCTTTATGTGGACGACGCTCTGAGTTAAAACCAAGGATCACACTTCCTCTCAAAACAAAAGCACATAATAATAATAATAATAATTGTGATGTTTTATCCTCACTTCTAAACGTATTTACATTTGAATTAATTCATTTTGTATATAATTTGTAGATGGAGACACAGTTAAGGGTTCATTCCAGTGACTGCACGTCTCTGGTTAGCGGTCACATGTTCAGGTACTTCAAGACACTTCCTCCGCTCGTACTTAACCTCTGACCCCAGAAAGTAAACGTGTAACGCAATCTTCCACTCAGCCGTCTACAAAGTGCAGAAGACTTACTGATGCCTGCGCAGCAAGAAAGATTTAAGTCTCAACTGAGGAACAAGAATACGTTTCATGCTTAACACCCCACTTACTTTACGGCAGCCAAAGTGGGCTTTGTATATAAACATTTAATGGCCGACATTTATTTTGATTTTGAGTATTTACAGTGCTCATTAAAACACTTAAAGCGGCTTTCTGCCTCTTCATAACCGTGTTCCAAAGTTGCTTCCTCGGGTCGTCTGCTGGACGGGGGAAGTTGGAGGGTCACAGATTAACTCTGACTCAACTGCACGGCACTTTGAGATGGTTGGAGAACCCGCCCCAACCGCCCACTGTGCACTCCAGTGATAGACTCGCTCTTATCGGAGGATTTGTAAAACGCTAAACAGATCTGAGCGATGAACTGCGACGTATTTCTCTTTAAGCTTTCCAAACTTTAACTTGGTACGTACAGAGAGCAGAGCCGGGGGAGGAGGGCAAAACAAAGCAGCCTTTAAATATATTCTTACTTCGTGCCCTGCACTCGGATATTTTCTTCTTAATATAAGTAATTATGAACATTTTTGTGTGAAGCCTGACTGCTCCTCTGAAAGTCTAAAACAAAATGAAGAATTATTGTCCAGACGTTTTTACTATAAGGTTAGATGAACGCTTCTCTTCCTGGTTGCATCACGTGACTGAGCATTTTCTGTTTAAACTTAAACGTGACCCGATACGCAGATATTTGTGTCGCACGTTGTTGGACGTGGCAGAAATGGGTCTCCAGGTTGATATCCGGTCAGCACGTGAATTAATATCAGTGTCTTTGATTTCGTCTCTCCTGCAAGTGTGACCTGATTGTGGTGAATCTTCATGCAGATGTCACAATATCGGCACGTTAAAGAGACTGATTGTTTCAGACTAATGGTCACTCGGCCTCTCCCATTTGTGCGCTTGGCTGCACTTCTCTGTGAACGCGCTCTGTCATTGGCCCCTTGCACATTTGGTGATATGAATATTTGCATTTGGTTCATTTTCTTGTTTTCTTGTTTGTTAATTCCAGTCTGCAGAGCAGCCAAGTGACCCATGTCATTGAAACTTCTTCGTCTCCACCCAACTGCTTGAGCAGGACCACAAAGTCTCACACTCAACACAGAAAATCATTGTCATTTAACTAAAAGGCTACAATTTTAAGAAAATAAATGATTTGAAAAATACTCAAAATTTTTTCCCATCTGTGATGTAAGAAAACCACATTGGCTGGCTCATTTGAGCAATAATTTATTCTTCAACCCCTGCATCCATGCAAGTTAATGAAGCATTAATGGGAGTCTCTGTTTAGTTAATAGCTAGGAGTACTTAATAAAAATCATTCGATGTAAAAAAAACTGCACGGGAAAACCACCAAACTGGATAAAAATTCAATAATGTGGTAGTACGCCATGTTTTGTATTTGATTGTGTAACATTAAATGAACAGAGCCTGACCAGCTTTTATGCTTTAAAAAAAAAAAAGTTGGCTTTCTTCCATCTCAAAAGCAAATCCTCTCGGCCAAGAAAGTGTCAACTTTGTAAAGGAAGCCATGCTGCAGCTGCTTTAGCTTATGCTTGGTGCACTTCCTGATTAGCTTCAACACAAACACAGAGGTATAAATTATTTTCAGCTTGTTAATGAATTTATTTAACATTAATTGCATAAAGAAACATTATTTTTGAATATGTGGACGGCACGAAAAGCAGCAGGTTGAAGGGCGGAAAGGGGGAGGTGGAGAAGGGAAGCTGCGTTTTTTTTTTGTTGTTGTTGTTGTTAAGCCTGTGCCTCTGGGAGCAACATGCCTGTAAACTATAGCATCCCTCCACATCTCATAAAAAACTGCTGTGGTTCATTTTTATTAAAGAATCTAAAACTTATTGTTTTTTTTTTTTATTTTTACTGTTATTTATTGCTGCCCTAAAGAGCAAACATGACAGGAATTCAGATTTCACAGCATGCAAAAAGCCCTGGATATGAAAGAATGTCGTAACGTAGACGAGAAAGTGTTTACTTTTGTCTGTGCAACAAAGCCGCTGTGCTTTGGTGTAGGTGTAGCATGGAACAGAATCCATTACCAACGCTCTCTTTGTGTATTTGATCTTTAAACAATAGGTCAAATTATTAATAGGCGCTTTCGGGCGAAGATGCAACGCACATTCAAGATTTCTGGAGTTTGAATCCCTCTCCGCTTGTATTTTAAATAAATAACACACCGATCCGCTTTGATTAATCGCATGTTGTTTACAGTAGGAGGTGATGAAATGAGTGCAAGCTTCTCCTTACATTAATGCAGCTCTCTGCTTCTTCCAGTTATCTACCCTGGTTTGAAATCTACTACAAGCTGCTAAACACACTGGCTGACTACCTAACAAAACAACAGGTAATCCCCATATCTCAGTATCAACTCCAGTCCGTGTGATAATTATCTGAATATAAGCTGCAGCGTTTGCTCTTCACTGTATAAGTCAGACAAAACGGTTGCACGACTTCTCTGAAACGAGCGCCGATTTTAAAGGCGTATCGTGGCGAGAAGTTGTTCGTCTGCTCGCCGCATGTTTTCTTTTGTGTGCAAGTTTTGTTCAGTCTTGGGCTCCAGTCGGTTCCTCTTGTTAGCAGCAGCAACGCTGACATTTCACAGACCAAGTGCTGATCTGACATGGAAAGTTATTCCTGATGATTTACTGGAAAACAAATTGTTAAGAAAAACACACACACACACACACACTCCACAAAAGCTCTGCTCCCCTGACTATTCACTGCATTGTACTAGCAAAAGGAGGGGAACTGTAAAATATGCAACAAACTGGAGGGATGTGCACGTCTAGCGCATAGGGTGCAGGTGATGTTCTCCTGTTTAGACTGAGGAGAGGGGCGGGGAGGAAGGAGAGAGGGGGAGACGGAGCAAGGGAGACGCACAGAGAGCTTTGGGACCACTTTTCAATTGTCATGTAGTCACTGCTTTTCCCAGCATCCTCGGGGAAATGTGATCAGGACAAAGTGTCTCGCACAAAAAAGACAGTCGCATCACATAAACAATCAACAGCGGTGCGCAAAGTTCTTCAGCTGAAAGGATTTCGGCGGAATAATCCAACGTGGTGAGAGCAGAAAAGGACAGTTTGTGAGTGAGGAGGGGAGAGACGTAAAGCCTGCCGAAAATCCTGGGTGACTGAAATGTTAGCGTGCATGATTTGGTTTCTGTTTACCCCGCTGTCCGTTTCAGGCGAGAGGGAGATGTTGACAGACGAGGGAAGACAGAAGAGCGATGAGGGTTTAAGGCGAGGGGTAAATGAACTGTTTCCCCAGGCCGTGTTGCTGACCATGCGTGTGAGCATTGAGCCTCTCTTGACAGGAGGCTGTTCGATTGCACACACCCCCAACTCCCCTCCCTCCTTTTCCTTTTCCTCCGCTTACTGTACATTGCCACCCATCGCTTCTCTTATTCTGCGGCTTCCACACACACACACACGCATTATTTTCTCACAGAAGCATCGGCTCAAAGCCAAGACCAAAATAAAGTTCCTGGAGAGGGCATCAAAGAAAAAAAAAATGAAGAAAGCTAAACAGTAAAGTTCAACCTCTCCAGCAGCTTCACTAACTACTTTTACAGAAGTTAGAGGGCAAGTTGTGCCGTTATTGTTGCCCATTTTATACATTTTTTATTTCTTGCAGAAGACATGAGAGTGTAAACATCAAGCATGAACTCAGGCAAGAACTCATAAATGCTGAACGAATGATCTCACGGCCTGTTTTGTGGTCGCGCTAGCTCTCTGACGCTTCTCTGAAGCCCCTGTTTTTTGGAGTGGGGACCCCCGGTTAATTAGCGACAGGCCGCTCTCGGACGTAAATCAGCGCAGCCGGATAATAAGCATCCAAGCCGTCTTTTAACCTCGCCATTTCTTGTTGAACATATGTCAGTCGGATGTTGTGGAGCCCTCCAGGCCTTGCTGCAGGATTACCCTCTGGTCTGCGGCAGCCCCTGTCCCAGCACAGTCGTTAAGATTGACACATAACTTGTGACATCAACGCAACGAGTAAATTTAAATCATATGTCCCGTGTTTGTTTGTTTTTTCGTTCTTTTTTTCCTTCCATTTGTTTTTCTCCCTCAGGAAAATGACTTGAACGACATGCTGAAGTCTCTCCATGAGCTGCCTGTGCCAAAGCCTTTCACGCCAGTCAACCTGAGTGTGGTAGGTACCGTATACATCTTCTGCTCGATCAGATCCAAGACAGCTGAGCGTGAGACGGGAAAAGCTACCGCAGCGGCGTGTTGCATCAGAGGAGGGGAAACAGTTGGCTGAAGTAGTTAAAAGGAGAGAAGCTGAAGACGTAAGGAGGCTAAAAGTGAAGCGTAATGAGAATTAAAGTGGAGGAGCAGAGACTCTGAGCCCAGACTGACACGGTTTGGAAACAAGAAGTGGCGCTCACAGGTTTCCTTGTGATGAGCTCAAGCTGGACATGTTTAAAGTTGAAGGGTCCTTTCACAACTCATCATGTCTCCTGCTTATCAAAAAGCGAAACGGCTTAACGAGCCCAGGTCCGTCAAAGTCAGCTTCTGTTTGAGTTAGCTCTGACACGACGGCTGATAGAGCGCTGCCAACACAAAACAGTCACATCCCGACGCCCGCCCTGTTTATACGCTGAACGTGAAGGTTTCCAGCGAGTCTGCTGGAGTCACAGTCTTGGCGGAGACTTCACACCACGATGGGCTCAAAAGAGCTTCAGCGTCCTTTGTCCTCAAGGACGAACTCCTCTTCTTTAAACCAATTAAAGCAGCAACCGTAGGTCGTCTCTGCAGCTACGATCTCTGAGGGGTATTTATACGATCACACACATGAATTTACAACACATCAGTTTAACAAAAATACCGTATTTTCCAGCGTATAAGTTGCATTTATTACCGCTGACACGTTGTGTTTATCATGCATTTATTTAATGGTCAAAGCAGCTTCATTTTGCCTTGGTGGTGCGACGCCATCCATCCATCCATCCATCCATCCATCCATCCATCGTGGCCGGAGCTGCTAGTTCTCCAAGTGTTCCTCCGCCTGCACCAGCTGAGTGAAGCGAGCGCGCACTGGAGGACTCGCTGTTGCTGTTCTTAGAAATTTAACAAGATTAATACTAAAAACAATTATTTGTTAGCTCGACGTTATAGCAAAGGTGTGTCTTACTTAAACTTTTCTTTAATAAATGCACTTTAATGGCCAAAACAGCTTCATTTCGCCTGAAATGTATATAAGTCGCTTCAGCATACAAGTCGCAGGAATGACAAATCTATGACCCCCAAAAAAACCCTGTGACTTATATGCTGGAAAATACGGTATATGATGTAATCAATGTGTCTATGTGCAGGTTAACAAGGTAACTTTCTCTTTGAGTTAGTTTTAAATAAAACCTATTTATCTCAAAGTCATTGAAGCAGCAGCCCCCGGAGAACAGAGGCGATGGCCTCATGTCGTATCTAGAGAAGCCACTGGTTTGGTGTTTAATTGATAAAGCAGAATTATTCCCTTGAAGACTTTTTGTCTAGTTTTATTTTATCACGGCAGCGAAGGAGCAGAATCATTGTCCCCTCACGTGTGAACCCTGTTTTGCTCTCTCTCCTTGTCTTATTGTGCAAGAATGAGCAGTTGTATATTGCCACCGGGCAAGTACTGGGAGATCGGCGAAGCAAGGAGCCGGTGAGTGGAGAGGAATGAGTGAGCGGCAGCCGAGGGTGGAGGGAAGGAGGCTGAACTGCTTCTGTACTAATCGCATGGGAGCCGCTGATTTTCAATATGGCCAAATAAGCTGCACTTTATATTTTAAATATGACACACACAAAAAGAAACTATCCTGGGCCCGGGTGTGTTTCTTCTCCTCTGGAAAACAATCAAACTTTGTAAATGATTAATGCCCTTCCACTCTCCTATATTCTCTCTCTGAATATCAAAAGTTTTTTTTCTCTCTCTTTTTATCTTTAAAGCAAAGGCAATTGTGTTTAAAAAAATCTGCTTGATGCTTTTCCAGTTAACCCACTTCCAACATGTTTTTTTTTTTTTTTTGTGCAAACAAGTCTTCGAAAGCACAAAAAGAAAGGCAGATGAGCAAACAAACAGCCAATGAAAGCTGCACTTGCATTAAGGAGCACGGCTTGTGATTACCACGATGCCATGTATTTGTACACCAACAGGGGAGCGTGATTTAGCTCAAAGTACAAGAAAGGAAGTAAAATAAGGAAACCGACTGTACTGTAGTTATTTTATATGGAATTGATTTGTTTTCTCTGAGGTATGACTCAATTCCTTTATATTTTCATGGAGCTTGTTTGTCTACAATCGCTTTTACATTTTAAAATATTCTCATTCTAGTTTGTTTCTATTTGCCTTTCAAATATAAAACAAAAGTAAAATAAATACATAGTTTTGTGATACATGGCAGTTTCTCTGAATTTAAAATGCATCACTAATTTTATACAAAGAAAAGTCTAGTATTTGCACCTGTCTTCTTTTAGGGGCTTGATAAAAACAGGCGGTTTTTTTTTTTTGTTTTTGTTTGTTTTTTTCCTTCGCATGTTCAGAAAACGTGTTAAGCAGAAAACTCAACTGTTCATGAAAAAGCTGCAATAAATCAGATAATTACCAAGTTCATCCAGTAAATATAATTTTAAGCCTTTTTACTGGGGATTAACATCTGGTCAGTTCTAGCAAATAATTTTACCATTAACTTATTCATTTGTGTAAATATTTCAGAAAATATAAAGTAAATTAAGCTGTTGGTCTGGTTATAAATCAGACGTGGGCAACTTTTTTTTTTTTTTCCAAATGCCACATAAAGACATTTAAAGCGATCAAAGGGCCGCAAAGAGAATTAGAAAATACATTTTATTCATGACAGATAATCTAGAATAACTTTTTCTTTGCATAGTTAGCATGCTTTATAAAACAAGTACAGTGGTCCCTCACTACTTCCTGGTTCGTTTTTCGCAGACTCGCTCTATCGCGGTTTTTCAAAATAACATTGGACTTGACACACAATTGGCTGATTCATGGATGAGCCGCACGATCGGTATGGAATTTTTATTTAAAATTAATTATTTAACAAAATTTAGCACCAGCGACACCTGTGTGCAGCCCAAGCTGCAGGAAAAACTTCCTCCTGCAGTTCCTCCTCTGTCCATCTCCGTTCTGCAGTGGAGAAGTGGGCATGTACTACTGTTGCTACTTCACGTTTTTTCACTTATCATGGGTCTTCATGGTACGGAACCCCGTGGTTATCGAGGGACTACTGTATTTCCAAAATCCTTTAGGAATATGACATATTCTGTAAACTGGCTCTTGTGACAATTATACATGTTAGCTTAACATGTTATACACTTTAACTTAACATGTTACACGTTAGTGGAACTATGCAAAACTGATGTATATATTTGTGTTTCTAAGTTTAACCTTCAGTCTAGTTCTTGAAACACGACTTAAAAAATGTTTCTGAAAACGTTTTGTGTAAGTTGTTTAATTTGAATTTCCTTAAGTCTAGTTAAAATAAAAAAAAAGTTCAATACAGAAACAACTGGACTTTATTTGTAGCAAGAAAACGTTTTGCTCTTCATCCGAGGAGCTTTCTCAATTAAAAGAAGCAGATTTGGGAGTGAGACTTAGACTTGAGTCTAGTTGATAAATTGCTACTTTTTGAATCAATCTTTATTTAAAAAGTTGTGTGTTTTTTTTTTTTTTTTTTTTTAAACTAAGGATATTGGGGGTCCTGATGGAGATTTTTCCAGGGCCATTTTTGGCTCTTGAGCCTTAAGTTGCCCACGTCTGTTATAAATTGTCAAATAACGATAATAGACTTGCTTTCTACATGTTTTAATGTGCAAAATATGAATAAAACTATGACCGTTATGTCTTACATGTTTAAATAAATTAATGTGGCATATATAATAGGGCATGTGGGTGTTGAAAAGTAACATGCACATTTATCTTCTGTCTTGGGAAAACAAAAAGTCAGGAGGAAAAGCCCTGGATGTTGGTCCCAGTTTGTTTGTGATGCCTCTTTATCTTCAGTAAGCTCCGCTCAGCTACAACAATGACCATCCCCTGGGAATAAAACAAGTGTTTACTCATAATAATTGTTTTCACCTTTTATTTATTTATTACACATGCGCTTATGGGGGAAAATATTGAGTTTGTTTTTTTAGATTATTAAGAGTCTGTAGTTTTTAACCCCTTCTAATCACAGTTTTGGCAACGCTTTACTACTGAGTGATTATCCACTTTGTAAAGGTTTTTGACATGATGCAATTTCTACAAATTTGAAAATGCTTTTTAATTAGTACAAATAGGTATTGGGGCAGTTTTGTTGCAATAATTAAAAAAAATGGAAGCAGCTAAATTCAACACATTAACATAGGATATTTATATTTCATTATTATAATTTTTACACATTATTTTCTTGTATTCTTTGGTGGTTGGGATTCTTTGGATTGAGGGGTTTTAATTATTTTACACACTCTTGTACGTTACATAAATCCACCTGTTTGATCTGAGGAGCAAATCTGCTTTTCTCTTTTTTAGGGATCAATATTTAATCCCTCTGTGACACATTTGGGGGTGCATGTTGCTAAAGGTGCAACTGAAAGAGCTGAATGTTTTGTAAATTTAAGAGTTTGACCTTGATCCTTTCTTCCAGGAGAAATTCTCAGTAGTGAGACAACATGGTAACTGTTTATTAGCATAGCATAGCATTTTGCACACGCACGCGTGCGGAGTTTAATAAATTTCATCAGTAGTTTGAGTTCTAATCACAAACCTGAACTCCGAAGGTTTTTCCTTATAAAACTGCAACAGCAGTGGCCTTAAGGTGTAAATTAACATTTGAAAAAAACAGAATTACATAAAAAAAAAAAAAAAAAGGAATTACATTAAGCCAAAGCGGAAGTGGCCGGAATCGTATTACAACAAACAGAATTACATTTGAAAAAACGGACTCACATTAAAACAAAGTGGAAGTGGCCGAAGCAGAAGTGGCCCGAATCATATTAGAAAAAAACAAAATTACATTGGAAAAAACTGACATTTGAAAAAAAAACTGAATCACATTTGAAAAAAAACAGAATTACATTAGAAAAAACTGACATTTGAAAAAAAAAAAAAAACTGAATCACATTTGAAAAAACGGAATTACATTAAACCAAAGCGGAAGCGGCCCGAATCACATTTGAAAAAACAAAATTACATTAAGCCAAAAAAAAATTTTTTTTTTCTTTATTAACAGCATAAAACCGAACAACAGAATAATATATAGTACACATACAGCAGAGATACAGTTAGCAGGCTATCCTTTAACCTGTAGAAATGGTTTTGTTCAAGCGTAAAGAAGATATGACGCTGGAAGAACTCTGAATGATCTTCAAGGTAATGAAGTTTTGTTGACAGATATTTCAGTTTTACATTTTAGTTTTACTCGCTCTGCATTAGTATTATTGTATACATAACCATGATCATTTAAACAATAAAATTAACATGAGGCAAGCCCCCCGATTTTTCAAACTATAAATAAATGGATTTGTCCACAGAGAACCAGCCTAGTGTGTGCTAGTTAGAAAACATTAGCAAGTGTACCGAACCAGCGATTAGCCGCTTAATTTGATGTAGCACAAATGCTAAAATAATACAAGTTTCTTCAGTTTTAATTTATTTTTTCTACAGGCTAAACGATACCCTGCTAACTGTATATCCGTTGTGTGCATTCTGTATATTGTTCTGTTGTTCAGTTTTTGTGCTGTTAATAAAGTTGAGAAAAAAACACTTCCTGTTTGGCTTAATGTAATTCCGTTTTTTCAAATGTCATTTAGTTTTTTCCAATGAGATTCTGTTTTTTTCTAATGTGATTCCAGCCACTTTTGCTGTAGCCACTTCCGCTTTGGCTTCATGTAATTCCGTTTTTTTTTTTCAAATTATGTTCATTTACACCTTAGGGCCACCGTAGCAAACACAGTTCATGCCACAATGGATTTAAACGACAAATGGCAACAGATGGTTGAGTGATGGCCCAGAGATATACAGGTGTACCAAGGACCTGTGTGCATGTGTGTGCACGTGTTAGACACAATAGTGTGTTTCTCTTGGTGGTTTATACCTCCAAACAGCACCTCTCTCAGGCCCCTTTGATCTGAACACTGAACCTGCCCTGCTCTCCCAAAGTGAGACAGGCAGCCCTGTGATCCTCTAAACAACCTATGTGTGTGTGCACCAGTGTGGATGCGCACACGTACTTGTGCGTATGTGTGTGTGTTGGCACTCTGCAAACCTTTTTAATGCTTAAATAAAGACTCTGGTTTCCACCGGAGACATCACCACAGTGTGTGTCTGTTGGGAGCAGAGCTGCTATTGAGCTCTCTCTGTTCTGCAGGCCTGATAAAAGCATTGCCACAGTTCAGACACCAGCTCAGCAATTCATATAGACAGAGCAGAAGATGAGCCATAAATCATAGAACAAAGTGAACGGCCTTTTTCTCCCCTCTTCCCCTCATTCTCTTCTGAATAAGTGCTATGCTTCACTTGTGACCTTCCCTCTTCTTTTTCCAACATGTTTGTGTGTGTTTCTGTTTTTGCAGCACTCCTACTTCATTGCCCCGGATATCAATGGACTGCCAACCATCCCTGAGAGTGTAAGTGCTCATGAAAAAGGAAAGGAAAGCGAGATAAAGACGAGATCCGTCCCTTATGGAAACATTTCTGTCTCTAATCGTTTTTAATCTAATACACATGTCACCGTTTGAAATTATTGCGTCATCCTCTTGTTTCGGTTTTATCTCCTGCGGTGCTCTCGTGCTTTAATGCTCTGAGTGATCGGCATAAAGGATTCAAACTGGGAGCACGTTCTTGTTGGTTCTCGTGCTCAGATTCAAGCTCAAGTCTTTACGGCGAGGGACATTCTGTGACAACAATTATCAGTCACTCAGACTTTGAGTGAAATGCGATCCGTTTTCTGAACATGACTATTTTGATGGATCAAAGACCAAAAGGGTTATTTTCTATGCAGAACAGTCTTTATTGTTGTGGCAGGCTGTTATTCAGCCAGTTGACGTCTGACTTCAGCACATAAGACACTTACAGTCTGTAGCATTAATGCAATCAAGCTAGTTTTATAGCTGAAAATGTCTCTATTTGCAGAGGAACCTGACAGAGTACTTTGTGGCTGTGGACACCAACAACATGCTCCAACTCTACGCCAGTATGCTGCACGAACGACGCATCATCATTACCTCAAGCAAGCTTAGCACTGTGAGTCCTTTCTGTCCAGTTATTTTATCATGTGCACGCAGCTATTTCATCACACCTTTCACATAGAAGCTGGAAATAAGGAAAGCTGAACGTCGTGTATTTTGTCACAAGCTTTTGAACTTGTGTTGTTCTCGTTAACTTAATTTTTATAGACTGCATGTTTGTAAGAGTTTTTTCTTATCCCTTTCTGTCTGAAACTCAGTTTTAACTCCTGTCTCCTTAAGACTTTAACCCTAGCCTGCCTTAAAATTTACCCTCAGCATCTGCTCAGTAGTAATTTCAACTTATTTCACCCTTTAAAAGCACGAAAAGTAAACACACTGTAGACAAACTTAAAAAAAAAAATTATCTACTAGTTGTAAATATTATAAAATGATGTCTTGGATATATTAAGATCATTGCAGTTAGATTCAAGGATTCAAGGTTCTTTATTTGTCATTCCACCCCATGTGGTACATGTGGTGGAACGATATTGTGTACTCAGGGTCCCAGTTACATCCAACAATAAAATATAAAAGAAAAACAGTAATAACATCTAAGATATGAACTAAGAAAAACATCAACTAAAAATACACTAAGTTCACAGCTTATTGGTGTGAAATTGCTGAAAAATTAATACAAAAACAAATCTGCACACCAAGGAAGGTGAATTAGTTTAGGCTTACGCTGTTTTGACTCACGGGTGCCAACTACACACAAGGAAGATGGACAAGAACAGGTCAAATACATCAGAAGCCCAGTTTAAGAAAAGAAGAGGAGAAACAAGTAAAAGATAAAAGTCTGCAGCTGTGTCATCTCTTGGAGCGTGAAAGCTGTTATGTTATGAAGCTATAGCCTGTTGTAAGATAGATTTACTATTAATTAATAACACAAGATGCTAACTGTTGTTTATGTTTAGCTGCTTAGATAAGATAGAACTTTGTTGATTCCACAGGATATTGTTGTGCCAGAGTTTCAATACAAAGCAACATACACAAGGAATCACACAAGATGAAAATATATATAAAAATAAATAGAAAATGTAAAAAAATAACAAGAGAATATAAAAAATAACATAGAATATAAAAATACAGACAGTTACCGGTAAGTTATAAAACAGGTGCAGACAGAAACATTAAAGTGTTTATTGTGGTGCAGGATTAATTTTATTGTCCTCTGTGCAGAAAAGGGGAGGAGTTGAACATTTGAAGGACTTCTTGTGTTGTTCTGTGGAGCACCTCAGTGGTCTCAGTCTACAACTGAAGGTGCTGCAGTGAGTCCAGGGTGTCATGCAGGGGGTGTGATGTGTTGTTCAGGATCTGGAGCAGGTTCCTCAGCATCCTCTGCTCAGACACCTCTGTCAGAGACTGCAGGTCCAAGCTCTCTTCATGAGTTTATCAAGACTGTTGGCATCAGCTTTCTTCTCCCTGCTGCCCCAGCAAACCACAGCATAGAAGAGGCTGGAGACCACAGAGTGGAAAAACATCTGCAGCATGGTCTTGCAGATGTTAAAGGTCCTGAGTCTCCTCAGAAGAAAAAGGTGACTCTGCTTTTTCTTGTAGAGGGTGTTGGTGTTAGCTGCCCAGTCCAGTTTATTGTCTAGGTGGACCCCCAGGTACTTGTAGCAGTCTACAGTGTCCACCTTAGTGTCCTTCATGTTGATAGGGTTGTTGAAGCTGATCTTCCTGTAGTCCACCTGCAGCTCTTTAGTTTTTCCAGTGTTGAGTTGAAGCTGGTCCTGTCCACCACACCTCTGTATTCATCTTCCTGGTCACCAGTGACGCAGCCCACAATGGCAGAGTCATCCAGAACTTCTGCAGATACAGGATTGTGAGCTGTACCTGAAGTCCCAGGTGTAGAGGAACAGAAACGGTGAGAGGACCGTCCCCTGAGGAGCTCCTGTGCTGCTCAGTGTGGTGTTTGAGGTGGCGTTCTGCAGCCTCACATACTGTGGCTGACCTGTGAGGTATAGTCTCTGATCCAGGTGACCAGTGAGTCCTTCACCTGCAGGTCCCGGAGCTACTGCAGAGTAGAGCAGGTCTGATGGTGTTAGAAGCACTGGAGAAGTCAAAGAACATGACTCTTACAGCTGCCTGCCCTGTCCAGGTGCATGCAGGCTCTGTGCTGTAGATAGCATGATGTTCCTATTGAGTTTGTAGATTATTTCAAATACTTGGGAATTTTGGTCGACGCACATCTCTCTTTTAAACCACATATCGTAAACTTGATAAAGAAACTGAAATTAAAACTGGGTTTCTTTTTCAGAAACGGATCTTGCGTAACTCTGAATGCCAGAAAACACCTTGTAACGCTACCTTCCTGCTGGCCATTGACTATGGTGACATTATTTACATGAATGCTCCAGCAGCTCCTTACAGATGCTGGATGTTGTCTACCATGATGCGCTAATATTCATAACTTGTTGTAACTTCCGTACCCATCACTGCACTCTGTACTTATTGTTCTGTTGGTCATCATTATCTGCATGTAGGCTCTCACACTGGTTCATTTTCATCTATAAATCCCTCCTTGGTCTGTTACTTTCTTATATCGCCTCCCACATGTCACGCCATCAGTGCAGTTACAACATGCACTCTCAGTCCATCATTACCTGCAGCGTTCCCTCAGTGCAGACTGAACTTGGGAAAAAGGCCTTTTCTTATTCAGCTCCTGCACCTGGAACATCTTGCAACAGGAACTGAAGTTGTCCATGATTTCTTTAAGGGGTTTCAAACATTTGATAATGTCAAAATCAAAGCACATATGTTCTTGTTTTTAGTATGTCACCCAGTTTTACTGCATCCTGATTTATTGTTTTATACACTACTCATTTTAACTGCATTTTTTATTATTGTTATCATTGTTTACTGTTATTGTTGTCTGTACCTTATATGTTCTGTCTGGAACAGGTTCCTCTTGTAAATGAGTCCTCGCTCAATGAGACTAGCTTGTATAAAGAAAGACACTGAACCCCTCACTGCCTCTGATGTGTGTGCCATCGGTGCATGAATGTTATCTAAAGCCCTGATTAGTCTTTGTACATATGTAGAGTGCTGCATGAATGGGTAAATGAGGGCACAGATTGTGTTTTAAAGCCCTTTGAGTATCTTGATCAGATAAAAAGGAGCTATATAAGTACAGTCCATAATTAATAATTACCATCCATAATTTCCTGCAAGATCAATAAAGTTTTATCTTATCTTATTTACACAGACAAAAACATCCCCTTCTGCTTTTAGCGGCAGGCTGATAGAATATGAGCTTCAGCTGATATATAATTCCATTGCAGTGCTTTAGTATTTAACTTATTGTATTCAGATTTATTGGTGTCTTTAGTAGGTTTGTTTGAGAAGTTCACAATAAAAAGTCAGAGCAGAAAATAACAATGCCTTCAGTTTAACATGTCTGTTCACAACATATCAGCAGATGGAGGTAAAGTGCAGCTGTGACATAACTGGAAATTATATCTGAGCTAAGATTTTATTTAAAACTTTGACCCTCCAACCTAGATCTTGTTTAGAAACTTTCATCTCTAAATATAAAAATCTTTAAACATTTTTCGTTCTTTTGGAAACTGATGCTTTTTATTATTTTTTTTAAACAAACCAAAAAAAAAGCAAATTTATTGTAATTATCTATTTAATCATATTAGTTATTTTACTTTATCATATTAGTTATATTTATAATAGCAACAATCATAATTGAAATAAATCTAAAAAAAATTTAAAGATTGAAAAGTGAACATTTTGGAGCCTGCATGTAAAGGTTGCCAGAAGCACTGCAAATACAACTTTATATTTTTAAATCTTGACACAATAAAAAAAAAAGCAATAATTTGATAAAATGAGAAGAACTGATCAATAACAAGCATGCTGTTATATTTAAAAATGAAAGTGTCATGAAGTACTGCTGAGAAATATCAATCAATCAATCAATCAATCAATCAATCAATCAATCAATCACCTTTATTTTACCAGGTAGAGCCCGTTGAGATCGAGATCTCTTTCACAAGGGTGACCTGGTCAAGTGGTCAGCAGCACACGTCACAGGGTAATTGACAGTAAGCATTTGCATTTATCAAAAAGAAATCGATTGACTGATTGATTGATTGATCATGAAGTAGTGCTGAAAAATATGAACTAAAAAGAAAAATCACTGATAGTTCCTGTGACAAAACAAACATAAAAAAAATAAATGACCTTTCTTGAATAAAAACAGCCCATTGCTCTATTAACTATTATTTACTAAAACATTTAAATTACAATTATTATAAAATATATCAAATTTGTTGCATTTTAAAAATATATGTAGACTGTGTTGATGTTCTTACATTTTAATGTTATTCTTTCACTATCAGACAACATTCAAAGATTTTTTTCGACATGGGGTTCTGTGTAATTATTACTCTATAATGGACGTAAAAATGTGACTTTATTGACTTATTGTCCAGAAATAAAACCGAAATATGTTTTATTAGAAGATAGTATTTTTGGAACCAGAGTCTGCGCACGGTGTGCCATCAAAGTCCCGCCTACACACGCTCCCAATTTACTAGTTGGCTGTCAATCACCCTGTAACCTGACACTTTTCTTTACCGTAACACTTTTTTTTTTTTTTTTTACAGAAAACTTTATTTGTCAAAAGAGGCAGACATAGAGATGGGAACATCAAAAGCAAATCTGATTAAAAGAATAATAAGGTAAAATAAAAAATAAATAAACTACAAGGGACCGCTGCGCATTACGGCCGCCATCTTGGAGCGGTCGTTCCTATTTGGTCAAAGCAGAAGAGCAGAAGATGTTTCAGCACTGTGCAGCTTATTTCTGTTCAAATAGATGGACTGTTGACGTCAGGTCTCGCAAGTAAGATGAACATGTTATAGTTTGTATTTTGTGAATAAAATATTACTGTACTGTATTTATGTCCAGCGGCTGACGTCATGTTCAGTAAAACACCGGTTCAGCAGCAATGATGCTCACTGAGATTTGATGAGAGGAATATTTCTCTAACAAGCATACTCACAGTTTCAGTAGCTTTGGTTCATTATCCTTATCAACAGATATGCATCAAAACTGGAGCTTTGTTTAAGTTCTAGGATATTAAAACATTAAAAATAGGGAGAATATAAGAAAAAAATGAGATTGACCACCTTTGTACAATGTTTTTGTGTAGACACTCACAAATGTCCTGTTTTCATTTTGAAGGTTTCTAAAAGAAAAAGATGTGAAGAAGAGGTGGAAGTATCTGAGGAGGATTCATGTGTGCAGTGAGGATTTAAACTGGAGGGTTTTGATCAAACTGGTCAGATTGGTGTGGTACCCTCGGGTCACCTTCAAACAGTAGGTGCATCATTATAAGTCCATTAGAGTTCATAAATGTACATATTTTATTGTCAGTCACAAGGTGAGATACCTCCATGTGTTTATATTTACAGGTTATAAAACTGTAAAGTTCATATTCATTATGCTTTTTCATTTCAGCTTGAAAACTGCAGGAACCTGAACAAAACCTGGAGCTGATCTGTCTGTGGCCTCTTAGGAACGTGCACGTCACACACACAACCATGGCCTGATGATGTGAGTATTTCTATTTTAAACTTTTTTTTTTTTCATTTACCCTTTGTTTATCCAGGTAGTCGCATTGAGTCATGAGAACTCATTTTCAACAGAAACATGTTCAGGAGCAGATGTGGGGGTTAAGGGCCTTGCTCAGGGGCCCAGAGTGGGGCGAATGAGGGTGGAGGCAGGTGTGGGTGTTTCACCTT
>JARVGQ010000981.1:8702058-8721438 GCA_031762355.1 Hypsolebias martinsi | reverse complement strand
GTGTAATGTGCTCTCTTTTGCCTGTACTGGTTAAAAATCAGGCTGCTGCGTTCTGGACCAGTTGTAGTCGTGCAATGATGGTCTGACTGATACCAAACAGGAGTGAACTGCAGTAATCAAGCCTCGATATAATAAATGTGTGTATTACGGTCTCCAGGTTATTTTTGGATGGGCTTCAGCTTGGACAGTCGCCTCAGCTGGAAAAAAACAGGATTTAACGATCATGTTTACATGACTGTTGAGTTTCATGGAAGGAGTTTCATGAAAATGTGCATAAACTCTTATTATCTCATGTTCACCAACGACTCACTGAGCTCACCGCCTCAAACTTTTATTTTGCAACAAATATTTTTAGAATAATACATGCTGCTGTGTTATATAGCCTCTGACACAGAGTGAATTGAAAAGTTGTGTTGAGTTTGTCTCGTCTCCTCTTTTTCTTTGTACAGTTAACGGCGTGTGTCCACGGTGCGGCCGCTTTGCTCTTTCCGATGTACTGGCAGCACATCTTCATCCCTGTGCTGCCCCCGCATCTTCTGGACTACTGCTGGTGAGGCTGGCCATCTTTAAAGCACGCACATGAACAAACACGATCTGTTTTATCGTTTGGAGGAACAAAAAAAAAAAGCAGGACTTCTTTAGCTCTTTTTTTTTTTTTTTTTGTTCTGTCGCAGTCTGTGATGTCTGTGCCTTTAAAGACACACGTAGTCATGCACCCCAGCTCAGCCTCTAAAACCCCAATGTTAAAGTGTAGCCTCACACACTTTAACATTTCTCATACCGTCTTCGTGTTCCTATGCATACTCCGTGGCGCGCCTTCTCCACTGTTCTAATGAACAGTTCAGATCACCGCGCTCTATATTTCATGCCAGTTGTAGCGCCACGCTCTCATCAGCTTTGCTCTCTCAGGGGTTCATTACCTCCTCTCCAACACAAATCCAGCAAATCTGAACAAAGTTGATTGAAGCTGAACGGAGAGTAGAAGTAACTTTTCCAGATTTACATTTGTTCACATCAGGTTGTATCATGTATCATGTATTTAATGTGCCTGTGAGAGTGGACATATCGGCTTCAACAAACTGTTCATCACTGACAGGGAAATGTGATTTTCAACACTCTGCAAAGACTCATCATTATCTTATTCAATAACCGGGGTGTCGTCATGGCCCGATGTGATAACTAAATCAAATTAGACGCTCTGTGTCTATTTGTCTACGTATGCACATTACAGCTGACGCTTTAAAAGTCAGAGCTGCACAGAACAGAGTGGAGCAGCCACAGGCTTTAAGTTAATTACACGCCTGTATGACCAGATATACCCTGACCTGAAGCTTAGCTTAAAAAAATGACACCAAGACTGAATTTGATGAGTTCATGGCTGAAAATCACTATAAAATAACTATTTGTTTTTTGTTTTACATTTAAAATAAAGATAAAATTGGAATAAAATGAAGCCGCATGTAAAATGTGTTTTATGAACAGTACCACACAATAGGGTGAATGTTTACGAAGCATTCACACTATTGTGTGAATCCTTACATCCTTCAAATCTTTAGATGTGTTTGAACCTTTTACTGCTCTTTTCACATTTGGTTCTGGTTCAGCTTCTTTCAGCTTCCTGGTGCAGATTTAAACTACTTTTCAGCTGCTTTCAGCAGTTTTTTTTTTCCAGCTGTTTTGTGCTACTTTCAGATTCTTTTTGCTAACTATAACATTTTTATGCTTCTTCTAACTTCTTTCTACTCATTTCAGCTCCTTTCAGCGTGTTTCTGCAAGTTTCAGCTTTTTCTGCTATTTCAGTTATTAGCCGTTTTGTGCTAATTTTAGCTTTTTCAGCTAATTTCACTTTTTTTGCACTCATTTGAACTTTTTTCAGCCTAATTCAGCAAAAAAATGTGCTCTCTCCACTTCTTTCTGGTAATTTAAGCTTCTTTCTGCCTTTTTAGCTTCTTTTCAGCAGTTTTTTTTGTCCTGATTTCAGCATTTTTTTAATATAATTTCCACGTTCTTGTGCTCATTTCTGTTTTTTTCAGCCTAACTGGACAAATGTTTCCTTTCGTCTGCTAATTTAAGCTTGTTCTACCTTTTCAGCTAATTGTTAGCATTTTTAGCTAATTTCAGCTGTTTTCAAATTAATTCAAGTTTGCCTTGCTACTTTCATCCTAATTAATTTCTTTTTGCTAATTTCAGCTTGTTATGCTCCTTTCATCTTTTTTCGGCTAGTTTCAGCTTTTTCTGCTATTTCAGCTACTATTTAGCTGTTTTATGCTAAATTTAGCCTTTTCAGCTAATTCCTCATTTTTGGATCCTATTTCAGCTTCTTCTTCTTCCTTCTGGTAATTTAAGCTTCTTTCTGCATTTTCAGCTATTTGTTTGCTCATTTCAGCTTTTTGATCTAATTTCCTAATTTTATGCTCATTTCTGCGTATTTAAACAAAATTCAGCAAATATGAGTTCTTTCTGCTTTCTTCTGCTTTCTTAGGCTTGTTCTTCCATTTTAGCTAGATTTCAGCATGTTTTTTAGCTAATTTCAGCTGCTTCTCAGCAAGTTCTTCAGCAATAAGCATTCACATTACATTTCTGCAGGAAATGCAGTTTCTCTAGTTAAAAGTGTACTCTTATTAATTCTATAAACATTTTGTACAGGCTGGAAGGGTGAAACTTCATTTGTTTTACCTGAATGTGTAAAAATAACTCCAGGGGTCAGAATGTTCTTGGTAAAACATAACAGGTTATGAAGAAAACACAACTCTTGCTGCACATGACATTATCATGTTATGACATTTAGAGCTGAAGAAAAATGTTCACCTCTGCTTATTTCCAGTACATATTTTTAGCTTTTGGTTGGTTGCGTATAATCGTCGCTTTCCAACATGGAAAAGTTTTAGCTTTCGACTTTTGTTGTTTTCAACATGCTCTTTTTGTGATCGTGAACTACAACGAGAACCTTATGTGAAACAAACGTAATTTTTTTTTTTTTACTTAAAAGACAAGAAGTGGATAAATAATCAAGAATTAAAACACATTTTCTTTTATTGCTGTGTGTTATAAGATGATTGACATTAGCCAATTTCTTGCTTGCTCTCTGTCCGCAGCGCCCCGATGCCATACTTTGTGGGAGTTCATCTCAGTCTGCTGGAGGTACGTTTCTAAATCATATTTTACGCTGTCAAAGGCGAAAGACCACTTTATTCAGCGTAACCTTTTAGTGAATTTGTCCTCTTAATGACTAAAAAGTGAATTATTTTTCACTTCCAGTAGACTTTTTTTTTTAAATTGTCCTTTTAAACTCCATTTCTTAACCAGAAGTACAAAAGACAGAGGAAAAGCCAGAGAAATCATCTGCAAACAAAGAGCTTTTCTACTTCATTGTTAAACCCTGCGTTGATTCGAGGGTGGGGGGTGGGGTGGTGGGGAGGCCATCACCAGTTCGGCTGTTGTGTGTGAGCGCATGACGCAAGAAGGTGCACATTTTGCACGTGTGTGTAAGTGTCATCACGTAGGTGTTTGTGTGCGTGCGTAATTGCGTCTAATGTTATGTGCATGTGTGTTTGCGTGCACGCGTGTGTGTGATACTTGTCTGACAGTTGCGGCAGTGGCAGTATTTATCACACTCTGCATCCGTGACAGACCTTCTTTCCGCCACTACATAATTAGTCCAGATCAGCATGTGAGCCTCCGCTGCACAGGCTGTCACAAAAGTGACAAAGTAGAAATTCACACACTAAGCTGCCTCCACACACACACACACAGACACACACACACACACACACACCTGCCTGCATCCTCCTGCACCGCGCTGGAATAATTGTTGAATTTGTCGCCATCAGGACAAGCGCCGCGCCGCGCCGCGCAGCATCGCCGCGTTGTTGTTGATGCATGAGGTTCTGGTTCTGTGGAAAACGTTCTCCAAATGTTCCCCCTCTGTTCCGTTCTTCATCCTGTTAACAAGCGTTTGTTGCAGCCAACACGGATCTAAAGTTTTTGAATGTCATGATTGTTTTTTTTATTTATTTTAATTTCGAAGCTTCAGGAAATAAACTTATCTATGCCCAAAAAAAAAAAAAATTGTAATTTTAACTTGATATTAAACTTTAATAAGTAAATCCAGTTGTGTTGAAAATGTAAAACATGCAGAAATTTCAACTCTAATTTGATGAGTAAAAGTAAAAGTGATACTTTTTGACTCTGTACTCTGTAAATATGTCAAATTAGCAGGAATCTGGTTGTGTCATATGAATAAGTAACCTGATAAATAGTTAGGGCTGTATTTTGAAATGTACAAAAATAACACATTTTTACTATAGAATAGGGCTATTCAACTGGTGGCCCATGGGCCACTGGCAGGTGACTTCAATCCAGCCCACTTCATTAATCTTGGATCTCACTATACGTCTTTACATGTATTCTCCTATAGAGAGTCCGCAGTAGATCACTGGAGGATGTGGTCATTCTGAATGTGGACACAAACACCCAAGAGACTCCCTTTGATGACCTGCACAACCTCCCCAGCGATGTGGTGAGACACACACACACACACACACACACAAACAACTTCTCAACTTTTATTGTCTCATTAAACACGCCAAACATCGGGTTAATTTCCCCCTTCTTCCCTCCCATGTAAAATCAGACTCGCGTTTCTGCTCACACACACACAAACACACACACACACACATCCAGAAACTTGTCAAAGTACAGCTCTGTCCCCCTCCCCACATCATTAATGACTGCAGTTGCAGCTCCTCAGATTGTGGCTGTCTAAAGTAAACTCCCGTCGCGTCGTATGACGCTTGAAGGCACCCAGCGTTCCCCGACCATCAGAGGCTTGTGGGAAAATGTGCAACTCCCTTCCCTTCATCTTCATCCATTCTAATCATTATTTCACCAAGTCTTGCGTTTCTGTCTGCCCACTGGCACGTTTCTGAGAGCGAGAGATAGGAGGAGGGGACGAGGCCTAGGAAAGGGGAAAGAAAAGGCAGAGATGGGTGATTTTGTGGGGGGAGAGAGTGGGAAGAAAGGGGCCAATTACCAGTGTGGGCAGCGAAGCCACCTGCCAGCGCGCCGTCTCTTTAATTAATGGTGCGCTGACGCTGGCCAGTGCTACAGGAAGCATCACCATGGCATCAGGGTCACTCGCACGTTCACACACACGTGAAGAACAACACGTCTCCCTCGTCTGCGTCGAACGCTGTTTGTTTAGCTCGTCTTCGCTGTGTGAGTACTAAAGCGCCTCGGTGAGGCTCCGAGACCCCGGCTGAGGCTGTGCACGCACCATTACCCACGCTGCTAACAGTACGCACTCAGGTTCCACTGCCGACTGGACTCCCACCCCACCAGCAGAACATAATTCAATGGACTGCCCAGCAGACCCCAGACACTCCTCTGGTTCTCCTGGTGGTTCTTCTGGTTTAGCACTGCAGTGACTGCTCGCGTGTACGAACGTCTCTTTACCGAGCGAGTTTTTTTTCCTGCACTTTATAACATTTTCTGCCGACTTTCAATCCTGCCTGCCTTATTGCTTCCCCGGCTGCTCGGGCTTCGTGGCACCTGTCTGCCTACTTGTCTCTCTCGCAGTACTTCCCGCCAACCTGGACGTCTCTTGCACCCGCTGTTTGCTTCTCGCACTTCTGCGCGCCTGTCTGGCTGCACTACCTTCTTCTCACTTCCTGCCTGCGTGCTTTTCTGCACCTGGGGGGACTGAAGCCCCTAAATTAAATCGCAAACTGAGTTTGTCATAAAAAAAAAAGAGAGTTGAAGCGTTTGAAAAGCGACAGAAGCAAGAGAGAGAAGCCTTTGTCTTTGCCGTGTGATAAATTAAGTGGCGGGCTCGGTGCCTTTTTGCTTTGATCCTCCACTCACCAATTTCTCCTGACTAATGACAGAACATAGCCCGCGTATCGTGTCAAATTACACCACCTGAAGCAGAAACTTCTCTGGCATTAATATATTTATCGGAACAAATCTTTGTTGTTTTAATTCCCATACAGATTGTTCCCCCCCCCCTTCTGTCTCCTCTAATCTTTTCACAGAGGCTAGTAGATTAATACCAAAGAGAGCAGGTACTAATTGAGGAGAATTCCAGGTCTCTTGTTAGTTTGCTTGTTAGTGACGAGAACGTGCCACATGGCATTTGATGTTTGTGTTTACACACAAGGAGATGTTGGAGGCATTGTGCAGTTTGTTGAGCTGGGGCCTGAAATCCTGATTAATGCTGAGCTGCCGAGCGCTGCTTCCGAGCTATTAAACCCACTCTCTCCCAGTTCTTATTGTAACAGCGGATACTTAGCGCTTGAGTTTTATTCAGAGCGAAAAGCAAAGCCCTGAGACTCATGAAGTAATTATTATCTTCGCGTTGCAAGTCCAGCATCACTTTCTGTGAGCGCATAAAGCACAAAATGAGTTAAAAGGTAAAGGCTGCAGGCGATGTTTGTTCCTATTTCAGGTCCAAAATAAAGTGCTCTGATGTTGATTTAAGCAAGCCTTCAGAGGCCCGTCTAATTACGGCAGCGCAGGCTGTGAGCGCATGTGGGCTTCATTACACGGCTCGGCTGACCACTGGCCGGGCTTTTAGCAGGTTCAAAGGTCACAGTTGTCCTGAATTATCCATCCTCTTTCAGACAGGACCCTTACTGCAGCTCCACAAGTGCCCGCCCCTTAACGGTCCCTTCCCACCGCTTCACACATAATATTTCAGATTTATTGACTATTACGAAAACTACCAAGCCAGTAGCGGTTCCGTTGAGCAGCAGAAGGAAAGATCTAAATACGGGAGTAATTGGTAACAGGTCAGAAAGGATGCTGCAGCCTCTCACTGCTTTTGACATTTTCCCTTTAAACTGGAAATGAATCAACGGTTCTTCATTAGTTGTTTTTTTTTATTTTTTCTTTACGGATGTGGATTTGTTGAGGAGGTTTTCACATTAAAAACCAATTACTCATTTACATTTCTTTTATACACATTTCCATTTTTTTAATTTTTATTTAAAGTGCAAGAAGCAGATTATTTTTAATATTTTATAATGAATCAAAGATTATTTGTTGCTTTTAATGTGTTTTTTTTTTTTTTTTTTTTTAATTTAGTTATTTGTACGTGGAGTGTTTTATCTTGTCTGGGAAAAAAATGCAGCTTTCTTTAAAGTTTTTGATTTTGCATATCTGAAAATTGCTAAAGTTCAGCCAAAAGTCACATTATTTTATTTATTTATTTATTTTACATTAATGTTAATCTCTGAGCGACTTCGCTCTGTCAGTAAAATCAATGTGTTGACAAGCACCGAGAAGAAATACTCAATACAAAACAAACAAACAAAAAAAAAAACATTCTCCCCTAGAAGATCAAGGTTTTTTTTTTTTTCGTTTGTTTGTTTGTTTCTGTGAAATCTATATTTCTTCTTCCACGCACAGTTCGCACTGATAAAGTTATAAATGACTTTTGGTCGGGGAAGTTGTTTACCTTGCTAGTCATTAAAACTATCCAAGAATAGTAAATTAGGCGTCTGTTAATTCAGAAAACAAACAGCGTGGGGCTGAATGTGATTTTTTTTATTTGATTCCACAATTGATCTCAAAGCAGTGACATATTTTTTTCATGTATTATTCTTTCTGTGCCTCACATTCAAGTTGAGCAGCTACAATGCAGCTTATATGTGTATTTTCAGATGCTCCGTCTCACATCACAGCCCTAATTCTTTCTATTCTCCACCTCTCTGCCTCTCGCTGCTTTGCTGACGCCGTGTACCAATGCATCCGTAGCCCTCGCACATTTGATCATTTGTATTCCCAATCAAGGAGGGGGAGTTTACAGCGTGCACTCCTTCTTGTATTTGGAGGCTTACAAATGAATGAGGGGGTTGAGGTTGCGTCTGCGCGCCTCTCCTGAGATCACCTGGCACACTTAATCAAACATCGCAGCTTTAATTTGCTGTTGGGTTCGTGGAGAACATCTACATCATCAGCTGCAACGGAGCACTCGCGCACACCTACACGTCAGCCACGGCTGAGATTCAAATATCAGGAGTAAACTTTTGCTGCTCACAGATTCCTGCTTTGTCCACTTGAACACTTGAACCCCTCGTTTTTTTAACTTGCGGTCAAGCCAAGTTCGTGTTCTTGTAACGTAAAGCCGCTCAGCCGGATGTGGGGATTCGTCGTCACGTTTGTATTTTAACCAGCCGTAAACGTCAGAATCTGCTCGTTTCGCAGGCTGATTGTTCGTTTACCCTCGTTCACAGCCCTTCGTTTGCTTACGTGGTTTTTTTTTTTTTATTAAAAAAAAAAGCTGTGCTTCGTTTTCACATGGCTGTTCTGCCGGCGGTTCGCTCCGGTTTAGAAATCAAAAAGGGAGAGAAGCAACACCCACTGCGATAGTTATTGAAGCGCGAGATGACATTTAGCTATAGTTAATTATGTATGCAAAACTCAGCCGCTCTGCTGCTATAAGAGGTCAGCCTGACAAAGTAACCCCACACCGGGCGCACCTCATAGCCCTATTAAAACACGCACACATACACACACTGTTTCTCCCTGTTGCGTTCCAACTATTTTAATTTTACTCAACGATTGATCAGAAATATCCTCATTTAATTTCACCTTTGTTTTTTTTTTTTAACATGGATATTTCTTCTCTTATTTTGCTGATTCTCCACCCGTCATCTTGTAAAATATTCCCTATTATTGTGAAGCTTTACAGGAAAAAGGATGAGTAAAAAGTGAAAATGAAATAGCTTGTCTATGTTTTCAGTGGGATGAATATATTTTATAGGTTTGAAGTGCCGCGCTCTTTGTGTACATGTATGCAGGCACATTTGTTAAGAATGCACTATGTGTCTGTTTGTGTGTCTCTGTGTGTGTGTGTGTGTGTGTGTGTGCGCGGCTCAGACTGCAGCACATCAAAAGAAAGTGGGAGATTTTCATAACTATTTTTTTTCTTTGTAGTTCTTTAATTGCATCCCCATGGCTTTCTTTCCCTGGACAGAAGCTTAAACAAAACACTCTTTTTGCAAAGAGAAAATTCTACTTTCTTATTCCTTTTTTCATTCAAACACACGAGTGTTGGGGTCATTATTTGGGAGAGGCTTTTCGACGCTGTATTAAAATTTTTGAGCAAAATTCCAAATACAGTATATATTCTTGCTGTAACTTTAGTTTTTCTTTGATTATCGTGTTTTTTTTTTTTTTTTTCTTACATTTACTTTATAGTGATTGTATTATTGTCAGTCAGGCTGGTTTATTTTTATTGTTAATAGTTATCAAAGCTTTTGTAAGTTGCTTTATTTTACTTATATTTATTCTGAGTCTGATCAAAGTATCAAGTCATTCATGTTTCCTTTTTAAAGTATAATTGACAGCAAACTTTGTAAGAAAGTCAATTGTATATTCATAAAACCTTAATATCGAATATTTAAAACTTGTTTTATTTTTCTAAAAATGTATCTTATTTGATCAATTTTTATTACTGAGCTGTTTTGGGAATTTAGTTATGTGTATGCTCATTTATCCCTGTGAAAATCGGAGATTTACTGTTTTAAGTGTGCACATTTATGTTTCACATCGTTTCTACATGAAAACACAAGTCTGACTGTTGACTTGTTGCGGTATATTCTAAAAGTTTTAGCCTTTTTCTTTCTTTACGTACAAAATGTTCAGCCCTGTGGCGTTATTGTGTTTTTAAGGTTGTACCAGCCCTTTGTCCTCTCATGGCTCTTCAGTCGTACTCTGAGGAGAGAATTAACTTTGAGATTTGTGTTTAAATTTTATTGTTTCACAGTATAAAACCTGTTAATTTCCTATTTTTTATCGTGCAACCTTTTAATTTAGGATATTCAACTTCACTTAAAGTGAAACGACGTAAACGCATCATGCAGCACGTTTTTTCCACTTATCAAAACATTTGAGTTTCTACAAGAACAGTTCTATGTTACATGGTGCAAGTTTTTCTTTAAATAACGGTAAAGGACAGGGGTTTAAATAGAATACCAGGATCTGTTTGAAGCAAAAAAAAATGCAATCTAATATTGCCACTCAGATCTTTTTTTAAACAATTTGTGGATCTTAACATGAAGCTCGTTCATTTTTATTTAAAATCAGCTTTTCAGAACGCAGTGACAGTGGCAACAAATGCCATTAAAATGACTTCATAGTCTGTGTAAAATGTATAAGTTACCTGATGTATTGGTGTTAAACTGTAAATAAACCAGTTTATTCCTGCTATTTTACTTTAGAAGCACACAATGCTAAATTTAAGCTAAACAGTCATTAAATTACGTCTTATGCTCTTAAAAGTCTAACATTAAAGTCATTTTTTTAACTAGTTTTACAGCTTTTATTATTTCCAAGTCCATCTATTCGGGCTAGTTCTCTGTTCACCATGAAGAACTGTGCGGTCTTAAGGTCCTGCAGATGGCTGTTTATGTAGCTAATCAACCGTATAAACAGTCAAACTTGGATATTTTAATACGTTTGGCTCTGATTTGAGCTGAAGTGCATGATGGATGTTTGTGTGTGTGTGTGCGCTGAACTCCCCCGTGTGTGCAGAAGACACGACTGCTCGCGCACTTTCACACAGATGCCTGGTGTCACCTACAGAGGTATCATCCCTTACAGTCAGTCTGGGATCATCATTGCACCTGCTAATTACCATCTCCAGCTGGAGAGTTAAATGGAGATCTGTTCAGTGTCTGACCTTTGACCCCGTGCTCTTTATGTGACGCACTTCAAACCCTGTTTGGGGCTGTCTGGGCCGGGCCTTAATGAGGCCCCATGTCTGCCCTCTGTGGGCTGTGCGCCTTGGACGCCCCGCTTTCATCCCCGACTATCTTCCCTTGATGTAAATTGAAAAGATCATAGCTATGGGGAGAAGACCTGTACTGGAAAGGCCTTTCTGCATAGATTATGAATATCATAACTCAACAATTTTTTTTTTCCTCTTTCCCTCAGCCACCCACTCCCCTCTCTTCTTCTGCCACCCCTTCCCTGTACAATGCTATAGTTCTAATTGGACCCAATGGGGGAGTCTCTGCCTTTGATCTCGTCACCGCCACTGTGACTTTACACTAAAAAATGTCACTGCCAAATAGGGTTATCACCTGTAGAGCCTGGCCTTCCTCTGATGCCTGTACGCATCTCGTTAGCTTCACTCAAACTGTTGAAGTTAATTAGTTTGACAGAGCCATTACTGTGGAGGCATACCTGATGATTGTGGCGCAGGCACCGTATTCTAACTCCAATTACTAAATACATTTGTTTTTTTTTCTGTCCGAAATGTGAACAGGCACGCCGCGCCGCGCGCTTTGATTCCTGTTAGCTAAAAGCGATGCTTATACAACAAAGTGTTTGACTTGATATGGCGACTGTTTTAATGAATACGCGTGACTAAAGAATAATTTTTGTGCTTCTTAGGAATAAATGAGACACTTTGAGCTCGTCACTCATCTGCCCCGTTTTCTTTGACTTTAGGAAGTTAAAACAGTAGCGACTGTGTCCCAGCCTCATTAAAAAGTGGTTGCCACTGGAGTATCCTCATCCATTCAAAGCTGCTGTACAGAACTGTGCGCAGAGTAAACTTCACTATCCCGCCTGCTCTGACAGTCTTTGGGGTATGCCTCCCCCTCGTAGACTGACAGTGTGTTCACTTTGATTTTCCCACCCAAAAAAAAAAAAAAGAAAAGATGATTTGCAAGAAGAAGAAATCTGTGATAATGCATACAAACATGAAATATTAATTCCAAAAAAGGGCTGTACATAAACATTAAAGCATTTAGTACAATGAGTGAATATGGAGATGACACTTGTTAATTTAACCACGATAAACTTTCTGTTTGATGCCTCGAAGCGATTGCGATGGCAGCGCGGGGATGTTGTGGAGAGTGAGGAAGCCCAGGGGAGTGGAATCAACACTGTTCGTTTTGTCTTTGTCCCAGTTTAAGACCGCCACTCTCTGTCTCGTGTTTCTTCTTTGTCTCTCAGCCTCGCTGTTCCCCACACACTTTGCTTCTCCTCCTCAAAGTCCTCCAGGCTAATCGCTGACACTGGGCTGCGATATCCACTAATGCTCCAATTGCACAACATGATGTAAATAAATAATTTAAAGCCTAGCAGCCCTTAAAGAAATGCTTATCGCCCTTGATTTGGATCATCTTACATTGAAAAGTGACGTAGTTGTGGCTGTTTTGGTCAAATCTTGAAAATGTTCTGTGCAACGTTTCAAATGCCACACTCGGAGTACCGCATTTTCCGCCGTAAAAGTCGCACCGCCCTATAAGTCGCATCAGTCCAAATGTGTCTAATACAGTGGAAAAAAATCCATAAATACATTGTTTCGCCGCATACGACGCATCTATTATTCGTCACCGCTGACGCGTTGCGTTTGTTACGCATCACCTTCGACCACCCGGAAATGTGGGCCGGTGATGTGCCAAAAAATGATTGGCTGCCAAATGGAGGTAGCCGGGGCGTGCACAGGAGGACTTCAACAAGAATTTTACAAGATTAACACTTAACAACAATTATTTGTTTGCTCAACTTTATAGCAAAGGCGTGTTTCAGTCTAAATTTTGCTTAATAAATGCACTTTGACGGTCAAATCTGCTCCATTTTCAAAAGCTGATACGAGGAAACGATCGCGCAGAGGGCAACTTGCTATGCATTTCTTCGAAATTTAACAAGATAAACACACAAAAACAATTATTTGTTTGCTCGGCTTTATAGTAAAGGTGTGTCTTAGTTGAACCTTTCCTTAATAAATGCACCTCAGTGGTCAAATTAGCTGCATTTTACTGGGGCGGCGCAGCAAAATGAAACTGATTTGACTGTTGCTCCAGATAAGCTGGACGAAGGTGGCAACCATGGCAAGCTGATTGTGTCATTAATAGACACTTTTGTCTATTACACGATACAACGGCATGCCATACTACTCGAGTGCCATCTAGAGGCTGAAAATGGTAGTGTTCATTATTTTTCAGTCAGTGAATGAAAACTGTCATATCTCAGCCAAACATTGGTTTATAAATATGTGGGGGGAAAAAAATCCATAAATACGTCGCGTTGACGTATAAGTTGCAGGTCTTGCAAATTTTGCAAAAAATTGTGACTTATAGGGTGAAAAATACGGTACACAACCACATCCAACTTTAGGTCAATATCTTTAAAACCAGCTGAATTATAGCCATTTTTGTGGTATATACTTATCACTTCCAAGATAGACCTGGTTATGGTTTTATCACACGGGAAAATAACCTGACACAACCTTCTTCATCCTGAAACTCCAGCCTCCAATTAAAGTGTAAAAGTAACAGGACAAATAAAGATAACATGTCGCTTCAGTAGCATGGACGCAGGTGAAAGGGACACACACACCTGCAGTGTGGAAGCAGCAGAACACACACCACAACATTGTTTTAAAGGATGATTAAATTGGACTGCAGAAATTTGCAATGCAGTGTTAAACGGAAAAACCAGACTGCTAACGCTAAATGGTAATTTGTTCCGTTTCTGGAAGGCTTCACACACACTGTTGAGTTTCACACGCCCGCTCGTCATGAACAGTCATGTCAGCTTGTCCCACATTAACAAAATCGTCTTGTCAAAGAAGTTTAGGTTTAGTTGGTTTAGCATTAATTGTGTGAATGTTTATGAAGCGTTCACTCTATTGTGATCCATTTTTCTTCTGTACGTTTTTCTGCATCTTTCTCATTTCACAATTGTTGTGCTGTGATTTTTGGTTTTGTTGCAACTTTAGCTTTTTGAAACATTTAGCTTTTTCTTCCACTTTTTTCTCATAGAAAATTAATTGAGCTAATTTTACATCCTTCAAATCTTTAGATGTGTTTATAACATTTTACCGGTACTGCTCCTTTCACATTTTATTCAGCTTCTTTCAGCTTCCTTGTGCAAATTAAAAAAAATAAATCAGCTACTTTCAGCTAATTTCAGCTGTTTTTCTGCTGTTTTGTGATCCTTTTAGATACTTTCTGCTAACTAC
Organism: Hypsolebias martinsi; assembly: GCA_031762355.1. Lineage (NCBI taxonomy): Eukaryota > Metazoa > Chordata > Actinopteri > Cyprinodontiformes > Rivulidae > Hypsolebias > Hypsolebias martinsi. Next base: position 8,707,457 of record JARVGQ010000981.1, on the reverse strand, counting down.
AACATCTTTGCGCTTCTAACTTATTTCTGCTAATTTCAACTTGTTATGCTCCTTTCAGCTTATTTATGCAACTTCAGCCTTTTCTGCTATTTCAACTACTATTTAGCAGTGTTTATGCTTGTTTTAGTTTCTTCAGCTAAGGCCACATTTTTTGCACTTGTTTTAACTTTCTTCAACCTAATTCAGTAAAAATGTGCCCTCTTTCAACTTCCTTCTGGTAATTTAAGCTTCTTTCAGCTTTTTTAGCTACTTTTCAACTGTTTTTTGGTTGTTGCTTATTTAATTTTTTCCAGATAATTTCCACTTTTTTGTGCTAATTTTAGCTTTTTTCAGCCTAACTGGGCACAATTATGCGTTCTCCACTTCCTTCTGGGAATTTAAGCTTCTTTCAGTTTATTTATGCAAGTTTCAGCCTTTTCTGCTATTTCAACTACTATTTACCAGTTCTTATTCTTGTTTTAGCTTCTTCAGCTAAGTCCACATTTTTTGCACTTGTTTGACCTTTTTTCAACCTAATTCAGCAAAAATGTGCTTGCTCTCAACTTCCTTCTGGTAATTCAAGCTTCTTTCAGCTTTTTTGTAGCTGTTTTAGTTGGGTTTTTTGTTGTTGTTGCTTACTTAAGCTTTTTCCAGATAATTTCCACCTTTTTGTGCTAATTTGAGCTTTTTTCAGCCTAACTGGGCAAAATTATGTGTTCTCCACTTCTTTCTGGTAATTTAAGCTTCTTTCAGTTTATTTATGCAAGTTTCAGCTTTTTCTGCCATTTCAGCTACTATTTAGCTGTTTTACACTTGTTTTAGCTTTTTCAGCTAATTCTACATTTTTTCCACTTGTGTTATTTTTTCAGCCTAATTCAGCAACATGTCTTCAACTTCCTTCTGGTAATTTAAGCGTCTGTCACCTTTTTTAGCTACATTTCAGCTGTTGTTTTGTTGACAATTTAAGATTTTTTCACATAATTTCCTCTTTTTTGTGCAATTTTAGCTTCTTTCAGCCTAACTGGGCACACTTGTGCTCTCTCCACTTCCTTCTGGTAATTTAAGCTTCTTTCAGTTTATTTATGCACGTTTCAGCTTTTTCTGCCATTTCAGCTACTATTTAGCTGTTTTACGCTTGTTTTAGCTTCTTCAGCTAATTCTACTTTTTTTTTTTTTTTTTTTTTTTTTTTTTTAAATTAAATTTTTCCAGCCTAATTCAGCAAAAATGTGCTCAACTTCCTTCTGGTAATTTAAGCTTCTGTCACTTTTTTTAGCTACATTTCAGCTGTTCTTTTGTTTTTGCTAATTTAAGCTTTTTCAGATAATTTCCACTTCTTTTGGTTCAAATTTTAGCTTCTTTCAGCCTAATTGGGCACACTTGTGCTCTCTCCACATTATTCTGGTAAATTAAGCTTCTTTCTACTTTTCAGCTATTTTTTGGTGCTAATTTCAGCTTTTAGCACCAATTTACTATTTTTGTGCTCATTTGTGCTTATTTAAACCAAATTCAGCAAATATGTTTTTCTTTCTGCTTTCTTCTGCTAACTTAGGCTTGTTCTTCCATTTCATCTACATTTCAGAATATTTTTAGCTGTTTTTGAAGGTGCTATACAAATAAAGTTTATTATTATTATTATTATTAACAAGTTCATTAGCGATTAGCATTCACACTGCATTTTCTCAGGAAATGCGATTTCTCTAGTTGTTCTTGTTTATAATAAAATTTCTAGGAAGTATAGAATATACACCAAAAGAAAGAAAAGTAAGGTTTTCAGTTAAGTTTTCCATTAAGTGAAGAAATCTTTTTTTTAATTCACTTTTGTTCTAACAAGCAGCTTTGCAGTAAGACAGACTTTTCTGTTCGAGCCAGCGAAGCGTTGTGCTTCGGTGTAAACGTGACTCGGCCCACACAGAGAGAGTGACGGTCCCTCACGACATGACATCACTACTGTATCTCTGCCTCCTCCTCGCACCTCCCACAGCACAGTCAGCCCACTGCTGAGCAGGTGAGGAGAGCCTCTTGACAACTTCCTTCCCAGACTCCCCAGGGCCCGATGGCCGGGGTGAATCTTTTGTCATCCTGAAACAAGCTCGGGCCTGCTGCTCCTCCACTCTCGCCTGGAGTCCTGGAGACAGAGCCAGGAGAGGGGGGGAAATAATTAAAGACGTTTTATGTCAAGATTTCCTTTCTGGAGGGAATCTGGGAGAGCCGGGAGGGGAGGGGAAAGCAGCAGGTCTGGATGGAAGGAGCAGGAGAGTCAGAAATGAAAACGAAAGATGGTGGGGGAAGAGAGGCAGAAAGAGGAAGATGTGAGCTTCCATTTCCTCTCCTCTGTATCCCCCCCCCCCTCCCACCACCCCCACGCGATGCTCAATTAGCAAAGCAGCAGGTGCTCCCAGCAACACAACAGATAAGCTTGAAGGAAAGTCTCAAGCTTTTCTTTTTCTTCTCCGTTCCTTTTTTGAGATGACCTGCAAATGTGATACTTCACACCCAGAATGGGCTAGCTGTTTCCTCCACAAATTTCAGAGGTGATAATTTAACTTTTACCCTTCTCTCCCCACCCCCCCTGCCCTCCTCCGCCTTTATCACTTTCCATCCTTTTCTCGTCCACGTTCGCCCTGCATGTTTTCCTCCAGGTGTCTTCTCTGAAGAGCAAGCTGAAGAAGCAGTCGACGGCGACAGGAAGCGGCGTGGCGAGGGCCTTCCTCAGAGCGCAGGCGGCTCTGTTTGGCTCCTACAGAGACGCTCTGAGATATAAACCTGTAAGGATCCAACGTTTTTATTTGCATTTACAATGATTTGCATTCAGGATTTTATCACGACACCAAAGAATTAAACACATTTTTGTGCTTATGACTAGAGCCAAAAAAGTGTTTAAGATAGGGATGCACAATATTGGATTTTTAGCCAATATCCGATATGCCGATATGTTAAAACTTATTTGGCCGATAACCGATACCTATATTTTATATACTTTCCTTTGGCAGAACATAGCCTCTTATTTAGGCTTGTTTGCTACAAAAATTGTGTAACAGCTGTAAGAGCTGGTGACATATATTCAGTAACAGCCAAATGCATAACACTTTAACTTATATTAAATGAAAAGTGTTAAATGTTATTTATTAGCATTAGTCACCTGCGATGCTGTCTCACTTGTGGAGGCTTGTTCCAAGTTCCTAGCTGCAGTGTGGATCCTCTGCACTCTTGTGCATGAAGGACAGACTTATTAACTTCAATGTTTTTGTCTATCCATTGTGCCGTTAGAGTAATCATGCTAACGGGGCTAACACTTGACATCAACATGTCTGTGGTAAAACTCACCAAGTGCTATTGGCTATTATCTTCACAGTAACGTCGGAAATGATGGCTTGTAACTCTGGTAAGGAACTATGTAGTGAGGCTCAACATAGTCCAAAAATCTTCAGGATGCGACATCCTCAACAAAAAAAAAAACTTCCACACCACCAACATTTTGAATTCTTCCTCTCCGTCGTGATCAGATCAGGTAGGCGCGTGTGACGTCATCTCATTGTGCTAGCACTGCAGGCATCCTCGTCACTGGGTTGTCGTACAAAAACAGCATCTTTTATATCAGTGAGTTATTTTGATGGAATGGCCGATGTCCAATATTGAACGTTAATGCTAATATCGACCAATACCAATACCATGCCGATAATATTGTGCATCCCTAGTTTAATAAAAGCAACAATTTTCAGTTAACCAGCTATACTTCCATTTAACTATCATGAGTTCCTAGATGAAGACCCATATTTATCTAATTATTTTAAATAGCTTTTATCACTCAACGGTCTAATAAAAACAGATACATGATACATATTCTCTAAGACAGCAGTTTTCACTAGTTTGAGACACGCTCTCAAGATATTCTGACTCCCAGTCACAACAAATTAACATTTTTAGAAACAAATTAGGAGACTTACAACATACCAAGCAGGTAAGATCACAGTACGTGCTCATATCTACAAGCAGAAGCATTCGTAGACATGAATGTAACATTTTCACTTCGTAATGTGCAGCACATGTCAGCAGTGTGATCTAAAGTCGAACTTCACTTGTGTCTGTTTAGACTGGGGCACTTCTGACTGAGAGTAAAAGGTGTGCTTTCAGTTGGAGCGCAGAGCTGAGGTGGGCTTGTCTGAAGCAATGAAATGTCAGAGGAGCTGAAAAGAGTCAGGACGTTCCCTTTGAAGATCCCTTTTAGCCACCTTTGGTGTTTAACTCTCCTTTACTAAGCCCCTCTAACATTTCTTTTCTCGATCTTCTCTGCTTATCAAGTCTGAGTCGGAGCAGAGCAAACTACACCATGTCCTGTTTGTCAAATAGCGAAGCCTTTGTTCCTTAGTCTTTGAGATTAATTGGACTTTGTGGACTCCCGGAGTCAAGATGCTACATTATTGATGCTGTCTCTCTCTTCTCTGTATACACACGGTATATGAACAAACTGCCTCCCCCCTGACACAAGCATCGAAATGCCGTGTGTTTGTGTATGAGCACATGTGGTAATTTTTCAGCTCTCTCACGCGCTTTTATTTATTTTTCTCTTCTTTTTTTTTTTTGTAGACGAGGTTTGCATGAAAGCCTTGGATTTAGCATACGTGCTAATACATAAACGGTGCTTCTGATTTAATAAAGCTGCAGATCATTTTCCAAAACTCTCCAATTTGTTAGAAAATCTCCCTGCTATTCATTGTTCAAAGCCAGAGAACAGATCTTCCTGGAAAGAGCTGAGCTGTGCCGTGCGGTTCACAGACCCATATGTCTTAACAGAAGGAGGGGTGTAGATGCTTAGTGGGAGTCTTGCTGAGCTGTAAATGAAACAAAACTGGAACATGATAATGAGTGGAAAAGCAATCAGCTGATGGTACGGTATTTCTTCATCTTCAGTTGGAGCTCCTGTTGATGTTTCTCCTCGACGTCTCTGACAGGACCTGAAATAACACTTCAAATTAATTTTTGTCAGCTGCACTTTGTGGGTGTGCATAACTAGCACAGTTTAGTTGAAGTTTGAACCAGCTAGTTCACTGATGGTCACAGACATCCAGTCCAACTTTATTTATAAGGCACTTAAAAAAACATACAGAACCAAAGTGCTGTACAGACAAGTTAAAAAGCACAAAAGGAATAAAATGCAAAAACTAAAAAGACATGAACAGGTCTGCAGTTACAAAAATTAGAGCAATTAAAGGAGAATCAAATAAGTAACTAATGGATTCAACATCTCACATGGTGTCAAAAGCCTGGGAACAAACATGGGTTTAAAAAAAAAAAAGATGGGATTTAAAAACAAACAGCGAGGAGGCCTGTCTGATGTGGAGAGGCAGACCGTGCCATAGTTTAGGAGCAGCTACAGCGAAGGCACAGTCACCTCTAAGCTTGAGGTACACTCAGGAGCAGC
>JARVGQ010000981.1:8629352-8642571 GCA_031762355.1 Hypsolebias martinsi | reverse complement strand
ATAGATAGATAGATAGATAGATAGATAGATAGATAGATAGATAGATAGATAGATAGATAGATAGATAGATTATATATAAAGATAGATTTTGTTTTTTTACTTTTGTGAATACTGTACAGTCAAATCAGACAGCACGATGGTGCAAGGACAAGAGCCGCTGGCTCTCAGCGAGCAGGTTACCCTGGTTCAAATCCTGCTCCGGGGGCCTTTCTGAGGTGGAGTTGTCATGTTCTCTCTGTGCATGTGTGAGTTTTCTCTGGGTACTTCATTTTCCTCCAACAGACCAACAACATGCATGTTAGTCTGACTGGTAACTCTAAATTGTCCCTTGGCGTGAATGGTTGTTTGTCTCTATGTGTCCCTGTGATGGGCTGGAGACCTGTGCAGGGTGTACCTCACCTCTCGCACAGTGATGGCTGGACATGGGCACCAGTGACACCCGCAGCCCAAAAAGGAAGAAGCGGGTAAAGATAATGGACAGATGGAAGTCAAATCAAGTTAAAAGTCAAAGGCACCAATCCAACCAGAACTTTATGTTTGTTCACCTTTCAAGACAAAGGTGAAAAATAACATTGAGAGAGTAAAATGATTAAGTTGGAGAAATTCCAGAAGAACTGTTCCTCAGTGAGAGGAAAGTGGAGCGAGTATAAAAGGCAGACACAGAGATGCATCAATGATTCCACTCAGAAAAGATTAGGTGGCCTCAGTTTAATCCTGTTTGATGGATCAGATACAGAAAACTGTGTGGAACGATCGAGGCCGGCTGCAGAATGACAACTTAAGAGCGGAATTATTTCTACGAACAGGGTCAATGATTGGGTAACTTTTTAATGCATGAACGAGACAAACAGCTTAATGCTTTTATGTAACTACAGGGAACACTGCAAAGGTTTAATCCACGCCAAGAACATGGTCCCAGTTCTGGAAAATAAACATTTGCTAAAGTCTAAACTAACTTTGTTCTCAGTTTAGTGTTGAGGAGTCAGATCCATGTACTTCTGCAGGAGAATCAACTTAAAGCGTTACGACTGTATCTTTGTGTAACTAGTGAGACGGGGTCACCTACATTCGTAACCCTGCTGCAGCATCCTGCACTCTGCGTCTGCGGGGCAGGGGCTCAGCTCGCACCATGCCACCTCCTCACAGTGCCGCCCTGATGTGCTGACGGGGCAGGTGCACGTGAAGTCGTCCCATTCGGAGAAGCAGATCCCCCCGTTCAGACATGGATTCCTCTGTGGATGACAAACGGTGGCTCTTAGAACCGTTGTACGTGCTTTGTGAATTCTTTGCTTTAACTCTAGCTGTAAGGCTTCAGTCACGCTGAAGCATCATAGATGTGTGTCAAAATGTCTGCGCATGTGGTCATTTATGCTCACGCTGCACATGTCGTCTCCAGAGCATCCGGCGGTCACGTTTTCCATGAGGTCAGGAGGAAAAGATCTGATGGAGGTGTCCAGCCCAAAGAACTCCAGCCTCCAGCCGCTGATCCTCAGGTCCTGGATGCAGCCTTTAAAATACCCTCCAAACTCTGAGGTGACGCTCCTCTCCTCCAGACCTCCCACGTAAACAACGTCCCCTGCTTGGATGCTGACACTCCCAACCTCCATATCTCCTTCTTTCTGACCTGCTACATACAGGGACATACGAGTGTCCACCAACTCCACGCTCACAAAATGGACCTCTCCATCGTGGACCTCTTTGCTGGTCATCAGGATTTCTGAGTCGTGGAGCTGAACTTTGACCCTGCCAGCCTCCAGCCACATGTCTATGATCGGGCTGCTGCTGTTGGCAAGCAGCAGGAGGAGCCCACTGCGCCTCCGGGTGCGCAGGAACAGGGAGATGGAGACGTTGGGGCCCAACTCTTCAGTGATGCTGAAGGCCGCCATGCTCTGAGAGTCTTCGTTCCCGAAGCGAGCAGTCACGTGCTCTGTGGAGAAGAACGGGGTGAGACGCCTGAGTCATGAGGATTTTACTTTTTATGTCGTCATTACAATTTGGCCAGCATATACTGTTTGGCTCTGCACGTTTTTTACAATTAGACTGAATTACTAAAGATTTGGATTTTTATTTATTTTTTTATTTTTTTTTTTCAAGAAAATTAGTTCAGGTATGGAAGCCCATTTCCATCATCAAAGAAAAAATCTAAGCCCAACAGGAAGTCATAATTTTTCATCATTTCAAGTTTTAAAGTCATAATTATGAGAATGAGTCATAATTTTGACTTTTAAAATCATAATTTCGACTTTTAAAGTCATCATTACAAGAAAAAAAGTCATAATTTTGAGTTTTAAAGTCATACTTATGAGAATAAGTCATAATTATGAGTTTTAATGTCATAATTAAGAGAATAAAAGTCATAATTTTGACTTTTAAAATCATAATTTTGACTTTTAATGTCACCATTACAAGAATAAAAGTCATAATTTTGACTTTTAAAATCATAATTTCAAGTACTAAAGTCGTAATTATGAGCATAAAAGTCATAGTTTCAACTTTTAAGGTCATAATTATGAGAATAAAAGTCATAGTTTCAACTTTTAAAATCATAATTTCAACTTTTAATGTCATCATTACAAGAATAAAAATCATAATTTTGAGGTTTAAAGTCATAATTATGAGAAGAAAAGTCATAATTATGAGTTTTAAAGTCATAATTTTGAGAATAAAAGTAATAATTTTGACTTTTAAAGTCATAATTTTCAGTTTAACGTCATAATTTTGAGTTTTTAAAGTCCTAATTATGAGAATAAAAGTCATAATTATAAGTTTTAAAGTCATAATTATGAGAATAAAAGTAATAATTTCTACTTTTAAAGTCATAATTTTGAGTTTTTAAAGTCCTAATTATGAGAATAAAAGTCATAATTATGAGTTTTAAAGTCATAATTTTGAGAATAAAAGTAATAATTTCGACTTTTAAAATCATAATTTCGACTGTTCTAATTTAATTTCGAAGTTTGTCCCTTGCCGGACACAGTAACTCTACAGGGCTGCAACTTCCTGTCAGACATCAGTAGTTTTCCTGCATAGCACATATGGATTCATTCATATGTCCCTCTGCCTTCAAACATCAATTCTTTTAAATAAATGTATGTAATGTGTACATCTTTTCATCGCCACTTTATATAACATTTAGTATCGAAGCCCATTTCCACTATGAAATAAAAGCCAAACAGGAAGTCATAATTGAGTTTTAAAGTCATAATTATGAGAATAAATGTCATAATTATGAATTTAAAACTCATAATTATGACTTTTATTCTCATAATTATGACTTTTATTCTCGCAATTATGACTTAAAAACTGAGTATGACTTATTCATAGGTTTGAGAATAAAAGTAATAATTTTGACTTTTAAAGTCATAATTTTCAGTTTAAAGTCATAATTTTGAGTTTTTAAAGGCCTAATTATGAGAATAAAACTTCCTGTTGAGCTTTTATTTTTTTTCTTTCATGGCGGAAATGGGCTTCCATATTTAGGAGTCCCAAATACAAAAAGAGCAGAAAGACGGCACCTGCAGCCCTCATGAAGCTCCGTCTCTTGAGTCAGCTATCAGCACTTTCCACTGAGGGTTTGGTCATTTTATTCGACAGTGATGTAAAAAAAAAAAAAAAAACTGCTTAGGCAGAACAAGCTGGTCACGTAATAAACTACAGAAATTTTCAAACATTTATGATAATTTTCCAGATCTTTGTGATCCATCCCCAGCAGAAAACTGAACTGGCCGTTGTTTCCAGTAAAGATTAAAAATTTGTCACCACAACTGATCTTATGACCCAGTTTCTGGTGTTTAGTAATAACGTGTGACATTTCCTCACATGATCTGATTATTTCCAAACTTGGAATCCTTTGTGTCTCTAATCCAGTACATCAGGTAAGAGGATTTCTGCCTCTTCGCTGTGGCTTCTCACTTCTCTCATCTCTGCCACGTTCTGCTACACATCAGCAGCTCCTGACAAAACTCATTTACACTCTGAAGAAACTCTGGTGTGATTTGTTTTTTCCTCTGCAGTTCATCTTAAAGCATCTTATTTTGGATTTTCATCCTCCAGATTCAAGTTTGAATTATACACAAATTAATAAATAAGTGCAAAAGACGTTCAAAAATAAAAAAATGTTCTTAGATTTTAAATGGTGCTGCCTTCGTTGCAGACCTACCCTCCTCGCAGTCGTGACCCTCATAAGGCCTTGGGCACCAGCACTCGTAGCTCTGCCACAGGTTTACACAGTGGCCCCTGTTTTGGCATGGCTCGTCCAGGCAGTGGTCCCTGTGGCTGCAGCCGGGGGCCACGTTAACCGCAGAGTCACTCAGCCACTCCTCAGGTACAACGAGCTGCCAGTCCACAAACACATCCCGCATGCAGCCGATGAACGCAGGGGACGCAGTCTCATTGGAGCGTTTTGGCTTCTCCAGCGTCCCCCCGATGAAAGTGTTCAGAGGCGCGTTCTCAAGCCCCACCAGGGGTCTTCGGAGCGGGACGACCACGTGGCATGACTGGCTCGCGCAGACAACAGCATCGTCCATCAGTTTGAGGCTGAGCACCTTGTATGTGAGCACAGCCTCCACAGAATACCACTCTCCATCAGTGACGTTCAAGGGAAGAGACAGAATCTGACTTTCAGCACCAGCAGAGTCCTGCCCCCTCAGGGAGAGACGCAGCTGACCCCCCTCCAGCTCCAGGCCCAGCAGGAGCCCTCTGTTGTTCCTCTGGAACAACAGCGCTCGGGGTAAAACGGTCTTGAAGCTCAGGGTGACGTTGCAGGTCAGCTCAGCGTCCAGCAGGGGGTTGTGCAGCAGTAAGTACCCTCTGCGCTGGAAGGAGAACGTGGTGCGGGTGTTACAGAGGGGTCCGGTGTACCCAGGTGTGCAGGAACAGGTGTACCCATGAGTCTCGTCCAGCAGGAAGGGTGAGCAGGAGCCTTGGTTCTGGCATTCATGGCCCTCGCATCCCACCAGCCTCACGTCACAGTTTGCTCCTCCATAAAGGAGTCCATCAGGGCTCTGTCTGAGGCAGCGACACCTGTAGCCCCCAACATGGCTCTCACACCTGCCCCCATTCTGACACGGACTGGACTCGCACTGGTTTGTCACGTCCTGACAGAGGGAACCTGTTGGCCGAAAAACGTCAAGTCACAAACTGAAAAGAAAAAGATAACTTTTTTTTTTTTTAATGGACGTCTTTTTTCATTCTTGAGGATGTTTTGCTTTCATCGACGAGTAATGTCAGATCCACTGAAAGGTCCTGATGTTCTTCTGTGACTAAAACAAACCTCTGAAAATCATTTCATTCCCTTGTCTGACAATAAACTGTCAGGCAATCGTTTGAGTTTCCTCTGCAGTTTAATGTTTCACTCAGTGCAATCAACGGTTCTTACAGCTACTTCCAATCTCAGTTTATTGTTGCATATTTTAACCCTACTAACAGATATTTAAATTTTTGACCACAAAGAAACATATTTTAAATCTATAACGGCTGCGAAAAAATAAGTTACTTGTTTAAATCAGTTCAAGATGAATATATCTAGGAGCGGTTGTCTGTTATTTAATGTCTTTACAAGTTATGTTCACACAAAAACAAACTCTTTGTTACCTGTTACAAGCAACAAAACCCATAAGATCCACGGTGCGGGCGTCCACATCATGCTGTCACGTTTGCCTCCACCGCCAGTCCGACTGCACCATATTAGTTTGTGTTTGAACTGGTCATCCTGGCTGAGGTCTGCAGCTTGTGCACCTGTGTGTTGTGAAGCATGCAGGGCTGAGCGGGTCCAGTCAGGAGACCAGCAAAGCCAGATCCTGAGGGATTAGGCTAATACTATTTGGCCACCTTACTGAGTCAGTGCCTCAGCGACTGGCAGGGAGTCCGTCTGCAGAACACAGTTCTCAGCAGGAAACATTCATAACACTCCCAGAGCGCGAACACGAAAAGATGTACAAGTATTTTCCTTCTTATTTCAACTATTTGAATCTTATGCAGCTCGTTCAGGAGATGGGTGCTATGACCTTTGTTGTAGCTTTTGTATATTTTTAAAATATTAAATGTGCATTAAGATCTCTTCAGTTCTTTAAAAAAAAAAAAAAAGTTCTTTTTGGAATCTGCTTCTGTAAACTTGCTCAGTTTTTTTGTTTTCTGATGCTACTTTTAGCTCCGTTCATTTTAGCTTTTAGCTGGTATTCTGCCTCTTTTTAGCTTTAACAACTCCATTTGGGCTTCGTCGGCTAACTTCTGCACTCATTTTTCTAGTTTGCGGATTTCGTCATTAAAACTCGCTGTAGGTGTACCACTATGAACAAAACAAGTAAAGAAATCCCAGTGGCATGCAGCTTTGTGTAACTGCTACCAGAACAGAGATCTGTTTAGACGTCTTACTGACAGTTTGAACAATCTACCTGTTGTTCCTGAAGGACAGATGCAGATGTGTCCTGCAGCCTGTGTCTGGTCATAGTGCTGGGGCAGCAGAGGCTCACTGCCGTACAGGGCCTGCCATGACCTCTCGATGCAGCTGCCCCCATGCATGCAGGGACTGCTGCTGCATTCACTGATATCCACCTCACAGTGACGCCCCTCAAACCCTGCCATTAAAAAGTGATGCCTCAGGTGACTTTGAAATGACTTCTAAACTCTGCAACTCGTGATTTTCTTACCAGGCCAGCAATCGCAGGTGTAGTTGCCCAGGTTGTCCCGACAGATGGCGCTGTTGAAGCAGGGTTCAGAGATGCACTGTGGGAGTGGAGTCTCACAGTGTGGACCAGTGAAGGCTGTGTACGAGCAGTCACAGCTGTATCTGAGACAAACACATCAGTAAAAAGTTTTGAACGCCTCTCCTTCAGGCTGTTCAGTCACATTTAAAAAAAAAAAAACTGATTATTCTCGTACTCGTTCACTCCATCGATGCACAGAGCCCCGTTCTGGCACGGCTGGTCCCGGCACTCATCGGTGTTGATTTCACATCGCTGTCCTTGGAAACCAGGGAGGCAGGTGCATCTGAAGCCCCCTGCGTAGCTATGGCAACCGTCGCTGTTTAGACAAGGCTGTGATTGACACTCGTCAATCTGGATCTCACAAGTGGCGCCTGTGTGAGCATCAAAGCAGGGCAGATGTCAGAGGTGGTCCAGCTGCACTCGCTGACGGCGGGGGGCGAAGGCCTGCAAAGCTTTCATGTGGACAGGCCGCGATAATGGAGGCATTGTTCTTTTATATCACAGCAAAGCTTCTCTGTGAATGTTTGTCACTTTCATGTTGTAAAACCTTGATTTGGGTGTTTCTTGCACAGTGGATGATGGAGGATGTGTAACATTCTATTGTTCTTTAGATACAGAGTTTCAAACTAGATCACCTTCTGTTGGGCTGCAGCTGTTTTGGTCAAACCTTGACAATAACATGTCATGCTCAGAGTATGTGTTTTGGATGACTCTCAGCTGCCACCACGTCAAATATCCACTCATTTTCTGTAAAAACAAAAAGACTGAACTACGGCCATTTTTTTGTGGGCTTATGTTGAATAGCTGTGAATAAATCCGATTGGTTCCTAAAGTAGATGTACATCCAATGATTAGTTTCTGAGAGCTTCAATAAAACTGGTTCTTGAGATATTTTGCTAACAAACAAACAAGTTTGATGCCAATGCTTTGTGTAAAAGTTTTAAGCCAAAATCTTAAGGCAATGATTGGTATTTAGCGTGTATGTTAAGAAAGAGTCCCCACTTCAATGTCATCAAAATTGTACATCTGTAAAAGTATTTTATTTGATTTTTTTCATTATTTTTATGCCAGTTCAGTGTGGCAGCCATCTTGATTTGGACAGACTCCAAAAATAAATAAGTTATCAAGGTACAGCCTAAGAATTTTCTTGAAAGTTAAAAAATATATAGTGTTTTGAAGGACAGGCAGACCGAGTTTACTCTAAATAGCAAAAAGCAGTGTTAAACAAACATTATGTGATCTGCTCAGAATATGTGAGAGGGGTGCAGCTCAGTTACTACCACAAAAAACTTTTGATCAGTATCTGTAAAAATGACTACGTTGCAGCCATTTTTGAGTTATTAAGGTCGGCTGGCTGCAGGGGCCATCTTTAAATGTATAGACTTCAAACGTTAATCAGTTGTAGATGTGCATCCAATGATTTTCTGCAAGTTTCATGAAAACTCTTCCAGTGGTTCATGGAATATTTCGTTAACAGACACTCGTGCAACCACAAATGCACACACAAGGGCAACAACGTGCCATCGCTTTTGAATGGTGGACGATAATAACATTTTCTTTTGGGATTAAACTGTAAAGACTTCCTCACCTGTGAATCCTGGAGAACACAGACAGGAAAATCTCCCCACTCCGTCCACGCAGGTGGCTCCGTTCCTGCACGGCTGTGAAGCGCACTCGTTCACATCTATCTGGCAGTGAGCACCTTGGAAGCCTGGCACGCAGAAGCAGGAGTAGCCGTCCCCACGGTTTCTGCATATAGCTTGGTTCTGGCATGGGTTTGGGAAGCAGTGGTCCACAGTTGGAGGCAGCTCGTCAAGGGATGCACCTAAGAACACATCGCATTTAGAGACAAAACACAACAAACAGCTTTATTTAAAGATAAATGCAATGAAAAGCTCTATGACTGTAAAGACATATGCAACTCAGACACGTTAAAATTAATCCGTTTTCTCTCTAAATGCTAATTCTTTGCAATGTAGGCATACTTTCTATAAGCCTCTCTTGTTGCAATTAAACACGAGCAAGCAGCAGTTGCTACAAGGGTTTTATTTTTCAACATGTAAGGGCCTCTTGGCTGCCTGCCGTATAAGATCCACTTTTACCACTTAGCTTTAGCATTCAATTAGTTTCCAGGCTACGCCAGTAAATAAATACAAGGATTTATCATTAATATTCATGCATTTAATGTGGATTTAATCAGGAGGGCATTAAACATTTGGTGTCAGTTAAGGGTTTGCTTCGTTTCTTAATCAGTACGACATAATTTGTACATTTAGGGTCAGCACATTGATTTTTTTTTTTTTTTTAATTCTTATGCCATTAGTGATTTCAAATTTTGCACCAAACAATCAAACAGCAGCAAAAAAAAAAAAACTAAAACATTAAAAAGTGAAAGACCCAATGTTTTCTGAAATTTAAAACAAAACCCGTTGTAGCCATTTTTATGTCGATTACAATAGATGTACATTCAATGTCTATGATCTGAGAGTTTCATTAAAATCAATCTCACGGTTCACGAGATATTTTGCTAACACTAGAACATGCATACACAGATGCATATGTCATTATTGCCTCATGTTTTTGGGAGCAGGTGAATAAAAACATTTAAACATGTTAAGAAAATGTATTAGTTGCAGCAGATCTCACAAAGAATTGTAATCTGCTGTTTATTTTTTATCTTTACCGCTCACTTCTGTGTACAAAATAATCAACAACTTCAGACAATGTCCTTAAATCTGTAAACCTGTTAAACACATGATTTTTTTTAAATTACTGACAGATTTGAAATAAATAAAAAAGATTAAATTGTTTCAATGTCACCTGCAAAATTCAACGTTTAAAGTACTGGGTGCTGTTTAAAGTTACACAGTGAAAAATAACAGCAATATTTTAGTTTATTTAGCTTTTAATATGGAAAAAAGTTTTTTTTTTCTTCCCAAAGTCATATTTTCACCATATTATTCACATTTATAAATATCAGTTTCAAACTAAATATGTAATTTATAAGTTAAATATTTAGTTTACAAACTAAATACTTAGCCTGCAAGTTGAATATTTAGTTAGCAAGCTAAATATTTAGGTGCAAAGTAATATTTAATTTCCAAACTAAATGTTTAATTTCCAAACTAAATACTTAATTTCTAAGCTAAACATTTAATTTCTTAGCTAAACATATAATTCCTAGACTAAATATTTAATTTGGTAACTAACTGTCTAACTTGCAAGCTACATATTTAGCTTGCAAGTTAAATATTTAGGTGAAAGTTAAATATTTAGTAAGCAAATTAAATGTTTAATTTGGAAATTAAATGTTTAGCTTAGAAATTAAATGTTTAGTTTAGAAATTAAATAATTAGCTTGGACAATAAATATTTAGTTTGGAAATTAAGTGCTTAGTTTTGAAAATAAATATTTAGCTTGGAAATTAAAATTTTAATTTACACCAAAATATTTAGTTTACTAACTAAATATTTAACTTGCAAGTGAAGTATTTGGTTTATAAACTAAATATTTAGTTTACTGACTATATATTTATCTTGCAAGTGAAGTGTTTAGTTTACAAACTAAATATTTAGTTTACTAAATAAATATTTAATTTGCAAGTGAAGTATTTAGTTTGTAAACTACATATTTAGCTTGTAAATTAAATATTTAATTTGGAACGATAACATTCATAATTGTATGAATAACATGGTAAAAATATGACTTTTGAAAAAAAAAACACTCTTTTTCTTATTAAAGGCAAAATATTTATGTTAATTTTTGACTGTGTAACTTTAAAAACAGCAGCCTATACTAAAGAACCTCAGTTCCACAGTGAAGCATTTTTGGAGGGTCATCAATCATGACTGCCCGAGACTTCCTCCCTGCAGTTCTTGCTGTAGAAATGCTTAAAAAACATAAAGACAGGATTCTGGCAAGGCCTCTTCAAAGTGGCAAACTTCAAGTAGAACAAATGGACAGGCTCAGAACCCACAATCCATGTAAAGGACCCAAATAAAAAAGTCACAAAAAGATAATGACACAAAAAGGATGCTGCAGATCTATTCAAGTGTTGCTTCTATTAGACAGCAATCAGACTGCAGCACGATCTGAAAAGTCTTGAAAGTGAAGACAAGTGAAATAAGGTGAAAGAATAACTTTCAAGCTCATTAGAGGCCATTGCATTGGTCCTGCTGACACAAGACCATTCGTATAATCACACAAAGTAATCATCCTTCAAGAGCACAATCAGGCCGAGAGGCTGTTAAAGATGCAGAATAGCAATCCTCGGTCACTGGAGGAGCAAGATAATCAGTTTCAAAGAACAAGCTGTAAGGTTTTCCACAAGCATCAGACGTGTCCAGATTTGGAGGAAATAAACTTCAACTCAGTGCCAACGCACTACATCAGCTCCCATTACAACCATCAAGCTTTAAATTCAGCCCAGATTAAATTGCAAATTATGTTTTTGTCTAGTTTTTTATTTTATTTTCCTGAATCCACTGATCTGCCTTTGAGACAGAGCATCAGAGCCAGGGCCACAGTTCCAGCCAAGCTCACACCCCCTCAGCATACAAGGCTCCTTCATATGCAAATCACTACTGAGGCTCTTTGTTTGCTTCTATCTAAAAAAAGGTCCTAAAATGGCACCTGTGGGGCACCTGACCTCTCCTCTGCACTGACGCGTATCGCTGCTGCATGCGTCTGTTTGAGCCTAGATAAGAAGGCGTGTTGTTTTAAAGCATTTTGGACACATTCAGAGATCTTGCTTGTGACCACATGTCCTCAGCACCCCCCGGTTCCGTCTCCTGAACCTTTTCATTGGTCACTGTAGGCTGTCCTCCTATTGCTCGGAGCTCTTTTAGTCATCTTTAGCTCCTCGGTGTGCGGAAAATGAATGGAGAATAATACAGGCAATGATGTCACCTCGTAGACATGTCATTGAGATTCCAAGCATGAGCTAGTTAAAATGCATGCTCTGATTAAAAACACACAAAAATTGGATCGTGTTTTTTATTTTTTTTTTTTTTTTTTTTTTTTTTGCTTTAATACTTATAAAAGCATGTTTTTTTTTCTAACCTGTGATCTTAAGAGTATTTCTTATGTGAGAGGAAACTGAACTTTAATTATCAGTTATTTTAGTTAAATAAGTGGGGAAAAAGGCTTGTCACCTGGTGCAAAAACGATCTAATACTGTACCGTATATTAAAAATCACAGAGCAACAGTTATAAAAACATGTTGATGTAAATAATAAAAACTTAACAAGCACTTACCATTAACAAGTGAAGAGATGAAAATCACACCAGCCAGAATATCAAAGATGTGCACAGAGTGAAGAAAATACATTTTCACGGCAGGAAATCATCCTGTTGCTCGTAGTCCAGTCCAACCATCAGCAGATCTCTCTCCTCTGGGATTTATCTGCTCGTCCTGCAGCGACTCTGCTGTTGTCAACTCCAGACACACTTGAAGCACATTTCTCCTCTGTTCATGCTGGAGTGCCATCCAGAGCCTCCATCACACATGAGACAATTACAGATTGAAGTGTGGCGTTCAAGGGAGTGAGCACACACACACAGCAGAACAAAACAGCCATGAGTCATATGGGAGAACGTTATAGTCACCTCGCTGACTAAAGAAATGATGGTTATTCAATCTAAAATAATAATGTAATCAAAATAAATAAAACTATTAATTATTAAATAAGTTTTAAACAAAAAATATATCAGACTTCAATAAAAAATTAACTCATTAATTTGTTAACAATTATTTTTAGAATGAAGTTATTTTACTATATCATAAGGCACTTGTTGCACATTATAAAAGACAGGTATAAAAGAGTTATCCTAAACTGGTGTAGTTCGGAAGAGTTAACTCCAGTAAGTTCTACAGATATACTGATGTGCAATTCTAAAATGCGGGAAGGCACCCAATGTAAACAAAGCGCTTGGTTGAATTTGCAGAAAACCACGTGGAAGCTTGAGTCACATGACTGCTCTGTGTAGGCTGACAGAAATGTGTCAAAATCATACAAGCGTAGAATGAAGAAGAAATTGTTTAGGTGGAAATATAAAAGCTTTCAGTGCAACACAAAAAAGATGAGAAACAAACAGACATGTCAATACAGACTTATTTTCAGTTGTTTCCATTGATAAATAAATGCACTTAGCAGTTGGCAGGTGATCACAAAGTTTTAAATTTAGAGACCAACAGGGAAAAAATATTGCTTGGATAGGATACTTCATGATTTTTTATTTTTATTTTTAAGCTGGTCCTTATATTACTTTAATGTCATTACAATTTATTATGAATGACATGCATGTATGTATTTATTTATGAGTGATATCAAGAACGTTCAACGTGGCTATTGCACGGTTTGTGTTCTATTTTTTAATTGTTTTAATGAAAAACAGTGTCTCGGTCAAAATGTCGGATCATTAATATTTTTGTGTCATTTCTGATAACTCTCAATCAGGTCATCTGGACAGTTTCTTTTTAGTAGAAACGTTTCACCCTCACTCCAGAGGGCTTC
>JARVGQ010000981.1:8545977-8561150 GCA_031762355.1 Hypsolebias martinsi | reverse complement strand
ATGTGAATGTGCTGCTTGTGGGACTGAGTTTGTTGTGGCTCCTCAGACTGATGAAGTCCTTTGGATGAAGGACGAAACGTCTCAAAATAAAAAATAAAAAGAAAGAAACCGTCCAGATGACTTGACTAAACTTTGTTGGATTTTCTACCTGGTTTATTGAGCATGAACTTTGATGATAGATTGGTAAAGTTTGGTGTGGTAGTAGCTGAACATCGTCCCCAACACATACTTTGAGAGCAACACTTTGGGCAACATCTTTGCTTAAAACATTGGCATTGACTGTTGGAGTTAACCCTGTTCGTCTGTTAGCAAAATATATCATGAAGCACTTACAAACACTCAGAAAGTAACGATTGGCTTCACATCTGCAACTGATTAACTTTTGTAGTTAGCCCACTTCGTTAAAACTCTGACATAAACAGACGATAATATGAAGTTTGATATTAATTTGTGAACAATGCTAGCTGTTATTACAAATGAGAATATAATCTATATATAATCTAGATCTATAATCTATAATATAATAATCTAGCTGGGGGGTGGATTCGCTACTTTTTCCTTTTGACTGTCCTTTTGGCTGCCATTTTTAATTTGTAAAAAAGTTGTATGCCTCTTTTATGATTGTCTATTGTTTTCATTGTTATCCACTGTTGTCATCACTCTTTGTTAATCAGGTCTCTCTTGTAAAAGAGTAATGGGATTAATCTGTCAAAATAAAGGTTGAATGAAAAGAACATTGGCTGTAATTTAAAAAAAACACACTTTAATTACAATAGTTCTGCTAGCAGGTGATTTTAGTTGTAGTAGCTGTTAAAGTGCAGAGGAGGGGACAAATAAAATGGAAAAGCCAAAACAGTCCAGACTGTGCTTTTCTTGTACCAAGACAGATAATCTAGTTTGGCAGATTTAAATGAATTAGACACAGAGTTTTAAATGTTCTTAATTTGTCATGTGAGTAAATCTGCAACAAGCAGCAAGCATTAAAGGCTGAATCAGGAGCTGGCAGGCCAGAACAAGTGCGGCAGCCGAGTATCAGAGCTTATAACGTTCAGCATCATAAATCTGCCTGCAGGATATGCAGCTCCACAACGCGCTCCGGACTTTCTGAGAAAAACACTTGAGCCTTCTTCTCACTCGCTGCTCAGTTTCTTCACATCTTCACAGGGACGGGGCCGCCTGTCTCACCCTCCTTATTGATTATGTGCCTTCACCAGGCCGAGAGGATCATCCTGGAGAGTGGTCCTTCATATTCATCGCATTCTTTCTGCTCCAAACGATCCTGAACAAAATCAAGTAATTAACCAAAAATAGTTCAGAGTCATCAATCATTTGGCTGCAGCAGCTTCTGAAGCAGAATAAGATAGTGGCTAGTCGAGAACCCCCCTCCCCCAATGGTTCATCAGTGCATGAAAGTTTTCGAAATGATTTGGGGGTGTCTATGTCTTGCAACTCTGTCATTTCTTAACAGTAGATGTTAGTTAAACATCTGGCATGGAAGGCATGGGCAACATGCATTCCTTTGCCACAGCTGCTCTAAAACTAACCCCTGCAAGTGTGTTTCTTTGACACCCACACAAACATACCATACTTTTTGCTGTTTAAGTCATAGCTTTTTGCATAAATTTGCATGCCCTGTGACTTATGTGGCAAAACGACTTAGTTATGTTTTTTTTCCTCCCATATTTATAACCCAATTTTTGGTTGAGAGCTGACAATTTCATTCACTCTGGCATGGAAAATATTGAACGCTACCATTTTCAGCCACTAGAGGACCCTCATGTGATATGGCAAGCCAAGTGTCTCATTAATAGTTAAAAGCGGCTATTAATGAGACACTTGGATTGCCATACAAAGCCACCTTCACCTCGCTCTGGAACTCCTGGAGCAAATGTCAAATCAGCTGCATTTCGCCACGCTGCCCAGGTGAAATGCAGCTGATCTGACCTTTAAAGTGCATTTATTAAAGAAAAGTTCAACTGAGACACACCTTTGCTATAATGTTGAGCAAACAAATTACTGTTTTTAAGTGTTAATCTTGTTAAATTCTTGTTAAAGTCCTCCTGTGCTTGCTCCCGCTGCCGCCATTTGGAAGCCAATCGATTTTTGACACAACACCAGCCCACGTTTCCGAGTGGTCAGCAGTGACGCATAATAGATGTGACTTATTTATGTTTTTTCCCCATATTTATAACCCAAATTTTTGGCTGGGATCTGACGATTTCATTCATTCGGACATGGAAAATACAGAATACTACCATTTTCAGCTGCTAGAGGGCCCTCGAGTGATATGACCAGCCAGGTGTCTCATTACTAGGTAAAAGTGGCTATTAATGAAACACTTGTCTTGTCATAGCAGCCACATTCGTCTCGCTGCAGAGGTCCTGGAGCAAACGTCAAAACAGCTGCATTTCGCCGCACCGCCCAGGTGAAATGCAGCTGATTTGACCATTAAAGTGCATTTAATAAAGAAAAGTTCAACAGAGACACAACTTTACTATAATGTGCAAACAAATAATTGTTATGGTTATCTTGTTAAATTTTGAAGAAATGCACAGTGAGTCCTCCCTCTGTGCGCTGCCGCAGCCGCAAATCGATTTTTGAAATGCAGCTGGTTTGACTGTTAAAGTGCATTCATTAAGTAAAAGTTCAACTGAGACACACCTATACTATAATTTTGAGTAAACAAATGATTGTTTTTAAGTGTTATATTGTTAAATTATTGTTAAAGACCTCCGGTCCATGCTCCCGCAGCCGCCATTTGGCAGCCAATTGATTTTTGACACAACATCGGTTCCACGTTTCCGAGTGGTCGGCGGTGATGCATAATTGATGTGACTGATACGGTGAAGTGACTCTCCCCCCACACTTTATTGAACATTTTTGGATTGATGCAACATGTACGGCGTAAAGTACGGTAGATTGATACTCCGTGGTAAAAAAGCCACAGATGTCCAACACCGGGCTGTAAGATGATAGAGGGAGGAGCCAGAAAACTGGATTAAATAATTACATTTCAGCAGTCAACATGAAATCTCTTACAATGTGTTTCCTGCAGCAATCTTGGAGTCGTGCAGTTTAGATGAGAACATTTTTGTGTTTTTAAATTGTAATTAAAATATTGCATAGCTATAATGTGATTTTATCTACTTTGTACAAAAATATTTGCCCTCAAATCATGTCATAAATGTAGAAATAAAAACACGAGCTGGTCAATTGGTGCCTTTGTGTTGGAAGTCAGAATATAAAACATGAACCTTTGCTCTTTATGAAACTGACAGATATTTTGTGAGGAGAGAGAAAGAGTGTCTGTGACCGGTGAGTCGAGCAATTTACAAAAAAAAAAAAAAAAAATCAATCTTGTAAAAGTCCAGTTGGAGGTCAAGGTCCTTCACGTACTCCTGAAGACAGATGGCGACGATTTCAGAACCACTTGGGACCACTCCATCTGAAAGGTGTTCGCATCACATGATCATTTTAGCTGCGTCTGAGTTACGACTCAACCACCAAGAGCCTGCCGGGGATGATGAGTGAACACTCAGTTCTTCTTAACTCCACATCCAGTGATCGGATGCATCGTTTGTTTCCACTGCTCTGAAGCAACCACTCCAAACTCAAATCCATCACGAGGACTGAGAGGTGTCCGTGTGGAAACAGAGACGCCTCAGCCTGAAATGTTGCAGCTGAACAATGAATAATTCAGGCTAATTTTGAAGATGCCGCACCCAGAACACATTACAACTCCAGTGTTATGTAATCAACTAAATCTTTACATTATCACATAAATGTTATTTTCTGACCGGGTGGAGATAACGCTACAGAAAGGCATCCTGAGGGGTGTTCTTCCAAGTGTCAGAAAAAGCCAGAATCCCTGAACCTGAGCTGCTTTCCTTCTTTGTTCTACATCAGAAGCTGCAGCTAACAACACAAGTGTTGCTTCCTCAAATTAATTTTAAATAATGACAAATTATGTTACTTTTATTTTGCTGCCATATATTGCTGTCTTTTTTCATCACTCGCTCTGGAGCAAGACGGATGCTTTTCTTCCCTCTCCTGCCTTCCTACTGCTTTTTTTGCTCTCTGTCCGGTGTATCGAAGCTTCTATTTACACATCTTCTGAATCGTAAACTACTGTTATGGATCTGGTCAGCTGGACTTTCAATGTAAATGATAAAGTTATTTCAACCAAGCGACAGTGTGCTGGAGAACCCTCATGCTCCGCTGAGACACACGCAGCAGGGTACGTCATGGATCTGTGGGGAGAGTGAAAAATGATGTGCCTTTCTGTGTTGTCTCAGGAGGATGCCCAAGATTATATAATTGGATTTATGATAGCAGGGTTTCTGCTTTTTGGCACCGTTGGGTACCTATGTTATCGCTATTAAGGAAGACGGCGGCAGCAGTTTCGCACATGGCAAAGCTGCTGACCTTATGTGAAGGATTAAGTTGTGCTTCGAGCTCTCAGACTCATTTGATTTACGAGTTCAACCGTAAGATAGAAGCGATTTATGAGAATTGTAGGCCACTTGCGGCTTCTGGAGCTGACATGTTGGAGTCGACCTTGGAGGAAGCTCATAAGCACAGACCAGCGGAATGCCCACAAATCTGACCATTTTGGATTGAAAGTACCAACAGAACTCAAGGTTGGTGAGAAAAACAGTCTACCTGCACAAAAAAACAACTTTGGCTTCTCTGAATCTGGCCTCCCCATTTGGCCTTGAAGTAGACCAACTTATCAAATTCAAATTTCTCCTGGGGATATGTAAACTAAGAAGGCTCAACTCTATCCTCCCCGAGAACTTCTGTGAACATTTATCAGAGCAGTACTGGCTGCCATTAACATCTTATCAGGACTATGGTGCTATCTGGAAGTGCTCCATGGACAAAGCTCACCATCTTGTCGTCAAATGTATGCTTGCTGGTAGAGTTTTCTTAATGTCTTAAATCGTGTCCTGACAAGGACAAGGTGTGAAGAGATATTTTTTTAAATACCACTATCATGTACTCATGGTCTTTCCCTTTTTTATCTAAAGAATAAGGGGCCGCACTCCTAGGAGCTGCATCCACATGCACTCCGCCCATCTTTTGGACGACTGTACGGAATATAATCTTGCTGTACTTTGTTGCAATGATAATAAAACTTGTTCTGATTCTGATTATATTTACAGCCTGCTGCAGTAGATGAAAGACCCAAGTCTGGATGTGTCTGTGTGGCTGTTACTAACATATCCCAAAAACCAAGAGGTGATGTTTAATGAAGCCTGCAAGAAGTCATCATTGAATAAACATCTACAAACTGAACACAAACTAAGATGGCTGCCATGGTCAACTGATCCAAAACAACAACAACAACAATAAAAAGTACAAAATTAATGATGACTTGCTCAATTTTACAGATATTGACCTCCAATATGGTGCTGTTACCAAATGTTAGTAAAATATCTCAAACTACTGAACAGGTTTCAACAAAACCTTCAGAAAATAAAACTCCCACCGTTTCTCATCATATGATAATTTGAGTTTAAAACTCATGAAAGGTGGAAGGTGATGTGCACTCCTTTAAGGATTTAATATGATTAGATGTTTTTAGTCACTGTGGAGCTTTAGTAGTGGTACTTTTTAAATTCAATGCCTGTTTATTCTCTTACAGAGTACAAACGGTCAACTGTAATGCATGTTTTGTTGGGATGCTCTGATTTATTTGGCAAAGGTTAAACACATGTCAGTGTGTGTGTGTGTGTGTGTGTGTGTGTGTGTGTGTGTTTATCACGTCAGGCTGGGGTCTATGGTATGAAGCCCACTCCAAGTGATAACTGATCCAGCTTTCTTTCTGCCTGGACGAGCTTGTGTGCATGTGAGCGTGCACGGACGCAGGTCGTTTGTCATGGGAAGTAAACCCAAATTAATCTGACCAGCAAGTCTGTCTCAAAGTGCTTGCAAAGCAACATGTAAGCAGGAGATAAAAACAAATGTGTTTACAGTTTTGTGTCTGTGGGAGGAACAGATGATGCGCCGACTCCTTTATCATTTCAACTTTTGCAAAGCCAGTTACTCCGCAGGCTTTAATTATGAAAAATTGTTCAGTGAACTGAGCTCTAGACGAGCTTCAGTAGCTGAGATGAGGGATTTTTATTTTTAGGGATATGACAGCTGTCGTTTGTTTTTCAGAAGTAATGGAGGATAGTGTACTTTCTGGCAGAAACTCGGTTTATGAGTTTATGACTCTTTAGAGATTCATACATCTGCCTGTGGGAGAGAATTACGGTTTCTCTGTGTTTTTGACAGACATTGATTTGCTCATTCTCAACACACATCGGACAGCAAAGCAATGCACGTCTCCCTGCCAGAGTTTTAGTGTTGATTAGCTTTGAAGGCCATCTTAAATGGAGTTGACGCCAAATGGTAATGAGTCTAAGATGAGTTTGAGCCCAAATAATTTCCTTTTTATCTGTGAACTGAATTACTACAAAACCGTTAATGTTTCTAAAAAACAATTAAAAGGTAGAGGACTGATGAAGCCTGAAAACCCTGTATCAATGAGGTCTAAGTGCCTGTTGAAAAAAAACTCTAAAGAGATTTGCAAATTTCACACACCTGTCAATGTGACCGTCAAAAATGAACGTATTATGGTTCAGTCTCCGTCCATAAACTTTCTCTTGTCCCACCCACGCTCAAGATAATTTAACAAACTTGACACACATTTGTACCGCACTTATAATTTATTTATTTATTTATTTAAATTTATTCATTTCATTAAAAACAAAATAACTACCGGTATATACAATAGAAAACATATATATATATACACACACACAATAAAAAAATTAAAATGAAAGGCAGCAGAAGAAGAATAAATCTTATATCTGCCCCTTTTTCCCCAGAATATGTTCAAAAGTAATTTACAAAAAAACAAAGCTAAATAAAATCAAACATCAACTCAAACATCATTTTGCATAGATGCACATGATACTTTTCCATATTCTTTCAGAAAACTAACTTTTATCATTCTTTTGAATATGTACATAGATGTGGCAGTTTTAACATCATCCTTCAGACCATTCCACGACCGCTCCTTCAAAGTGGTACAAAACCAAGGCCTCACAAACATCTCTATCCCCTTAAGATAACAACCACTCTCCCTTTTATCAAAATTTACTTGGATATTAGAAGGTAGTATGTTTTTGTGAGCCTTATACATAAACAGTAAAATATTATAATCAACCAAGTCATAGAATTTCAATATCTTCAGCTGATCAAACAATGTATTTGATGGATGGCTATAATCTTTTCTAGTAATAATCTTACGGCTCTTTTCTGTAAAATAAACATAGGATTTGTAATTGTTTTACATGCTTTACCCCAGACTTCAATACCGTAAATAAAGTGTGGGACAATTATTGCATTATACAACATAAACAGAGCTTTGTCATTGAGTAACTCCCTTACTTTGTACAGTACTGCAATTTAGCTATTTTTGTTCTTAAATTATATATGTGAGGTTTTCATGTCAGTTTTTCATCAATCATGACACCCAGTAACTTCACCTCACTGACATTATAAATCTCAACACCATTGACTCTAAATGGAGCATCGACAGTTCTCTTACTGTTACTGAATATCATGTAATTTGAAACCAGTTTTGTATTTTCACAAATTCTGTCTGTACCCCATCTCCAACATTCGTTTTATATCTTTCCCCGAACAAAGAAATGTAGGATCATCTGCAAATAAAATACATTTAAACAGTCCTGACACATTAACTAGGTCATTTAAATATAAAATAAGTAACTTATGTCCAAGTACAGAACCTTGAGGGACTCCACATGTCATGTTACAAAGTTCAGAGCTTACATCATTTCTTTGAACAAACTGTTTCCTTTCTTCTAAATAACTAGATACTCACTGTGATGCTAGCCCTCTAATACCATATTTTATTTAGCTTTTCAAGTAGAATACTGTGGTCAGTAGTATCAAATGCTTTCTTTAAATCAACATAAATACTAACACAATACTTTTTTTGATCAATAGCAGTTGTTATTTGTTCTATTAATTCCATGAGAGCCATTGATGTAGAATTTTTAGGTCTAAACCCATATTGACTGTTACTTAATATGTTCTGTTTATCGATAAATTTATCCAGTCTAATCACAAATAACTTTTCTAAAATCTTTGAAAGCTGTGGCAACAAGGATATTGGTCTGTAATTGTTAAACACACATTTCTCACCATTTTTAAAAAGAGGAATTACCTTTGCTACTTTCATGTTGTTTGGAAATATTCCTGTTGAGAATGATAAATTGCATATGTAAATGGCTCAATAACATAATTCATTATATTCTTTACAAACGTCATATCCATGTCCACCCAATCTTTTGATCTTTTTCTGCAAGATTTTTCATCAACCAAGCTCTAAGGCTAAGGTCACGAATGGCCCCTCTGTTCTTGCTATTGTAAATAGCAGTGTTACTACAAGTGCGGTTCTTGATGTTTTTAAAAAACCTGGAGTTGACCCTTCAACTTGTTCAAACTTCAGACCAATCTCAAAACTTACCTTTCTTTCTAAAATCTTGGAGAAAATAGTTTTATTCAATTAAACAAGTTGAATGGAAATGGAATTTTTTGAGATTTTCCAGTCTGGTTTTAAACAATTACACAGCACTGAAACAACCTTGTTTGACACTGTTGACCACAGTGTCCTTATATCGCAGTTAGAACACTGGGTTGGGATTACAGGTGCTACATTAGAATGGTTCCATTCTTATCTGAGCGACAGGAGTTTTTAATATTACTGTTGGTAATAGTTTATTTGCTTCAGTGCCTCTTTCCTGCGGGGTCCCACAAGGCTCGATTCTTGGACCCCTTCTGTTTTCACTGTATCTGCTCCCCTTGGGGTGTTTCCTGAGGAAACATGGTCTTTCAGTTCATTGCTATGCTGATGAATGTCAGATTTATTTGCCCTGAAAACCAAATAGTTCATGCACAATTCATCCTCTGTTAAAATGTCTTGATGACATCAAGGCATGGATGGCTTCAAACTTTTTAAGTTTCAACGATCAGATAACTGAAGTCATTGTGTTTGGTCCTAGCTCTACTGCTGTCTGTGTTCCTGTTAACCTTGACTCCCTTGAGCTACTGTAAGCAGTCTATTACAAATCTCTGGGTGGTTTTAAGTTTAATAAACAGATGAACTCTGTTTTACAAAAAAGCTTCTTCCAGTTAAGGCAGATAGCTAAGCCTAAGTCTGTGTTGACCAGATCTGACCTTGAAAAAATAGTCCATGCATTTGTTACAACCTGTAATGCGCTTTATGCTGGGGTCAGTCAGGTCTCCCTTTCACGTCTCCAGCTCGTCCAAAATGCTGCTGCTCGGCTATTAACAGGAACTCATAGGTTTGAGCATATTTCACCTGTTTTGTCCTCCCTTCACTGGCTCCCTGTGCGTGTCAGAATTTTTTTTTTCTTTTTTTTTTTTTCATTAACCCTTTATTTATCCAGGTAGTCTCATTGAGCCACGAGAACTCATTTTCAATGAGAGACCTGTTAGGGAGCAGATGGTGGGGGTTAAGGGCCTTGCTCAGGGGCCCAAAGTGGGGCGAATGAGGGTGGAGGCAGGTGTGGGTGTTTCACCTTTACCCACATTTTTTGATGTTGTTGGTACCGGGGCTTGAACCGGCGATCTTCCGATCACAGGCCCACTTGTCACAGTGCAGGAAATCTTCAGTTCATTCAAAACTTTAATAGCTTTAAAACTAGAAATAATGTGCATCATCAGCACAATAGGTAAACAGAAAGGCACATTTTTTTTCTTAAATTAGCGTACATGTGTTTGGTTCTACAGTTTTTAATTTGTGCAGCACTTTAGTCAACACCTGTTGTTTTTTAATGTGCCTTTTAATACATTTGACTTGCCTTGACTGAAGTGCTGTTTCAACTGTAAGTTTAGTGAACAACCTGTAACCCTCAGGTGAAAGGAGGTGTTGCTGGCTTGAGTGATGGAGCGGAGGTGGTGCTGGGGCCAGATTCAGGTCTGTTGAAGCCCAGCCCTGAGCAACAGTTCATCAACCAGAAGATGAGACCTGGATCTGGAATTCTGTCAATCCAAGTGCTCCCAGATGGACCCACTCGTGTTCTTCAGGTAAGAACAAAATCTAATAAAATGTACTGTGGTGCATGCTCCATAATCCAGTAGAAAATTCTAAAAAAAAAAGCTAAGTCTAGTCCTCTGGACATTTTGTTTTGTTTTGCTTTTTGAATGTCCAGAGGACCAGACTTAGCTCTTTTAGATCTGATCAAATGTGTTTTTTTTATAGCTATAGCTAATTATCAAAAGTGACACAGACTAACACAACAGCACCAGGCCAGGTATGCTTTATATGGGAAATGTAACAAAAACAACAAAAGCAATAATAAAGATGCTGCTCTGAATTGTCATTTTTCAGTACATGACAAATACAAAGAAAAAACAACTAGACTTCTTTTCTGTAGTTGAAGATATTTTGCCTCATATCTAAGGAGGGTGAAGCTGTAGACTGTAATTGGGTGATTAGCTTTATTCAAGCTTATTCTACTAATTAATCTTTGAAGTGATCATATCTAAAGGCTAAACAAAAGGTGACGCAAGAGGACAGCCGAAGGCGCTACAAACCATCAGTTCCCTCTATAATTGTGGTGAATGTGAACTTGTTGCCAAACCAGATCTACGAATTGTCCACACTAAACATCCAGCGGATTGGCAGCGCAACGGCTCAGTGGTTTGCACAGTTGCCTCACAGGAAAAAGGTCCTGTGTTCAATCCCTGGTTGGACCTGGGGTCTTTCTGTGTGGAGTTTGCATGTTCTTCTAGTGCTTGCTGGCTAGACAGCAAATTGGACAGGACAACATACACCAACCATTTGTACAGGAAGGGTCAGAGCAGGTTGTACTTCTTGAGGCAGCTGTGGTCCTTTAACATCTGCAGGAAACTCCTGTGGATGTTCTGTCAGTCTGTGTCTGTCTTGTTCTTTCTGTATGCAACCATTTATAATAGTGCTCTTATTGCATCACTGTACTTGTCTACACAGTTTAAATTGTCTCCTTTCCTTCTCTCCAGATCAGTGACTTCAATCAAAGGCGATTAACCCAAAGCTCAGTCAGCACAGAACAGGAAATAACCAAGGAGGATGTCAAAGAGAAAGAGTTCAAACAGGAGCTGGAGGTAGGAGTGAGACAGATTGAAGATTTTTTTAATATCACACCACCACCTTTCAATAGGCAACAGAAAAGCAAAGCTCAGATAGGACTGCCAGACACTATGATCCTGTTAGAAAAACTTGTAGCACAACCAGCCTGTACTGCTCACCATCCAGCACTATCGGTACAACTCTTACTAGGTACATGAACCTAAACTTATCTGGAATGCAAACGAATGAACACTTCAGCTGTGGTCAAAAGTTTGTACAACAGGAAAAAGTACTTATCACTAGGTCTAGACAAACACTCATTTACAAAACTACAAAGTTTTACATACTATTGAAATCCCAGAGACAGGGGACATCAGAGTACTACTCGTTGAATTGGCATTTTTCTGTAGAGTCAGTTTCTACTTTGTCATTGAAGAGCATTTTTTTATTTTTATTTTTTATTCAAAAATGTCCATTTTATGACAGTGACTTATTTATGATAACAATAAAAGGATAAACACTTTATACTCACTAGAAATTCTTATTATTTTGTCTTTCCCTCTTCAGGGGTGACTCACTGTCCACAGTGAGTCATCCTCCTCCATCTCACTCTGTCTTCACTCCAACTACATCCATGTCTCTAACTGCATCCAAATATCTCCTCTGTGGCCTTCCTCTTTATCTTTTTTTCCAGCAGCTTAATTTCTAACATCCTTCTACCAATATACCCACTGTCCCCCATCTGGAAAAGTCCAAACAATGCCAGTCTGGCCTGTCTAACTTCATCTCCCAGTTGTTCAGCATGTGCTGTACCTCTTATGATCTCATTCCTTATCTTATCCAACCTTGTCACTCCTCAGGAGAACTTCTGCCACTTCCACTTCTTTCTCCTTTTTGTCAGTGCCACTGTCTCCAGACTATACAACATAGCTGGTCTCACCACTGTCTTAGAAACTTTTCTTTTGACCTTTGCTGCCACTCTTGCCACAAATCGCTCCTGAAACTTTTCTCCATCCACTCCATTCTACCTGGACACTCTTCTTCACCTCTTTACCACCCTCTCCATTTTCCTGGACAGTGGACCCCAAGTACTTGAAGTCCTGCAGCTTTGTGACCTCTGCTCCTTCTAGCCTCACTGTTCCACTTACCTCCCTCTCATTCATACACAATTACTCTTGTCTTACTACGGCTGACTTTCATTCCTCTTCTTTCAAGTGCATACCTCCACCTCTCCCAAGTTCTCTTCCACCTGTTTCCCATTCTCACCACAGATCACGATGCCATATGCAAACGTCATAGTCCACTTGGATTCCAGCATGACCTCATCTAATAATCTGTCCATCACCAGAGCAAACAAGAAAGGATTCAGAGCCGATCCTTGATGCACTCCCACCTCCACCTTGAAGCTATCTGTCACTCCTACAGAACATCTCACCACTATTCTGCTGTCCTCATACATGTCCTGTACCAGTCTAACATACTTCTCTTCCATTCTAGAGTTCCTCATGCAATACTACACCTCCTCTCTCTGTTCCCGGTTATATGATTTTTCTAAATTCACAAAGACACAATGGAGTTCTTTCTGGCCCTCTTTGTACTTCTCCATCAGCATCCCCTAAGCAAAGATGGCATCTGTGATGCTCTTTCTTGTAGGGCTGAACAGTTAGTTGCATTTGCAATAATACTGCAATATGATAAAACGAGATTTCCTAATCGTAAAGGCTGCAATTTGACTGGTCACATGATCTGGTTTTGTGACTTGAGAGTGAGCGGATCAGAGCAAAGCATGTAGGGAGCAGAAGTAAAAATTACGTTTTAACCAGTTGCACAATGGCGTCACGCTTGACAGAAGCTGATACATCTGAAAGTTTGGAACCAAAAAGGGGCAGCACTTCCGTTGTTTAGAATTATTTTGGCTATTAAAAAAAAAAGAAGAAGATGCTGCACAATGACATGTATTGTGCAGAACCTGCCTTGCTGCTGTTGCTACCTCTCGAGTTAAACCACAAATCTTAATCGACACTTAAAAAAAACACCACAAAGCTATTTACGATAGTTGCATGGCTAGAAAGCCAATGACCAGTGCCTCAACTTCAAGTAAGCAAAATACCAGCCGACAGGGATCACTGACCGAACTGTATGAAGGTATTACTCCGTATTAACATAATTCAAAACAGCATGCGGAAATAACTCGAGCAATAACAGAGTTCATAGCAAAAGACATAATGCCCATTCATATACTGACCAAGCCTGGGTTACGACTTTGGTAAACACAATGGATAAGCAGTACAGAATGCCCTCGCACACACATTTTAGTCAAGTTGCTATCCCAGATCTATACAAAAAAAAATGCAGAAACAGTTGCAGTGGAGCTGAAAACAATGGAGTTTTTTGTAACTGAAACAGATTGATTTATTGCTTGTGTTCGTTGAAAAATATATGAGAAGAAGACATTGAAAAATAATTGCATATTAAATTGCAATTGCAATATTGAGGTTGAAAAAAAAATCGCAATTAGAATATTTTCCAAAATCGTTCAGCCCTACTTTCTTGACATGAAACCATACTCCTGCTCACAAACTGTCACCTCTCGTCTAAGTCTAGCTTCCACAATTCTCTCCCAGATCTTCATTGTGTGACTCATCACCTTAATTCCCCTGTAGTTGCTACAACTCTGTACATCACCCTTGTTCTTAAAAATGGGCACAAGCACACCTTTTCTCCATTCCTCAGGCATTTTCTCACCCTCAAATATGCCATTGAAAACTGTATTTGTCAGAAATCTCACTGCCATTTCTCCTAGGCATTTCCAAACCTTCACTGGTATGTCATCAGGTCCTACTGCATTTCCCGTCATTCTTTTCACACATTTCTGAACTTCACCCTCACTAATCTTTTCCACTTCCTGGTCCACAGTTTCTATGACCGCTACTCTTCTTTCTCTTTCATTCTGTTCATTCATTAACTCCTCATAGTTCCCCTTCCGTCTTCCAATCACACTCTCCTCTCTTGTTAGAACATTACTATTCCTATATTTAACAAGTTTAACCTGCTTCACATCCTTTCCAGCCTGATCGCTCTGTCTCGCCAATTGGTACAAGTCCTCACTCCCTTTAGTGTCCAGTCTCCTATACAACTCATCATATGCCATCTGTTTTGCCTTAGCAACCTCCCTATTTTCTCTACATTGCATCTCTATATATTCCTATCTCTCTCTTCAGTCCTCTCACTGTCATACTGCTTCTTGACTAACCTATTTCCCTGAATAGCTTCCTGCACTTCACTATTCCATCACCAGGTTTCCTTATCATCCATTCTCTGTCCAGATGACACACCAAGTACCGTACCTTCCTACTTGTCTCTTTAACTACTGTTGCTGTAGTAGTCCAGTCATTTGGAAGCTCTTTCTTACCACCTTACACTACTGCCTTATAAAGCTCCTTTCTGAACTCTTCTCAACATTATTCCTTCTTCAACTTCCACCATTTGGTCTTCTTCTCTGATTTTACTCTTTCTTTTCTTCACAAGAAGTCATTCTACACACAACCATCCAATGCTGTCTGGCCACAGTCTCTCCTACCACAACATTACAGTCTCCAATATCCCTTAGGTTTCCTGTTCTACACATAATATAGTCTACATGCCTACTCCTGCCTCCACTCTTATAGGTTACACCACATATGTCAAACTCCCGGCCCGCGGGCCAGATCCGGCCCACGAATTAATTATCTCTGGCCCCCTGGATAATATATAATTATTATTAGAAACCACCCGCAGGCCACAGCCGCCCGCTGGTGTTTTGCACGCACCAACACTACATTCCCCACAATGCAACGGTAGTAAGGGTGGGGCCGATCCGATCCAGAGTTGTGTCTCATGAACCCAGAGTAATAAGACCCGCCTCACGTCACATTCCATTCAGCCAGCTGCAGCGTGCAGGCGAGTAGCACTTTAGCTAACAGCTAGCCAACTTTTCATCGTAACATGTCCGCTGTGTGGAAGTATTTTACACTAAACA
>JARVGQ010000981.1:8489780-8500993 GCA_031762355.1 Hypsolebias martinsi | reverse complement strand
GGTCCATGTGGGCAAGCTAGGATTTGTGGGTCCGGTTCTAGTCTGGTTCAGTGCAACTCTTGAGCGCCAAGCCACATTTTGGGAGTAGGTGGGGGCAGACCTTCAGTTGGCCGGCGCGGGACCATAAGTGGTCGATTGAGTCCAAGTCTGGATGAAAAAAGTCCAGATGGACTGCAGAAACAGCCCCCGACCTACGGTGGCACGTGTCCCCACGCGGAATCCTCGTGGGCCAAGATTCACCGATAGCGCCGATGTGTCTGGAGGTTTAGTTCTGCCCCGGTTCGGTGGGTTCGGTGCAGCTTCTCTGCATCCGCTGGACGCCGATCAGTTCAAAACTTTTCTCAAGTTTTTCAGCAGAAGGAAACGAGGCTTCTGGGTGGGGCCCCGTTGCCTTTTGGGAAATGTGGTCATTGTGAGCAGGCATAAAGTAGAGGCTTACAGAGAGAAAACTACAAAATGGTTCAAGTTCAAGCAGGTTCAAGTATTTTATTTTTTTAATTAATTTTTTGTTGTAGTACTGTCCCAATCACGTGAATAAAAATAAAGTTGACAGTCATGTGTCCTGTACTTACTGTACGTTCACAAACCACGATAGATCAAGCCTGCCAAAGTCAATCCACCAAGTAGAGAGGGAGTACTGTAGTGATAATGTTTTTGGTTCTGTTAGCAAAATGTCTCATAAACCTCTAGACCGATTGTCATTATTTGATGTACATCAACAGCTGATTAAATCTTGGTGTCAACTCAAGATGGCCACCACAGCAAATCAATCTTATCAAATACAGTACAATATAGCCATAACTCAGTGGATTTTACAAAAACTAAGCTGAAATTTTCTGTTGTAGCTAAAAAAAAAAAAAACATCCCTAAATACACATGTCAAGTTGTAACAGATCTTGTAAGTTTTCATAAAACTGCCTGAGACTTCTAAACATAACAACAATGAATAAACATTGTCTATAAAGTTTAACCAAAGCCGCTTTAACTTTGTTTGTTTTCATCATAAAATCAATCTATTCAAAATTCTGGCATTTTAGACGGTGAGTGATATGTATTAGGTTTAGATTTATTTTTTCTTCTTTTATATTTGCCCAGAAAATTTTAATATTTTGGTCTTTGAGCAGCTTTTTCTGTGAAGTTTTGAACCTTCCATATTACATTTAAACGGCTACAACACATTGTGCCCTCACTGAGGACAAAGAGGAATTCATTTCCACTGTGTTCACGTGGGGGCCTAATTCCATCCCTCTCCATTTTCCTTCAACCTTCCTCACCCCTGCTTTTTATTTGGTTCTCATTATAAACTCATCAACAAGATAAGATCCAATAAGCAGCTGGTATGGATGAAAAATACAGTAGCTGCTTTGATGTTTAAACTCTATTTTGCAGTTAATGCTTGTTTATCTGAAGAACTAAAGCAGGAGGGAATCCCTTTAAAACGATTTGGAAAGCCTCAATTATCTGAGGGAATTTAGAGGTTCAGATTTTCATCTAGCTTTTTTTTTTAATCTAGCGTAATTCTTGCTTCAGATTTTTCTCATCATTGTTTTTCATAATAAAAGTATTACAGAAACGACAGCAATACACATTGAAAACGTAAGTCCTGTGTGTGTGACGTGGTGTAAAACGCAGGCATTTTCATCCCTGCAGATCTGATGGGTTTTGGAGTCTTTGTGCTCAAGCTGTTTGATGAACCTGATCGGGATTTGCCTTTTTATCCCTAAATAGAACCTGTTTCTACACGGGCTTGTCAACATCAGCAGTACACACACACATACACACACATGAACGTTACGCTGAGCTGGTTTAGCTTTCTTCTGTGATTATATCAGCTCATTTACCTGTGAGACTCACTGTCCCAGAGCCAATTATCTCCTCTTATCTGTGTACAGTTTACTTCAGTGTGTGCGCTCAATCCATACTGCGTGTGCGACACACTTTTTTCCCCTCTTGCCTCGTGCACAGGGGACCTGTGTGATTGGCAGGTGCGAGTGTGAGAAAGTTCCCCTTCAGAAAGCCTACCTGGATCAGTTTCAGGGCTGCATCATGGGGCGGGCTGGGGCTGCTGGGGTGGAGGAGGGAGCACACATCACTGTGGCCAACCTCAGTGTGTTTTCAGCTGAAAGGCTGGCTTTATCTGGCCATCTCTGGGAGAGAGGGAGAGCGATCCTCCTGCCCCAGGTGAGGGGATCAACAGGTGAGCTCAGTCATTATGAGGAAAGGTGAGCTCTTTGCATCCCCTCCACTCCCTCACTTGTCTTTTCACCCACTAATCTCTTCAGGGAAATGTGTGTCTGCATTTGCCTTTGAATGTGAGCATAGTTGTAATTCGTTGTGTTTATTTTCCCCTCTCAGGCAGCCATACATGTGCACCAGTGTATGCCTCCAAGTCTCCTTCCTTTGTCTGGTTTTGTACGTTAAAATCCAGATTTCAGCTCTGCCTCCAGGTCATCGGTGATAGTATATGTAGTCTGAGGATGGCGACTGTGGTTTGAACTCAGAAACGCAGACAATCTGACAATCTTCTCAGTCTAGAAGGTTTTAGCTGCTCTGCAGAGATTAGACAAGTTCAAAGACTTAATAAGTGGAAAAGTCGTTTCTTAAAGCGCCGTCTCTTTTGGTTTTGACTCATTTCGGAGCCCTAAACCTCACTGGGGCTCTGAGTTTGTTTCTGATGAGTCGGTTTATCAGACGGGATAAAAATAAACATTCAGATTTTGAAAGAAGGCAGTAAAAGGAACAGAGGAGGACAGCTGGGAGTTTTGTAGAATAAGAAAGGCTTGTTTATCTACAGCAGTGGTTCCAAACTTGGGTGGGGAGGGCAACAATAAAATAAAAGCACACTAAAATGTTTATTAAATTGCAATAAAAGTATTGATTAGCATCAGCCCTTTTGATACATAAAGATACACTTTTTACAAATTGTTTTATTTTCCTATGATTCAAAGAGTTGATAATAAATTTATTTATTTATTTATTTATTCATTTCATTTCCAATAAAAACACAAATACAATTTCAAAAAATAAAAAAAACTAATATAAAATGAAAGGAAGCCGAAGAAGAAAATTTCTTATCATATCTGCTCCCTTTTAAACAAAATCAATTCAAACTATCAATTTAAACATAATCATTCTTAGTTAATAAAGCAAAATGCATAACTCATCAAATGAACACAACGTATGTTACTCTTGCCGCTTCGCCATTGGTAAGTGCGGCTCCACTCGGCTCTTCTCGGTTCTTCTCAGCTGTAGGTGATTAACCACCACAGTGGGGGCTGACCTGTTTCCCTGTTCTGTGGGTGGGATCATCAATGCAACATGGACAGGATCATAACTGTTTTTTTTTCTGTGTTTGAGCCACTCCGCCCGTTGTCCTTAGTTGCCCTATAATCTGACTTGAATTTCGTTAGCTTATCTCGACACTGTTTATAAGTCCGGGTGTAGCCATGATGCGCCATCATCTCTAATATCTCTTGGTAAATGGGCTCATTTCTTGTGGCACTGTCCATAAATAGTAGTAAATGGACTGTACTTGTATAGCGCCTTTCTATCTGATCAAGATCCTCAAAGCGCTTTACGTTACAATCTGTGCCCTCATTTACCCATTCATACAGCACTCTACTAGATCTTTACAAAGACTAATCAGTGCTTTATCACATTCATACACTGATGGGACACATCGGAGGCCATGAGGGGTTCAGAGTCTTGCCAAGGGACACTTGGCGGTGGGGAGACCCTTAACTGGTAATGTGTTGAGCAGAGCCGATGGGAGTTGAAACAGTGCCAAAGCACCATCCGACACATATTTGGTTAAAACACCTTTGCTTTCTGCCACCACTTTTTACAAAGTGACTAACACACAAGTGCAGCATACTTTCTCAAACCATAGGAGCAAACTCTTAAGTCAGTCACAAAAATGTCAGATATTAAAAAAAAAATCTCATTGTTGCCACCAATCTTATCTTCCATAGTTCTGATGTTTATAGTTATTAAATGAATCAAGCGTGAGACATTGGTATGATTTCATGTGTGGTGAACATGCTGTAAGGATTATTTGCTCACTTATTTTCTCTGCTGGGTGAGGGAGGAGAACTGGTTTTGAAATGATCATCCAAAGACTTGCTTCGTGTTTTGGGTGCTATTCACATTCGATCAAGGCTTTTGAAACACCATTCAGTGACCAGACTGATGTAGAACAACTGCTGTTTACGTTCATGTTCATGCTGCATGTGTTTGTATGTAAAAGTCACCAGTTTTCTGTGAGTGCACCAAGGAGCTCTTTGATTTGATTTGTGTTTCTTAGTTCATATCTTAGATCTTATTACTGTTTGTCTTTACAATTTATACTTTTGTAGGATGTAACTGGGACCCTGTGTACACAATTTCATTGCACCACATGTACCACATGAAGTGCCAACGACAATAAAGAAACCTTGACCTTGATCTTGACCTTTGGGGAATAAATGTTGGGAACTGATCAGTAGACTGTGTGCAAAGTAAATTTTATTTATTTATTTATTTATTTATTTACTTTTTGTTACCCAGCAGTAATTTATTTCTCTGTTAAAATGACCTGTAATGCATGTCCCTTAGTATTACTGTTGAAATGAAGTTCCAGTAAGTGTTATTAATTTTTCAATCTTTTTTTCATGTGAAGTAATAAAACTCACGTCACATGGCCTGGATTGTAAATGTTTTTGAGCAGCTCTGATGCCCAGCATGACATATGTACAGAAATGTGTTTTTACTGAGTGCTGGTGATAAACATATCTCAGTGTTTGCTTAGATATAAGTCACGTTTTTTATTATCTCTCACCTAGCTGAGTGCCTTTTCACATAAATGGCGCTAAGAGCAGACATGTTAATCAGCCAAGAGGAGCAGAAGCTTAAATCATATTTTAGAGCTGGTATGGCTGTTAAAAGTGTCTTTTTGTGAGCAATATCAGAGGGGGTGACTGTTACTGGTTTACATGTTGGCTGTGAAAACCAGATTATTAGCTATTTTTGACTTTGAGGTGAAGTACCAATAAATAAGTTAAAATAAGTAAAAAAAAAAAATAATAAAACGTATATGTCAAGGTCAAGGTGTCTTTATTGTCATTCACATCACATGTGGTACATGAGGTGGAACAAACCTATGTACACATGGTCCCAGTTACATCCAACAAAAATACAAATTGCAAAGAAAAATAGTAAATAAGATCTAAGATATGAACTAAGAAATACACTAAACTAAAAATACACTAAGCACTACTAGTACAAAACAATGCGCCAAACAACAGCAGCATGAACATGAGTCTGTGTGAGCAGATGAGGATGAATGAACACAGCAACGTGAAACAGATCAGAAGCATGAGATCAGCAGCATGGATAGTCAGCAGCACATATCAACAATCAAATGGAATATAGAGTGACTTTTTTCAGTGATTTTCACAGTGAAAATCCTGATCAGGGATTGAGAAGCTTGTAGCAATAACAAAGGGTGAGACGGAGGAAGAAGGGTGACACCTTTTCCATGTCAACTACACTACATTTGAATGAGTTGCCACTGAGTGTCAGCAGGCTCCCACACTCAGTCTTTAAGTCTCGCTTGAAAACCCACTTCTATTCTCTTGCCTTTAACACGGTGTGATTTGTTTTGATCCTCTCTGTACTATACATTGTTGACCATTTTAGTTAGTTTCTGCTGCTATTTGTATCTATATTTTTATTTTATATTTTCCTGTCCGCTGTGCTTGTCAGTTTCTATTATACAACGCTTTGGTTGGCCTTGTTGCTGTTTTAAGTGCTCTATAAATAAATTGGTGTGATATGTATGGTAGTTCCCATCAGCCGGTCCTGACTTTCTCCAATATGCTTCAACAGTTTGAAAAGAAAATACATGAAACAAAATTGTGCTATATCATCATTTTCTCACTTGTTCTTTGATGCTTAACATTTTTCTAGTCTACCATCTGCTTGGCCAGTTTGCCGTCACTTGATCTTTTTTATCGTCTACTGGCCAGAGGATGGTCCCAACCAGTCAAAATACCTGACAACTGTAACCAAGGGGCAGACATACTGTAACTGTACTAAGCTGTTTTTGAATAATTAATAAATGCAGGAAGCAGGAGAACCTGATGTTTGGCTGGATTGTAAGGATGTGTTTTGCAAAGCTGAGTGATTATTCAAGATATTATTTATGGTAAAAAAAATATATATATTTTATTTATCACTGGTATACGTCAGTGGTGTATTTGACAAAAATGGAGGTTGATCACTTGTAATGAGACAAACTTTTCTTCTTTTCCCCAAAACTGTTGTGAAAACTAGATTTTTTTGTGTGTGTGTGTTTTCTCATGTATTATTGAAAAAGTAGGTGAGAATGGAAACTGCGAGGAAGGAGTGGGACTGAAACAGAAGGGAAAAGATGTGGAGTAAAAAAGAGTGGGCGGAGGACTAGACTGTGAGAGATAAGTGGTATGTAAATAGGAAATGAATCCAAAAGTATCTCAGGGGTTAAAAACCTGATCTGAGAGAGAGGATAATGTCTGAGGATGCCTCAGGTGCAGCCAAGAGGGGAGGAGGCAGGGAGATCAACGAGGGAGAGGGAGGGTTTTGTTTGGGTGTGTGTGGTGTGTGTGAAAAGAGAGAGAGACTTGAGTGTGCAGGCTGGAGAGATGGCGTTGGGAGGGAGGGAATTGTAAGCCAGTCGCAGCATCTCACTGCACCAGGGCTGAGGGACTTCACGTCCTCCCTTTCCCTCACTGCAGATTTAACTCATTTCCATCATCGCAGTCATCTTTTTTAAATTTATTTACTTTTGCTTGTTGCGTTGGATAGATGCATTCGGTTCAGTTCTTTTCTTATGCAGCGATCCAAGGATTTTTTTAATTGAAAACATCACGTGCTCATTCTGAGTTAAAAGGGGCCAATTTTTTTGGATAAAAAAGACCGTGCTAAAATCTGGGACTCCGACTGGGATGTGTTTTTTGGTGTTTTTCCCCCCTGCTAGAGTGGATTCCTCTTTTGTTGTGCTGCCAGTGTTTGATTCAGAACAACAAAACTGACATAGGACTAAAAGACAAGGTGATGAGATCCCCATACTTTTACAACTTCCATGAAAATTTACAGCTTCATGAAGCACTTGAAGAGAAGACGTCAAGCTGTGCCAACCGCTGCCAGTGCTTCACAATGTCACCGCAAGAACGCCAGGTGCAAGTTTACAGGATAAATGATTTTGGATCAAAAGCCTGCTTTGCATCTGTGTGCCACAGGATTGCTGAAGAGTTGGAGTGGAGCGCTGAAATAGTCAGCTGGCCTCTCATTGCTCGTGGAGAGTCCTTTCATCTGTCTGCATGGGAGTAAAGGGGAATCTGACATTCAGCACCTTAATCGGCTGCAGGACATACAATATTTTTGCAGCTTTCAGTCCACGACGTTATTTGTACTTTTGGATTGCAACTTCGGATCCCTTTATTGACAGAAAAGACATTTTGA
Organism: Hypsolebias martinsi; assembly: GCA_031762355.1. NCBI lineage: Eukaryota > Metazoa > Chordata > Actinopteri > Cyprinodontiformes > Rivulidae > Hypsolebias > Hypsolebias martinsi. The sequence goes on along the minus strand of JARVGQ010000981.1, from coordinate 8,493,514 downwards.
TACTGCCAAGAGATGCCTTATAGTTTTTCCTCTCTGTCATATGTGCTGAAAGAGCTGTGACACTATCTAATGCGGGGATCCCTGTGTTGTTGTAGCCTGTGTCTGTGTTTTGATTCAGACAATAGCTGGGCATACATGGGATTCAGACAGTGACCAGAGGACCACCAAAATAAAGGAAGCTTGCTGTTATGCAGTAAAAACCCAAGCACCCATGGCAAAGTGATTTTTTTTTAATTGAACCTGAATTTTTTCATAAATATATAATTTTTTTTAAATATTTGCAACACCAACAAACAGGTTGCTTGAACATTTTTTTAATGTAATAAAAAAAACAAAAAAAACTTTAATTTTATTCGAGTTTGAAATTGGAGCCATGTGCACTTTTATTGCCTTTGAGAGCCTGCCTGCAGAAAAAGTAGTGTACTTTGTTTTACACTTTACCCTTGTCTTTACCCTTGTCACATCTTCTGTGGTTTCTGTCGTGACAACCGTTTAAATCCCCAACCTGCTGGTGGAAACTTTCATTAAAATCAAGCGTTGATCCCAACAGACCGGGACATAAAGCAGCAGGAAAACTCTCCTTTGGGATGGATGCTGTCTGCAAAGCTATTGCTACCCCACTTTAGTCTCACAGAAAGAATAACTCTTGTGCTTTTTCTACTCCTGACATACCCACCAAATGCTTTCTCCTGCCATGTATGACTGGAACGTAGAATCAAACGGATTGACCTATCCTCCCAGAGGCTGTATTGATTTTCCTCCAGTCCGTGTTCATTTGATTGAGACTCATCTATGTGAGAGTAAGGTGAACAAAAGCTTGAGTGTGCTTGAGAAAATATTGAGCTTTCTGAAGTGAGTGAGGCTGCAGACGCCTGGTCAAGAACTGGAAGGGGGAGACTGGCAGTTCTCTGGTTTCATGACAGCAGCCTCGTGGGTGGCACACCACAAACCTGACTTGCTTGGCTAGCACCAAGAACAATGAACCAGTCGGAATTGTCAGTGGACTCGTTGACTCCCGCTAACAACAGCCATAGAGATTTTTTTCCTGACAGGGTGTCCAACCACTCCTGTCCATTGGGCTGGGGGTTAAAGGAAGGCTCAGAGGCTTGCATTCTGGAGACTGCTGTCATTGTGCTTTTGACGGTGCTCATTATTGCAGGAAACCTAACTGTGATCTTTGTGTTCCACTGTGCTCCTTTGCTGCACCACTACACCACCAGCTATTTTATCCAGACTATGGCCTATGCTGACTTACTGGTTGGTCTTAGTTGCTTAGTCCCCACTTTATCTCTGCTCCATTACCCAGCAGGTGTCCAGGAACCAATTACATGCCAAGTTTTCAGCTACGTTATTTCAGTTCTGAAGAGCGTGTCAATGGCATGCTTGGCCTGTATTAGTGTGGACCGCTACTTGGCCATAACTAAACCACTGTCATACAATCAGCTGGTGACACCGTGCCGACTGCGAGGCTGCATCGCTCTCATCTGGGTCTACTCAAGCTTGGTTTTCTTGCCCTCCTTTTTTGGTTGGGGCAAGCCAGGATACCATGGAGATATATTTGAATGGTGTGCTCAATCCTGGCCAACCTCTGCCCTCTTCACAGGCTTTGTTGTGTGCTTTCTGTATGCACCTGCGGCGCTTGTGGTCTGTTTTACCTATTATCACATTTTTCGTATTTGCCAGCAACACAACAGGGAGATCAGTGAACGGCGGGCACGCTTTCCCAGCCAAGAGATGGAGACTGGTGAAGGGAATAATGGTGGACATCATGGAGGGCATGGGCCAGATCGGCGCTATGCTATGGTACTCTTCCGCATTACAAGTGTTTTTTATATGCTTTGGCTGCCCTACATAATCTACTTTCTTCTAGAAAGCTCTCATGTTCTTGATAGTCCTGCACTTTCCTTTATCACCACCTGGTTGGCCATTAGCAACAGCTTTTGCAACTGTGTCATCTACAGCCTGTCGAATAGCGTATTCCGCCTGGGCATGCGCAGACTCTCGCAGACTATGTGCTCCTTTAGCCATTGCGCTGCCGATGAAAGAGACTTAAGGGAGCCCAAACCAAGAAAGAGAGCAAACTCTTGCTCCATCTGAGGGAAATGCTTTAAGTGTGAAAAATGAATAAAACATTTTAATGAATTGCAGTTAAACTGGCAGGGTTGAAAATGTTTTCCTTTTTAATTTTTTTTTTTTTTTTTACCGTTTTAGCGATACCAATCATGTTACTTTACTCATTAATATCACAGCATCTTTCACTTTATTCCAGGGGAAGTTTACTTCATCAGACCTAGTTTCTAGAAATACTATAAATTGCAAAATACTAATAACATAAATCCAAATATGACATTTTCACTTCATGCTTGTTCATCTAGACAAATTTGCTCAACTTTTTTCAGGATATCTTTATAATTTCCAATAACTGTTATTCATAAATAATGTGTATTGTGCATTTAATGTGCCAAATATCCTGTTTAGGGTTGATAGTTTTAGATGCTTTACTGATGTAAGCATGCAGATGTGACCACGATAGTAGCTGCTGATAAATACCAAACTGTTTAATTATTTTGGAGAAAGGCAACAATTTTACTGCTCTTTTTTTATTTCCTATTAAGAAAGTGAAATGCATAAGGATGTCAGGTGGTTTGCCACTTTTTCACGTTTGACAGCCATTAATCTGACTATTGAAATTTGAGTTTAGTGGTAACCTTGTACTGGTTATTAATTTGTCAGGATTTTTGTCAGTTCCTACAATTTCCACCTATTTACTGAAAACACCTTGTTTCAGACGTAAAGGCCAATGACTGGGATATTTTTCTTTCTATTCCAATCTTTATATTGAAGGCAGTAAGCTGATGTTCACCACAGATAAATAATCATTGTGAATTTTGCCCAAGTTTTCCATTTGTACCCTTTAAATGCCTACAAATTTGCTATTTTGATATGAAGTTCAGACTAATTAATACAGCTATCATCTTGAGATGAAACTCTTGGATGTTGCTTTTAACCCAAAACTTGACATTTCCATTTAAAATAATATTAATATAGTGTAAACCTGATTTTACAAGGCTTTGGCTGATGTTGTTCTCTTCAAAAGATGGTGGTGGGTTTTATTTTGCTGCAGCAGTTTTGGATTATTGTAATCTGATGTAGTTTGACACCGCTGTGAGGATAAAACCCAGCTGATCTGAAATGACATGCTCCGTTGTGTAAATGTTTAAAACTGTCAGACGCTTATCTCAGTTTGTTGAACTGTGTTGAAGAATGCTCTTTTATTTTTATTTTTTTCCTGCATTCTATTTGAACCTTTGTCTTTGATAAATGTGACAGGTTGCAGCCCCAAAACTACAAGCCCTGAATGTCTTGGTGACTTGATGTCTAATGTGCAGTCTTTACAAAACAAATCTTTGACCTGAATTTTTTTTTTTGTGTCATTTGTGCCAAGTGGCATGCAATAGTTCTGCAGATGGCAACATTTTTGTGTTAAAATTTGTTCCTTTATGAAATGTTTGTTGGTTATTATTTTCTGTCTGGCTATATAATGTATTTTATTTTTATTTTATTGTCCCCTCCAAGTTTACGGACTTTCCTAAATTTTCGACATTTGTCACATTAAGCAGATTATATAGCTGTTCGTGCCAGTTAAACTGGGATTCTCAACTGTTGTTCAAGATCAATAGTGTATTTGTGCCAGCGTTGATCAATGGATAAAAGTAACTTAATTTTACACACAC
>JARVGQ010000981.1:8435411-8455166 GCA_031762355.1 Hypsolebias martinsi | reverse complement strand
TCCACAAGTGATATCACGGAGGTCAGATCTAACATCATTTATTTGCACAAACTGTTTTCTGTCTTTCAAATAGCTAGATACCCACTGTAATGCTGGTCCTCTAATACCATATTTGTTTTTTGTTTATTTATTTATTTATTTATTTATTTAATACCTCACAACACAGTCTCAGTTAACCAAATCCTACAAAGTTCTACTTGTAGATGTCTTTGAACTGTACTTAAGGATATTAAAATCTAATTAATGGTCAGTCGGCAGTTTTAGTTGCCAAATATCCCTTACAACAATGAAAGAATGAACTGGAAACCATTTTCTAAGGTTCCTGTCTGGAGATTAAACAAGTCATTCATGAGAAAAGTGTTGCGTTTGTAGGTTTGGCCCAACATTTGATGGAGAAATCCTTGAGAAATATTGTTTTAAAACAGCATCTCAGAAGTGGAACCTGATTTTCCAGGTAGCTCAGACAATATAATGCGACCCACATTTATTTTCTGATGTTATTCAGTTTTACTGATGGGCTCGCTTTGTATAGTTTAATTTTTGTTGACAATTTAAAGAGGTTAAGATGACAAATTAAGTAATTCCTAATGAAGCATCTATTGCTATAAAAGTCAAACACTGGGCTCCCTCCCCTCTCTTCTTTCTCTCTGCTCTTCGTCTCTTCCACGCCTCCTCCCTCGTTCTCCTCCTGCTGTCCTGAGGCAGAACAATTAAAAAGTTTTCTGATCTTTCTCACCCAATGAGCCGCGTGATTACAACACGCCTGTAAAACCACGAGACTGCAATCCTCCATCTTCTGCTGAAACCTAATCCTTCCTGGGTTTTGCCTTTACCGGTACTTTGTTTTCCTGTTTAGTTTCTTTTAATGTTTGTTAGCTTTTTTTTTTTTTTTGCCAAATCTTCAGCAACTTTTTTAAGATTCTTGCTATCATTTCTTTTCAAATTTAATCCTGTATTCCTGTTTGTCCGTTAGTTCTAAACTGAAGATGAGGCAGAAACATAATTTAAAAGATCCTCAGAAACCCTTGAAAATTATTGTACAAAATTATAGGAAATGTTTGTTTTTATTAAATATTTTAAGGCAGTTACCAGTATTTACCTAGTAAATTTGTACAAATCACATTGTGTTTGTGTTTGTAAATAGACGCTAAGCTGGGTTCTGGACCATTTGACTCTTTAAAACTTGCCCCATCATCTTCCCATTTGACACGCTCATGCTGTATTTTCTCCCTTTCTGTGTATTTCTGGCTTTCATCACCCCCGATTGTGTCTCTGCGGGGTGCACTCCCATTCTGTGGTGATATTTCTTTCTCTCATATGACTTTGATCATGCCTCAGCATGGCAGCACCATCTTCAGGCCTGCAAAGACAAGTGTGTGGAGGCAGAGCCCACCCTCTTTTCATTTTCTTCAGTTATTTTTGGAGCGCTCCGGATATTTTTAGCTCTGTGTTGCCATGTGGACTCGTCGTCCTAGAGACCAAGGAGAGGGGTGTTCCCATGCAGAGCTGGCATCCAGATTTCTTTCTGTCAAAATTCAAATCACTGTAATGGCAAAGGCGAAGGAAAAGGCACTTTTCTCATTGTCACTTATCAGAGAAAAATAAAGCAACACAACACCGTGATTTGCTCATAATAAATATAATAAATATAATAAATTTACCTTATAAACAAGTTCTGTAGATAAAATAAACAGCAAAGTGCTTAACAACAGTTTAAGTGCTCTGTGAGCTTCTGCAAGTTCAGAGGTCATTTGTGCTTTATTGTATGCATTTTTAAAAAAGTAAAAATTTAAGTAAGTGTTATTTTAGGCTTTTGCAACCTGATTATATGCAGTTAAATGCTAATTGTGTTTTATTGTTACTGTTTTCACATTTAATTTTTTTGTCTTCAAGGGAATGAACATTATCTTCAACGTGGCCCTGGCCCTGCTCAAGGTAAGTTATAAGTTCATTCATTTTACTGAAATTGTTTCTTTGAACTGTGAAATGACATCTCAGGTAAAGGACTAAAAATATTCTGCACCACAATCCTTGTATGGATAAAATGCAACAAAAACTGGTTATAATTATAAGCGTTTTGACAAAAAACAGATTGGAAAATAAGGTTTTACCGGAACCACAATTATATTTCTATATTTTGGTGTGAAATCCACCCCAACAAGCATGTTTTTGTTTTATTTTGTTGCGTTTGTCGCCCTCTAGTGGTCACATCTGAAACTATTTTAAAATAAAATTATGGTTGGATTTTACTTTTTACTTCTAATGATTTCTGCAAACGAACGATCACTGCATGCATCTTGGACATTTTGGTGTTTTTATTCAGGGAAAGTCATGTTTGTTGTGGGATGGAGTGTGTCGTTTTACATGTTTGTGTGGTTTTTATGCAATCATTTATTATTTACTGACAAACAAGCATGTCATCCATGCTTGAAACAAAACATGCATTTAGTAGCTGGTAAAAGTAGAAATCAATAAACCTTAGCAATTACTCAAGGCATGAGACTAGGCCTGTCACAATAACAACATTTGCTGGGCATTTAATTGTCTCAGAAATTATTGCGATAAACAATATTATTTGAAATTTGACAATAATTAGTAATTATTATCAAATTTAAGAAGAAATGTTTGCTAATTTATTTTGCATGTAGTACCTTTTGTGACCACTGGATGGCAGTATAAGACCGTTTGAACCGAAGGATGGATAGTGAGCGTGTCTCTTTTAGAAAAATGGGAGAGAGGCCCCTTGATGTTTCTTCGGTTCTCAAAATGGCGGACGCTTGGTGTGGTTTGAGCTCTTTAGCATTTTTCACACAAAGCTTTTAATTAAAAAAAAAATCTATAAACAAGTTCTCAGCTTCTTTTTGCAGAGAAAAACTTTTTACACAAAGGCACGGGTTTCAACCATGAATTTTGGAGCTTCAACGAGATAAAGTTTTTTTTCCCCGAGGTCGACCTGTTAGCTTAGCTCGTAGCTTAACTTCTCAGCTTAGTGGTAGAAAGAGAGAGAGATACAATTAAATGATATAGTCGATAAATGAAAATTAGTTTGATGCGATTAATTGATTTATTATCGCGATAGGCCTACATGAGTCTATATTTATATTATATACAGTAATCTTATTAGGCTCTGAAAGGTTTGATGCAGTGCCTGGTTTAAGAAGCAGATTTTTTTTATTCCTTAAAGTAAGAAACTACCGTAATAACATATGTATGCCAAATACTTCAGTTGTGTTTGAAGAAATCATTCCAATATTTGAATTCTCAGCTCAAAGTGGACACAGTAAGACATCATAAAAGATTATCAGCACTAATAAAACTAATGTATAATTACATTTTAGCTGTTTTTGTTTTCTAGCAGAAAAGTGTTGTATGTGTTGGAAAGAGAACGATGTTTAGGAAGCAATGGTCTGAAACGAGAGCACATGAGGATGAAGAGTGTAGAGTGGGGGCTTCCACCACCTGATTTCTATTGGCTGGGCATGACGACATTTTCCTCCACTGCTTCCTCCCTCCCTCCTCCATCCATCCTGCGCTCCGCTCTGCTCCCATCACCCCTCCCAACCCTCCACATCACAGGAGCATCTGCTATAACGTTAGCATTCAGAACCTGAAGGAGAGGAGCTTTAAGTTTGTCTTTTTATTTCTTGTTTTGGGTTTTATCTTCAGCGGATTCCTGCTCGGAGCATCTTTTTTCCATCACTTTATTTTACGGCCTCTTTACTTTCTTCTGCTTCTGGGTTTCTGCCTTTTTTTTTTTAATTGGCTAGAGATCGATTTTTTTTTTCTACACACGCCTCTTCAGTCTACCACCTAGACCTCTGCAACAGAGACGCCCCTGCCAGCTGTTAGCCGTTAGCTGTTAGCATCACAAAGATCGAGGGAGGAGAAAAGAAGTGGTTCATGGGAAACATGGTTTCTCTGCTGTGCCTCGCCCCAGCTGCCGGCCACCACCAACATTCCTGACAGTGTAACATCAACTCTTGCAAACCCTCCTTCGTTGACCTTTGCCTCTCAGTGGAAGAAGTGACTTCTCATCTGAAGGATCCACTTACTGATGCAGACCGGATGCCTGGCTGCTCCTGGTAACAGGATTCTGCTGGAGCCAGGATCAGCTGATGGGACTGTGCTTTTACTGCTTAACGTTGCTCGGCTCATTATAAAATTTATACCAGAGGTTATATCAGTGAAGAGGAAGAGCATATTGTAGAGATAAAAAAGACGGTTGGAGCAGACTTTTCCTTTATTTATTGTATTTCTTTGCTTTTGGATTCATGCCTGCCTGGTTTGCGTACGACTCGACGAGTTCGGCATCCGCTCATCCATGAAGCGACGTTGCACATCATCTCCTGCAGGCTCAGCTAATTCAGGCCATTTTAACATTTCAAAGAAAGCTAAAGCCTCGTCAGGGGAGGCCTCACATGTTGGAGGAAAAAAAGGTACAAAGTGTGTCGGCTGATCTGATGCTCTGAACCCAAAGCATTAAGGACGTCGTTTTGGGAATTCAGTCAGTATTTGTGAAGTCTGTTGATACAGGAGACATTAAAAAAAGGTGGAGTGCTTCCCCGTCGCTGCGTTTGGAGCAGATGCCCACGTGTTGAACAGGTTTGTTGCTAGGCAACAGCATACTGGATTGGTCTTGGTTGGAGTTTGCCAAAGCGGGATCAGCGTGGGGAGCGTGGCTGGATTTCAGAGTGTCCAGCCGGTTGCTGGAGGACTCGTCATTATGCCAAACAAGGTGTCAGCTCATCCTTTTCCAAGTGTGATTCTGAGGCACCTGGGGGGGCTGTCTGGACTCTGACAGCGGTGCAAAGTGAGTGGTCGCCACCAAAACCTTGTCCACGTGTTGACATTTTGACCAACTCTAAGCTCGTCTTTTCCAGCAGGCGGTTGTGGTGGGTCAGTTCATCATCTTGTTCAGGGGGGGGGGGGACTCTGTCAGTGCGACCCGACGTTGAATTTAAAACATTTCATCCTGCTGGACTTTGTTGGGCTCAGCCAAGTCTTTTCTCGACACGCCGTTTCTCCAGCTCTGCTCAAACGACTGAAACTCCCGTCTGAGCGTTTGGAGGACACCCTGGATTCATCTGCCACCCTGGCCCCGGAGCGGGACCACCCCTCTCCCCCGCCCTGTCCCACCCCACCACCATCTCCACCACAGTCCCCACCGTCCTCTCCTCCGCCTGTGCCGGGCCTAAACCCCCAACTGACCCTTCCAGCAGCACGCAGGGCGCTGGAGCATGGAGAGGGGAAGGAGGAGGAGGGCGCTCACAGCGGTCAAGCCTCAGCAGACTCTTTCTGCAGGGTCATGGATCTTCTTGGGATGGGACATCGACTCTTTGTCCCCAAGCTGCTGGCGGTGAGACATACTGCACAGGAATGCATGTACATTTGCTAAACGAAATAAGCTGAACGTGCAGTTAGCGTGTGTTTTAGTGGCGTGCTGACTTGTGTTGATGTTGGGAACAGATGTTACTGAGGACAGACAACAACATCTAGTTCTTCAGTTGTGATAAATGATTGATGTTTGGCGCCTCCGTCAATGTTAGAAAGCTGCTTTTACTTAGGATGACCAGCTGTTTCACCCTCTTAAAGAAATAAATAACGTCGCAGAAAGTCCTTTATCTAGTCAAGCTCTTTATTTCTGTAAGAAATCTGCTCCACCTTGTTCACTGTGTTCACATTTATGTACTCGTTCCTGTGACCTTACATCTTCACACCACATGATGGAGGTGTTCGTGTGTTGAACTCTTACGGACTGAACTCCAAGCTCCGTCCAAAATCATCCATCATCATCTTTACCCGCTAACATCAGTCTAACATGCATGTTTTTGGCCTGTGGGAGGAAACCGGCGTACCCGGAGAAAACCCACACATTTACGGAGACTCCACCCAGAAAGTTCCCCAGCTGAGATTTTATCCAGCGACCTTCTCACTGAGAGGCAACGCTCTATCAACTGTGCCAATGTGCCGCCATCTTGAGTTTAGTGTTAGTCTGCGATGAACTGCCCTTTGAGCAAAGTTAAATGGATTTAGAGGACTCCTTGTATAAAGGTAAGAGGGGCAGGAGGAACCTGTGGTTATCACAAGTTTTCAACATTTCATTACAAATGTAAGTAAAAGTGACGGTGACTCTGCTTGAGTGAAAAGGAAATCCAGTAAAACTGATGTAAACTAAAGTTGATCTAAATTTACTGTTCTGAATACAACGCAAAAATGGAGTATGATTTTAATGTTTCTGAAATACAAATATTTGGCTAAAGACAGTCATTGCTGGAAATAACTTTTTTCTGAAACTTGTCGGCTGCATGTACGCATCCCTCGTTTGTTTATCCTCTCCTCCCACCTCCTGTCTCCTTCTAGACATCCAAAGAAGACCTCTTGCAGGCAGACTTCGAGGGGGCTCTCAAGTTCTTCAGAGTCCAGCTTCCTAAACGCTACAGAGCAGCAGAAAATGCACGGAGGCTCATGGAGCAGGCCTGCAACATTAAGGTAGGCAAAGAACTGCAGCACAACTTGTTGTTCTTCAGTTTTACTTTAAAGCGCCTGTGATGTCACAGTTTTGTAATAAATACAAATGCATTGGTGGAAAGACAACATTAATAACGTATTGCAAAATAAAGTTCAAGCCGCTAAGATACACAGTTGTTAAGATATTTGCAGTCACAATAACAGGAAGTGATGTCAAAGGGGAATGCCTGCATGTGAACTGATCATTGCTACAATGACTAACACAGAGAGCAGAGAAGAATCTGACATTTAAGTTGTTTAGAGATACTGTCAGAGATGAAGAGTCAGGATTTAGATGTTGTTTCAATGAATAAAAACCAGGAAGTTCCCCTTTTTAAAGAGCTCTCCTTTGATGTCACTTCCTGTTTCACTTTGGCTGCACCAAGTTTAAAGGAAAAGGTGCCAGTTATGTGACAAAATGAATAATATTATGTGTATTTAGCCAAAAATTCTTAACTATTAAGATGTTTTCTTCCATTTGTGTATTTGTAGGCTATGCATGTTCACTGTCGATTTTAAACTAAGCAAAAAAATGAGATTTTGTATCCAAAAAAAAAAACAAAACAAACGAACTCTAGGAACATTCATGAATCGTTGAACCACAATAAAAGAAATTCCTTTTCTGGCATTTCCAACAGAGACAAATGCATCTAACCAGAGGTGTCAGGGGAACACTACATCTTTGACGTTTGTAACTAATCTGCTGCTAACAGTTTGACTGTAGTGTGATGTTTTCTTTCCGTCAGCGTAACAATAGATTTTGCACAGTAAGCTGGTTTTATACACATTGTATTTAGTCCATCTGTTTCATTGTTAATTGGCGTGCTTATCTATTTGCATTTCATGCTCAGGGATTGGATTTGTGCCGCACTTATTAGAAACAACTTATCACTTAAAAATGTTGCTTTTTTTCAGGGTTGACCTCTCTGCCATAGAGATGTCTCAAAAACTGAAGCCATTTAGTTAATTCTGTGCTGTCAGGCAGAAAATCGCGAAAGGGGATCAAACTGTTTATTTTCTCCATGGCTAACCTTTCTATTACGCTTTATAATGTATTGTCTTTCCTCCGCTGTTGGTCTTTTTGCTTCATATTTGGCCTGATTGTTCTGATCCTGGGTTTAAAAATAGATCAAATGTGCTTCCATGGATGGTAGTCAGAGCTTTTCTCTGACTTTGTGTAGCTGATTTTTTGAAAATGTTATCAGGCACATATTTTATCATCGTGCTGCTGACGTTTAGGGAATTTGGTGAAGTCACCAGAGACCAAAGTGGCACAGTGTACTTGATATACTGTATAATTGTGTGTGTGTGTGTGGGGGGGGGGGGGTGCAAAAAAAGAAAGAGGGGGAAGTTGACAAAGATGGAAATGATAATCATCCTTGCTCCACCCTGCAGATTCTTATTTTTCTGTGCTTTATGTCACTGTCTATGTATCTCTCTATTAATATACTATGCATATTTATTGCAGTTCAAGTATTTCTGGGTAAGCAACAAAACGTCACAGTAGTTAAGATTATAAAGTAGCGTTTTGCTCAGAGCACGTTGGCAGTCCACAGAAGCACAAAGCACTAAGTATCATCAGGAGTGTTTGTACCACCAATGTGTGATGTATTTCTGTGTTTATGTTGCAAACAGGATGTCCTGCTCTGAGACTCGCTCCTTATCTCAGGCTGTTTTAGTAGCGTTCTGGTGCTCTTGCAAAATATTGCAGCAAAACTGAAAGTGCATTCACTCACATGAATTTGACATGAAGCTTACTTCTTATTATAGTACTGGTAAATGTCAATTTATATATTCTCAAAGATTTTTGGCTCCACCTCCTTTGATCAGTAGCATTGAGGCACTAATGGTGTGTGGCAATAGACTGTGTCTATTCACTAGTCTTTAAAGCTTTTAAAATGAAACATTCCCTGTGGATTAAAGTACAAAGATAAAGATGAAAATTGCTGAAACCTAAAAAAAATAAATAAAACCTCAGAGAACATCTCATCTTCTACTTTTCACTCACTGACTGTCCATCTAAACCAGCTCACCCACAGATCAGAGCAAGTCGATCGTAATGTCCCACAAATCCACACGTTCAGCTACTCCGAGCCACATACAGCATACTGTATATTTTATTTCTACAAAGCATCAAGGGGCAGGGTGTCACATCACGTCATCTTAAAGTGTTCTGCACATCACATCAAACCGCAGCTTCTTGCCCTGTCCATCAAGATGTGCTTCATCGAAAAAGGTCACAGCTGTATTTCTCTATTTATAACCACATTTTTATATCTAATTGAATATATACAGTGCCCTAATTAATACATCATTTACCTTTTTGACCTGGACAAGGAAATAGTAAGGGAGCTGGTTGTCACAGATTTTCACTTTGGTTTAAAAACAGGCTATACTCAGTAACCATCATGAATAAATAAAGACAGCTTGTAAAAGCTCCACTGCTTTCTCCTGTCACCCTTGATTTTTACATATTTCCCTCTGACAGCGTTTAAATCGGATCAGCCGAACTTTATAAGCAGCTTAAAACAGCAAAAGAATTCCTCGGCACCTTAACTTGATGAACACAACGGGCAGTGGCTTAGGCTTTCTGGGGATTGGGGGCAGAATTTGAGTTTCTCACCCTTTTTTAAACATCCAAAGCAACTGGAACGATGACTTGAGGACAAAGGATGGGGAAAGTCATAAACTCATTTGGTGCTCTGTGGTTCAATGATTAATCTGCTTTTTGCCAAATAGCTTCAGCTGAGAAGCTAAACTTTAAAAAAAAAACTGAAAAAGAGAGGTGACTAAAGGCAGATAGAATGATATTTGGAACGCTTTAAATTCCTTGAGACCATCTTACAGGGAATTATGAAGACTCACAATCATGACAGCACTTTAAAAGACCTTCATAAGGAGACAGAGAATTTGTAGCATGAAGTAAACAAGGACTCTGAACATAAAAATACATAGAGTACTTACTTACTTACTTAGTACTTAAACATACACAAGTTCTATGTAGTTACAGATCTAATTAATCAGGTTCTTCTTGGGTTGTGAAGTTTCTAAATAAAACTGATAATCGTGATTCATTACTGCACTGAGCCACGTCTTTTTTGGTTTTTAGAAGATATCCATTTTTTCTTTCTCCAGCGTGTGTATCTTCTTTCTCGAGGTATGCAGTAATTACAAGGTCTTTAAAGAGTTGAGATGCTTCGAGTTCCTTCTGTTGCAAAGTTTTCTGTTATTTCACACATGATCGGTATCTCAGGCCAACAAAAATAGTAATTGCAGAACTCCTTTTTTTAAGTTATCCAGAACAGACTGTGCATGTTTTTTTAACTCGTCCACAGTATTAACAACACACCAAAATGCAAATCATAGTTTTTTTCTTGATGCCACAAGTCAGTAGGTGTTCTACAACATAATTCTACAAGTGATACTTATTAATGTTATTATCCTGAAACATTCAGTTCTCCACAGGACTCATATATGTGGATTTTAATAGGATAAACACAATAAAGTTACCGTATTTTTCAGACTATAAGGTGCACCGGATTATAAGGCGCATTAAGCGAAACAAGTTCATTTTGACAGAGTTGCATTCGAGCTCAAAAAAAATCCGATCCAACCCGGCCCCAGCATGTAGTCTTCATTTCCGAACCTCTCCTGACCCGACAAATTAACAGTAATTACAGGTCCGAACCCTGAAGAAAAGCCCAACATTTTGAATTAACAGTCAGGGATGCGCAGCTGAATAAACGCAGCAGAAGATTTGGAGCTGAGAGGTTTTTGTCCTTTCATGGCCATTAAAAAAAAACATTTAAACCCCGTTTCTGCCTGCATTTACTGAATTACTGAGACATGCAGACAGCGCTGATACACACGTGCCTGCTTTGGGATCTCACCTGTTTGGATCATCGGCCGCGCGCGTCCTCTGAATGTAGCGGCAGAATGAACGTCCATTTGGGCTATAGATCGCTGCCTGGCATTACAGTCCCATCTGAAGCTTAACTGAACTCTTTACGTCTTTCAAGGCCAGACAGCTCGTGGTGCGGCTGGTGGATGTATGGCAGGCTATGTCATCATATAATTGAATCGCGGCTGATCCTGACCTAATTAAAAGCCCGAGACCAGCCCGGTCCACCCATTAATATTATTAAACATTAAACATTATAACGACCCGGCCCTAATCCGTGTCGTGTTTCAGGTTCTGGTTAGAAATAACAGCTATGCCGTGTACCACATAAAATCAGTTCAAGGTCAGTGAGCACAACCAGAATTAATACATAAGGTGCACCGGATTATAAGGCTCACTGTCGATTTTTGGGAAAATTAAAGGAATTTATGTGCGCCTTATAGTCCGAAAAATATGGTAGTCCATGATTAGCTAGAGGTTGTGTTTGCATTTCTTTGGAGAGAAGCTATTTATTGTCAGGCATCTTAAAAAGGTTGCCTTGTAGTTTTTTTGTTCTTTTTTTTTTTTAACTGAGGTCCTTTGGGACGACACATGAGTGTTCTGGCATTTTTCGGAGACAGCTTTGAGTTTCTTCTCACGTCACTTCCTTGATTTTAACTGTTTGAACCATTTTGAACTGCAGTCACTGTGGTTGACCTGACTACTTCCTTCCTATCGGTGTTCGTCTTATACACACTCACACCGGAGTGTAACTGTGCAAACGAGCCTTCATCGTTAGGTTTTAGTTGTTTTTAGCAGCTGTAAAGAACAATAGACCAAACTGCAACCTGAAAGAGTAAAAGAGAGTAAAGGTTGGAGGAGCAGAGACGGGGAGGAAGGAATGGAAAGGAAAAAAGGCAAACTCATCCTACTTCATCACACACTTCTAGCGTTACAGAGAGGGAGAGACAAACAGGTGTGTTGTGCTGTCTCCTCGCTCCCCTCCGCTCTCCTCCTCCTCCTCAGTGGGCGTGGCTCGGCTCCTGTGCAGCACTTGAAGGCAGCTTGTCGCCACCTCCGCTTTCAGACAGAAACAAAAGCTCTCCGCAGCACTCCTCTCCTCTACTTCCCCACAAAGATCCCTCCTTCTTCCTCATTCTGCCCTCCTCTCTGCTGCTTGGGGCAAGCAGAAGCCAAGATGATGCAGGAGGTGTCCATCGTGGTGGCTTATGACGCTCATGTAGTCGACCGCCCGGGTGAGGAGGACACCTTGGCTTGCTTAGTGGCTCATTCCAAACCACTCAGAACTCCCAGATCTGTGGTAGGTCCATCATACCATCACTGTTTTTGTATTTTTAATCTCTGTTTTAATTTGATAATGCTGGTTGCCTTTTTTTTATCTTTACTGTTTTGTTATTCTGACAGTGGTTGTCAGAAACAGAAGTGGAAAATCCATTTTAACTGAAAGTGCATGCTTCTTTCCATGTGGGAGTTTCTTCACAGGCTTGTTTGAGTCTGTGGGTGTGCAGCGTCACCCCTGAAGTCGTCTGACATTTGAGGGAACATGGTTTTGTCAGTCGGCGCACGCACAGCTCATTTGTTGCCATCAGTTTCTTTCAATTACTGATATAAATTTGCAATTAGTGTGTGTGTGCGTGTGCCTGGGCGTGTGTTTCCCTCGCGTAGGTTAATTTAATTCTGTGGCGTAGTTTTCTTCCAACGTCCGCTTGGCTTGTTCTTATTTTAATATTCAAACTTTAAGGCTTTGCGATGGTTGAATAGTTCACCCTTCAACTTGTTTTCACACGTTCATACAAAAAATACACTTTATTTTCTTTTAGGTTAGTAGGCCTGTCACGATAACAAATTTTACTGGGTGATTAATTGTCTCAGAAATTATTGCGATAAATTATAATATTGAAATTTGACAATAATTAGTAATTATTGTCAAAATTAAGAAGAAATGTTGGTTAATTTGTTTTGCATGTAGTGTCTTTTTTTACCACTGGATGGCAGTATAAGACTGAACGAAGGATGGATAGTGAGGGAGCGAGCAGCATGTCTCTTTAAGAAAAATGGGAGGGAGGCTCCTTGACGTGACATGGGCTGTTTCTCCTTCCTGTTTTCGTTTTTCAAAATGGTGGACGCTCAGTGTGGTTTGAACTCTTTAGCGTAGCATTTTTTCCACACAAAGCTTTTAATTAAAATAAGTAAACAAGTTCTCAGCTTCCTTTTGCAGAGAAAAACAACTTTTTACACGAAGGCACGGGTTTCAACTTTGATCTTTGGAGCTTCGACAAGACGGAGGTTGTTAGCTTAGCTCGTAGCTTAGCTTCTCAGCTTAGCCTATTTAAAATATGCAAAAACACGATTTTGGATGGTGAAAATGGAGAGCAAGGGAAGGATCAGTGAAGAGCACCAGAGTTGAGCCTTTTGTCATCCAGTGTCTTCAGTAGAAAGAGACACGAAGAAACGGTAAAGCCGATAAAATGAAAATGAGGTCGATAATTTTCATTTATCACGTGATTAATTTGATTTATTGTTTATTGCGACAGGCCTATAGGTTAGTAACAAAAAAAGGTTTGTAAGCTCATCATCCAGGTAAATAAATATAAAAAGGGTTAACTCATGTCAAACTGTTCAGATGACAGGATTTAACCTTTTTTGTAGGTTAGTAACTAGTTTGTGATCTCAGCTTTTCGGTTTGGGGCCTATTCCATTTTTTGCAGCAGGGATTCAGGTCAGGAAGCTAAATGTGGGTCTGATACCATTTCCTGCAGCACCCTGCATGTTTAATAGCCTCATCTGAATCAGAGCTGACCTCTTAAATTCCTCTTGTGTTCACACTAAACTCCAAAAAGAGTTCGAAGACGCACTTTTTACTCCTAAACCTAAAACATATGTGTTTGTGACATTCTGTTGGTTACTAAACTGGTGCGTACGTTTCTTTTAGAGGAAAGCACCGCTACTGTTTGTCTCATGAGAAGATGTTAGTGAGAATAATGAAAATGTCACATTTTGTTATTTATAGTAACCAGATCTTAGTTTTTGTCACCCCACGAGGATCCAACTAAAATCCTTTTGATGCTGGCAGCCCCGTAATTTATCTCATAACATCAACAACGGGACGTAAAGAGTTTAAAATCTGTCTTCTTGAACAGTTGTAGGAATGTGTGTGTGTTTGAATCACGGTGGATCCAGCCCAGTTTTATTCCTCTCATTCTGCGATGTTTGTGTGTTTTAGGGGTGTTGGAGAGCAGCAGGTTGTTTAATCAGCAGCTGCTTCTCAGCCTGAACTTTTATTCAGTTAATCATTAGAGTTCACATTTTAACAAAGATAAAATCTGTTTCAACTTGCAGACTAACTCATGTTCAGTGAAATTTAACAGATTAAAAAACAATTGTAACAAAAGGAGAGAAGAATTCTGAATTGGCTACTAAACTCATAAATTTCACCTCTGTACAGAAAAATGTTGTTCATATTTTTTTACATTAATGTCTTTGAAGGTAAAAGTGGATTTTCCACTTTTTTTCCCAAACACAGTTTATACAAAGAAGAGGTTGTGTGTGAGGAGAAAACAATAAAACACCCATTACTGGGTTTGTTACTCTGCAGTGTAGGTGTCAAATGTACACATCAGCACAATGTTTGGAAAAAAGACTTGAGCAGTTTGTTAGGAAACATTTGTAAGGAAATATAAATGAGCATTAACAAAACGTGAAACCACAATGGTTGATGGAAATAAAACATAAGTTTCAGCCAGTGAGCCAAGAGGTTGGTGCTTTTTTAAAATAAACGTTTTGTTTGTCATCTTGCATTTCACAAAGGAAACTGAGCGCTGATAAGGAAACCGTGATCTTCTAAGGCTCTTTTGCTTAATTTATTCTTTATGAAAAATAGTTTTAGTTGTGGCAAAGTTGTGTTAAAATATTCACATTTTTCATCATAAGAATGGAAGGTCGTTCGGATTTTTATGGATATAAAAAATATCTGACTTTATTGTTAATCTTGACAAATATCAGCTTTATTGTCACAGCAAAACTTGTGTGGGTGTAAAATCTTAAGCAGCTTGTTGGTCACTTATTTATCAGTAATAAAAGTGAAAAGCACACTTCAGATCGGTCTAATTCATAGTACTGTTGTTGCCTTTAGGTAAACACTGTTCAGTTTATCTACCATATTTTCTGCCGTACACATCGCATCAGTCCAGATATGTCTAATAAAGTGGGAAAAAACAAAAATATGTTGCTTTGCCGTATAAGTTGCAGCTATTATGCATCACCGCTGACGTGTTGTGTTTGTTACGCGACACCGTTGACAACCGGAAATGTGGGCCGGTGTTGTACCAAAAATCGATATCCTGCGGGAGCGCGCACAGGAGGACTTTCACAAGACTTTAACAAGATTAACACTTAAAAACAAATAGTTGTTTGCTCGAAATTGTAGAAAAGGTGCGTCTCAGTCTAACGTTTCCTTACTAAATGCACTTTGACAGTCAAATCAGCTGCATTTTA
This sequence comes from Hypsolebias martinsi, assembly GCA_031762355.1. Classification (NCBI taxonomy): domain Eukaryota; kingdom Metazoa; phylum Chordata; class Actinopteri; order Cyprinodontiformes; family Rivulidae; genus Hypsolebias; species Hypsolebias martinsi. The sequence goes on along the minus strand of JARVGQ010000981.1, from coordinate 8,440,264 downwards.
AAAAAGTATATGTAGCCTCGCTGCTCCGGGAGCGCGCAGAGGGAGGAAAGCAGGAAGGAGGAACTGCACATTTCTTCAAAATTTAACAAGATAAGCACCTAAAACAATTGTTTGTTTGCTCGACTTTATAGTAAAGTTGTGTCTCAGTTGAACTTTTACTTGATAAATGGTCATTGGTCAAATTAGCTGCATTTCACCGGGGCGGCACAGCGAAATTAGGCTATGTCAAGCCAGTTGTGTCATTAATAGTCACTTTTACCTATTACATGACACAACAGCATGCCATACTACCCGAGTGCCATCTAGCAGTTGAAAATGGTAGTGTTCAATATTTTCAGTCAGGATGAATGAAAACGGTCATATCTCAGCTAAATATTGGTTTATAAATACTGTATGGGAAAAAACATAAATAAGTTGCTTCTATGTATAAGTCACAGGGCCTGTAAATTATGCAAAAAAACTGCGACTTATAGGCAGAAAAATACGGTAGATCAAAATGTTGCAGAAAAGTGATTAACTCAGCAACAGAAACTGAGCTTCTCTTTATCTCCTATAAGATAAGAAATGAATCGGAGGTCTATTATCTGCTGAGGAGTTGTTTCTCACACACTTGAGCAGTGACGTTTACCCGCCCCTGTGATTCCAGGTCGGGCAGTCAAAACCACGATGACCCTTCAGGTCGGACTGGAGGAGCTGTAATGGTTCTCTGGCTTCGTCTAATAGTGGCTCAGTTGTTTCCCTTGTTTTCCGCTTAAAGGCGATCACGATGTTCTGCTCTAAATCACTTTTACAAGACAATTTTATTTACTCGTTTTTATATTGATTGATGGATCATTCGTTCATAATTCAGTTGTAAAATGTGGTAAACGTGAAGCTGTTTTTAGCTACGATGGCATTTTGTCATCATAAAAACAAAAAACGAGGTGGTTGAAGCTCAAATCCACCAAAACCAGTGTACAGATGGGGCTACTGGCCAATTTAGAAACATTAATTTGTTCCTTAAAAATCTTATTTACTAATGCTTTATCTTTGTAGTTGGTTTTTTTTTTTAATTATTATTAATTTGTTTTTATGTTATCAGGAAGGTCCCATTAAGATAAAACATATCTTCTTCAAGATAAGACGGTGGGGAAAGAATAAAAGGAATACAATGAGTTAAAACAAAAACATATCAAGAATAAAGCGATAAACTTTTTGAAAACTGGCCTGTTGGGCTTGTGTCAGATTGAGGGAGGCGAACAAACACGCCGGTCTCGCCCTGGTTGTGAGTGCCATGACAACGCTGTTGCCTCTTCAGGGAGGTAACTTTACCACCTACTCCCAGCAGACACACACAAACACATTCAGTGAGGTGTAAATCCACCATAAACATCTCAGGTTTCATATTTTTTGGCTAAAAGCGTCTAAATATTAGAAGTTTTCATTCAATTAAGTCTTGTGGACTTGGATTTATTAATGTATATTGTTTTATTGGCCTCAGTCGGCACACACTATCTCCTTGAACTTCTTTGTTTGAAAACTTTACACTGGTTTGCCTTCAAGTTAGATTGTTTTAACAGAACATCAGGGCTGTCTTTGGATAATAAGAATGCCAAAATGTTTCTTTAAGGATTCAACTTTTAAATGTTTATGTAATAAAAAGACACAAAATGATCAACTAAAATCGGCAAACTCAACAAAAACCCCAGAATATTAAACTTATACAGCAGCCATGAGTTTACATTAAAGATTAATTATGTCACAAATGGGAATATTTGATGATTGAGACTTATTCTTTTTTTTTTTTAAGCTAATTAATGATTGACGTTAATTTTATAGTGTCATGTCTTTTTAAGCATCAGTTTGTTAATATGGTTGAAATGGATTTTCTGCTGGGACAAATTGTCTGTTTTAGAAAAAAAGAGAAAAGGAAATCTAATCTCTTGGTCTTGGTGTGACCACATCAGAGCTTAAGTCGTTTCAGCTTTTATCTCAAAGTTGTTCAACAGCGCTGGTTTTGTTTAGTCCAAATTTAGTTTTCTGATGAGCAAGAAAACTCAGAATGATGATGACTCGCTGTTTTTGTCAAAATTGTTGTAAAAAGTGTGTAAAAATATACATGTGGCAGGGGGGAATCCTCAGGCCTTCAATGCCTTTAGAGAAGGCCTAAGAGTTCTGCACGTATAAAATAATTCATTAATTTTTTTGTATTTAATATTTGTTTTATTTTTAAATTTTTTATGTAGCTTTTTGTGGTAATTTCTCATTTTCTTTAAACTACAGTACTTCGCAGTTGAGCAAGAAACTTTTCTAACTAATGAAAGTATACAGACCCTTTCCAAAAAATTAGAATATCATGGAAAAGTTGTTTAACTTCCATAATTCCATTCAAAAAGTTAAACTGTTATTTCTCCTTTCAACGCTTTTTTAGCAAGTTTATCTGCTCTTTCATTTCCTTCCACCCCCTCATGTGCTGGCGCCCAACAAACGTGAACGTCCATACCTCCCCTGTGTAACCTGAATAATGTGTGCTGTATTAGAAGTAGATCTGTCCTGTTATTTCCTTTAGACTGTAGACTTTCTATGACAGACCGGAAAGGGTGGTGGTATGCACCGACTCAAAGGATAACCTCCTCTCGCCACTGTAGGCTAAATATTACTGCTACCATCTCTGCTGTGAACACTGATAGATGATCAGAAATTCTTTTGGATATACAAACTTCAAATTCTTGAATATAGACTCATATTCCCACCCACCCCTTTGTGTTCTATGAGTCATCTGTGAAAATTTCCAAGTATTTATAACATGATTCTCCAATGTATTTGCTGGTTTTCACCCCTATTTCATTTTACTTTCCATTCGCTTTTCATTTCAAGAATTTTCATGTCTACTTTATTTTCTGGGATCAGCTAAGGAAGATACTAGTTGGGTTGATTTGAGCAAATTCTTTATTTTCAATTCCATATTTTTCAGCTAATTTGTTTATTTTCCACCCAAGTCCATTTCTTTGATATTTGTTATATTCCCAACAGTTCTGGATTGTCATTGCTGCAGGATTTCCTTTACTTCCTTTGAGTTTAATCCAGTAAGTTAACAACAATTTTGTTCTTCTCAAGTCTAACAGAGTCTCACCAGTTTCTATAAGAAGTGCATTGATGGGGGTCGTCTTTATTGCTCCTGTGCACACCCGTAATGCTCTGGATTGAAGTCTGTCCAATTTTTGAAGTGTTGAATTTGCTGCTGCTCCATACACTATGCATCCATAGTACAAAGCCAGTCTCATGAGAGCACTGTTGTTTATCTGCTCCCCAGTCATTTCCTGCCACTGCTTTCATTAGATTGATTACTTTCTTACACTTTGCTTCCACCTGTTTTAAATGTGATTGCCATGTGTATGAACTATCTAAACATAAACCAAGATATTTAAATTCACTAGCCTTTTTTAAAGGTTGTCCATATAATGGGGGAGTGGTGGCGCAATGGTTAGACGGTGGGTTTGTGATCGGAAGATCGCCGGTTCAAACCCCGGTACCGACAACATCAAAAAATGTGGGTGGAAAAAGGTGAAACACCCACACCTGCCCCCACCCTCATTCGCCCCACCCTGGGCACCTGAGCAAGGCCCTTAACCCCCATCATCTGCTCCCTAACAGGTCCCTCTTGAAAATGAGTTCTCAGGGCTCAGTGAGACTACCTGGATAAATAAAGGTAAATGAAAAAAAAAATAATAATAATAAATGTCCAATATGTATCTTCTGTTTGTTCGTTATCATCATGTAGTTGGTTTTGATTACAGACAGTTTGAAACCCCATTCATAAGACCATTATTACTATTATTACTATTTGATTAATTGCTTTTCTTGTGCTTTTTACTACATGTGGATCATTTCTCCCCCTCATCCATCTTATCCATATTGCTCCATAATCAGCACATAAAGCAGATTTGATGCCTCTGTCAAGATTTGAAAATATGTCATTAATCATGATGTTAAATAATACTGGACTAATTACACTGCCTTGAGGGGTGCCATTTTCTACTTTGAAATTGCTTGATAATTCACCCCCAACTTTTACTCTCATTTTCCTATCTTTAAAGAAACTGTTAATCCAGTTATACATCCTCCCTTCGATTCCCATTTGTTCTGGTTTTCATTAGCAGCCCTTTTCTCCACATGCTTTGTATGTCAAAGAATACTATGATCGTCATTTCTTTCATTTTTCTAGTGTTTTTTTTTTTCCATATCATTACAAACTCTTACCAGTGCATCTCTGTGGACCAACCCGTTCTAAAACCACACGGATATTTACTGATAAGTTCTCTTTTTTCAATGGCATACATTAATCTGTTAACTAACATTTTCTCCATTAATTTACACAAATGACAAGTTAAAGCTATGAGTCTGTAGTTTTTGTCACAATCCTTGTGTTTTAAACCCATTTGCAGGCAGATGATTGAGACAGGAGTTTAAAATGAAAATAATTTATTTTAAACAACAAAATCAAAAAAAGCTGACATGGCAGCAAAACTTACAAACTGAAACAGGCAGGCAAAACGGGACGGGTTCAGATGCTGACAGATCACAGGAACAAGAACAGAGGAGCACTGAGATGTCTGTGTTAACAGAACAATGACCGGCTGCAGAGTGGAGGAGATAAAAGTTTTTTATAAGACAGAGGGAGGGTGAGTACTGAGAGCAGCTGGGCAGGTGGCTGATGAGAACATGTGTGAATCATAAAGACTGAGGACTGGAGAGGTAGACTGAGAAAAGAGGGAGGAATATTGAATTTGTTGTCAGGAAAGTACAAGCTGTGATACTAGGAATAGAAAAGTGGGCATTTCAATGGGGATTTAAGTTCTCAGTAGAAAAAACTA
>JARVGQ010000981.1:8365609-8377451 GCA_031762355.1 Hypsolebias martinsi | reverse complement strand
CGCCACCGGTGTATGAATGTGTGTGTGAATGGGTGGATGGCTGGTGCTGTAAAGCGCTTTGGGGCCCCTCATAGGGGACTGAAAAGTGCTATATAAGTAAGCTCCATTTACTATTTACCATTTTTCTGGGGCTTGTTAACTATTATGGGAGATTTGTACCAATGCAAAGCACTGCCCTAGCCCCACTTTACAAGTTGCTGAGAAATCATGTGACTTGGAGATGGACTGAACCTGAACAGGCAGCGTTCAATAGGTGCAAAGATCTGCTGACAAGCGATCGGGTCCTGGCACACTATGACCCCAACCTTCCACTCACTCTAGCATGTGATGCTTCTGCATATGTCATCGGGACAGTTTTTACAGCACACAATGCCAAATGGGGAGGAGCGACCCATAGCGTATGCTTCCTGCACACTGTCCCCAGCAGAGAAAAAATATTCTCAAATAGAAAATGAGGATTTGGGACTGATTTATGGAGTAAAAATTTTCACCAGTACCTATGGGGTAGGCATTTCACTTTAGCAACAGACCATCGCCCCCCTGCTGACACTTTTTGGTGAGCACAAGAGCCTACCCACCCTAGCTGCAGCACACATTCAGAGATGGGCCATCATATTGTCAGCATATGATTACCACATTGTTTTCAAAAAGTCAGCCAAGCACAGCAATGCGGACAGGCTCTCCCGCTGTCCTCTACCTGAAACAAGTGACACTGGAACAGCAGCGAGTTCAGCAGTGGTACACTTACTGCTGACAAAGCATTTAGGAGGAGCTCCACTGAACGCAACCCAAGTTGCACGGGCCACACGCACAGACAAGGACTTGTCTAAGGTTTACCAGTATGTAATACTGGTAATCATTATTTTCAATGTGCGTTGGAGCAGAGATAACCAACCCTACGTCACAGATGACGTATGCCAAGTTCACAGATTTCCAGTGACGAAATGCAGCGCCAAATTTAAAATGACTTTGAGTTAAATTTTAATATATTTATAAGTTTGTTTGCAAAAACGAACATAGTTGAATGATAAAAGATATTTATGTTGTGCCACTTTCTGCAAAGTTCATAAATCATGTCACAGACACTTTAAAGCTAATAACACAAGGATCACATCACCCGAATCACATATGCCAGAAGGATGTCATTAAAAACTCTCAGCAGAGCTGACTCTGTGCTATGGAGAGTTTTACATCCAGACTGGAACACATCCATGATGTTATTATGTTCATCCAGGAAGGATTTTAACTGTGAATAAACAATTTTCTCCAAGATTTTTTTGACAGGAGGGGAATCTTGGAGATGGGCCTAAAATTCCCCAACACAGAGGGATCAAGTCCGTTTTTTTTTTTTTTAACAGGGGCTGCACAACAGCATGTTTAAAATTAGCAGGGACTACTCTTGAGTAGTCATCAAGCGTTTCTTTCCATGAAGTTTTGGGACTTTGCATCCAAATGTTTGAGTAAAATAAGACCAAGCTGCCCAAAGAGGCAAGAATCTGATCTGCGTGTTGGGTTCAGTAGTCTGGTGTTTCACAGACACACGGTGATCCTGAAAAGTTTCCGGATCTTACTGCAAAAACACAACAACGACAACAACAAAGTTAATAGTGAGTAATTTCACTTACGTGCGTTTATCTTCGGTTTTTATCTCCATCACTCCTTAGTGTCGATGCAGCAACGTGTGTGTCCCTGAACGCACCGCACCTTATATGTACAGTACTGTACTGTATTCTACACCCACCTGAGTTTTTCTCAGGAAAAGAAAGTGAAAGTAAAACTTGGAACAAAAATTTGTTTGTTCTGGTTGGGCGTTGGTTTGTTGTCTGACTGTGTCCGGGTTTGCGCTCTGTAATAATAATAATAATAATAATAATAATAATAATAAACAGGTGTGAAATAAATACCTGCCTGAGCTGGCAACAGTTGTTGAGGGATTTTAATTCTCTTCATGCTTAAAAACTGTTTTTTTTCTTTTTTTTTTTAAATGCTTCTGTAGTTTCAGCTCATCCTACACACAAGAGGGCGCTGTTGACCCAAATTTGTAGCTTCGGGTCTTATTATGCACGCACACACGCACGCACCCAGCAACAGATGAATATTCAGTTCACAACATCCTGAAGTTATTAAGAACTGCTGAGTGATAAGACTGATGGTGCCATCAGTCTGTGTGTGTGTGTGTGTGTGTGTGTGTGTGTGTGTGACCTTGAAAGCAGTGTCTTGCTGTAATCTATAATAAGTGTTAATTAACTTTTTAATTGATAGTATCAGCAGTGATTTATTTATTTATTTATTTGTTTACTTACTGGGAGAGGGGTTACAGGGTTTTGCAAACTTTCAGCAAACAAAAATAGTGAATATGTTGGGAATTAAATTAACACTCAGCTTCTCTCTCTCTCGGAATGACTTTAAACAAAAATTATTTAGAAGAAGAAGAAAGTGCTGTGTTGTTGTCGTCACTGAATGTTTCTATAAAATGATGAAATTACTGCATTTGACCCATCACACCTGAGATACACACAGGTGGAGCAGCGGGGCAGCTATGTAGGCGCCCCAGAGAGCAGTTAGGGATTGGGTGTCTTGCTCAAGGACACTACAGGGAGTTGAGCCTAGGACTTGGGTGGCCCCTATTACGGTAGTAGCATCTTAAAGCTCCATATTTTTATGGAAACTGAAGGTTTGATTATTTTGTGATGAAGGCGTCTGGCAGCAGGGGAGCCATCCAACCTTCAAGGTGATGCGTTCGAGGCACCATATTTAGATCAGAATCAGCTAAAAGCCTCTTGTGTCCTGCAGCGGGTTGTGTTTTGTCCTGCTGCAGGCCTGGCGGGAGCGTACCTGCTCATTATTTGACCGAGCTCTGTTATCTGTGGACGGGAGGAATTTGCAGCAACTGTTCCACAAACGCTCCAAGAACAAGAGCAAACAAATGTTTGCGCCTATTTATAAATGCGTGTAGTATAAACTTGTACACCTTTTAAGTGAGGAGAAGTGGGACGCCATTAGTTTCACAATTCATGCACGGTTGGGATAAAAACGAGAAGCCAGTCGAAAGAATTTAGATTTTTGATTTAAAGTCAACTTTAAATACCGCCCTCCGCATTTCACACCAGAGATTTAAACGAAATAGAAAGCCAGAAGCTTTAGGATCAAGCATCTTAATATAAATGCTGCGTCTGCTTGCAGCGACACAACTCGTGCCATCAGCTGGAGCTCGGAGCATCAGTTGGGGAGGAGTCTCAGCCACTACCACAAGTTTCAGCTCAAGTGTTTTTAAAAGTGGCAGCGTTTTTGTGTCCGCCAAAGGTTGACTAGCTGCGGCAGCCATGTTGCCTCCAGTGAGTGTTCCTCTAATTATTGACGTTTGTTCGGCGTTTAAAGAGATGTTTTGCTAACACGGCTTCTACCCGAACTCTCGGCTCATTGCTGTTTCTCTTTCGGCTGCTCGCGTGAAAGGTTTGGTTTTACACCGAACGCCCTTTTTTTGGTTTCAACCTGGTCTCAAACCTGCGGCCTCGGGGTTACCAGACTGTGGCACTTACCGCTGAGCTGAGCTCGGGGTTCGTGATGTGACACGTGCGCTGATGCAGTTCAAAAAGAATGACTCGGGTTCGCTCAGATTTTAAATGTATTTATGAATTAGAAGTTGTCAAATGCTCAAGTTTCATTTTGGCCTCTTTTCTCTTGGTTCAGAATCAACAACGAGACTTTTTTTTTTAACGATTCCAACTGATATCCAACGTGTGAAACAATCCTAGATATTTCCCGCCAAATGAGGCTGTCGCAGGTCAGAGGTCAGAGGTCACGACGCGAGGGCTCTTGTTTTCCAGTTTACTTCTGAGCTAAACTTCCAGCAGCTTCTTCTCTCTGACACCTGAGGCTGCGAGTTCAGCCAGTTTGAGCAGCTCTGACTCAGCAGCTCCACGTATCAGTGAAGTGAGGAGCCTCGGGCGGGGACGGGGGGGAGAAGAGCGGTGAGCAGTCCAAACGGGGAGGTATTCTGACCACGCAGCCGTGTGACACAGCAGTCTGAGCCCTCGCCGTTCACACGCGATGACGCACATTTACTCCACTTCTCAGTCCGTCTGAATGCTCGCCAGTAGCCTCGATAACCCAAAGTTAGCAGGGGCGGGCGGAGGGGGGGGCGTGGGGGGCTCGGAGATCTGGCTGGAACAGGCTGGAGCTGAAAACTGAATTTTAAATAATCTTCGCTTCTTTTTCAGTCAACAGAGAACATTATCTAAAAGCTGTTTGACGAACGTTGAGAACGCCTGCTTGTTGTTATTGAAGGAATTTTTTTTTAGGCCCCGTTTTCACGAAAACGATTTCTGTCGAAAACGGAGGAGTTTCGTCGCGTTTGTCCTGTTCATTTACACGAAAATAGCAAATTTGAGAACGGGCTCCAGAGTGCAATGTTTCAAAAACGTCCCGATGTCCGTTAATGGTGTGAACAGAAAAAAAAAAAAAAGGATCTTTTCTGTAATTCCTGGCGCATGCGCAGCGACGTAAAACATGACGTTTTCCTACAATCCACCGAAGAAGAAACGAATGACAATGGCGGATACCAGAGTAATGTTTGTGCTTCTGAGTCTGATAAATCAAACTCCAACACAGTGCTCATGTTCCATCTCTTTACTTAAATCAAAAATTAAATAAACTTTTTTTTTCACACATGCGCACTTAGTTTCAAGTTTCAAAGAACATAGCACCAACTAGTGGCGTGGCGGAGGCATTACACTGTTTCCACATTTGTTATTGTGGAATCTGATTGTAATTAAAATGTTTTTATATAAATGTGTTAATAGAAATGGGGGGGGGGGGTCTGTTTTCATTGGATCGTTGTCGTGTAAACAGGGCCTTAATGTTTGCTGGATATTTTTGAGCTGCTCTAAAGTTCATGACATCTTATCTCCGTTCAGGTCAAGACGAATGGGTTCTGAACACTGAACCTTATAGGAGATTTAGCCTCTACTGTGTTGTTCAATTTTTTTTTTAATTTTTTATCATAAAACCAACAAATTCCTTACAGAAAACACAACACGTGAACTTCACATATGATCTCACATCATTTAACATGTAAAAACATATTTTTCTCATGTTTCCCAAGGAATTTTTGGAAAATTTTTAACATGTTTGTGTGATCACATGATTTTCTACACCAAAACATGAACAACGTGGTAAATTTATCTAGCTTTCTGTAAATTGAATAAATCAAATATTGAGCTTTTATTGCACTGGCCCCCCACAAAACAAGAAATAATGGGAGGGAAAAGTGGATTTCAAAAATAATGTTCTGGAGAACAGTGATGCTGTCGAGTAAATTTGACGTAAAATTAAAAATGTTCCATGTCGTTTGCCTCTAAATTACATTTAAGGTGAAGACTGCATGGTTTTTAACATTTGGTTTAATCCATTTAATCGTGCAGTTGTTTCTTTAATGTTTCATCAGCTGAACATTTCTGACGTTATATAAAAGTATTTCCAGTTTCTGAGAATAAAGGACCAGAGATCAGCAGGACTACGTCTTCTCTGCAGCTTTGAGTTTGTTTGGATAAAACTTTATTTTGTCGTTGGACACCAGGGACGGAAGTGAAACTTTGGAAGTGGCTGAATTGTTCATACCAGTACCAGTACTCTTCTTCTCTTTGCCATGAAGTTCTGTTTGTGTCCTTCGGCTGCTGCTCATGTCTGAGTCGCTGAGGATGCTCAGCATGTTTGTCCGTTACCGAATCGTCATCATTTAGTTGTTACAGCTGCTGACAAACGCCTTATCAGCAAGACTAAACACAGAGTTCTGTGGGACACAAACCTCATCAGTCCAAGATCCAAACGTCCGAGCCCAGATCCAGAAGTCATCACGATGACTTGCACTTTAACAAGACGTCCATGTAAGAAATGACACAGGCTGGTGTCAGCGGGCTCAGCTGTAAACAGGTCTCGATCAGGAGACGGTCATTCGTCACCAGAGCTGCTTGTTTGTGCACCGGGATCCCAGAATTATTAATAACTTCAGCTATTTGGAGTGAGTTTATTGGTTCATGGGATTTAAAAGGTCTTAAAATAAACTGGAGGCTTTTCTCACAAGCTGTACATCCATTATTTCACCTCTCAGCATCGTTAGGGTGCAGAGCTTTACTAAACCTGTCCTGATAGCACCTCGTGCCGAATGTCACTAATGGCACAGAGGTTTCGGTTTTCTGATTTGAACTTCATGTGCTGAAGACAGAAATAATTATGACATTAAACTATGGTTCAGAAGTTTCCATCAGCCTGGTTTTAGTTTGTTTATGAAGATCTGATGTCCTTATCCAGGCTGTCTGCTCAGCGGGCCCCATTTAAACAGCTTCAGCTCATCTGAGTGAAGTTCTGCTGCTTGGTGGGGAAGTGAAAGTGTAAAAATCCAACCAAAATATGAATTAATAATTAATGCTACCAACAATATATTCAAGTCAAAAATGAACGCTGCTGTTGAAAACAAAGATCCTCCTCCTTGATTTCGCTCCATTCGTAGAATTTTCTTCACCTTTCAGGAAACGAGCAGCTATATTGTGTGTTTCTTTAGGATAAGAGCTAAAGTTTAACATCTGGAATAGGGCAGCTGTGGGGGGCGGACTTTTGAGGTAAAAGAGAAACTTAGACAAGAATAGCAGCAAAACGAGGGGGAAAATGGAGACACAATGTGACAAAGTGAGCCAGAGGTGAAGAGAAGGGAGCATTAAACCGGTCTGAACCAGCTGACTCTCGGGCTTTCACACTCCTCCCCTCCTTCCTCCTCCTCCTCATCTTTCCTCTGACTCAGACGGGATGAACTTTTTTCTCTTCTCGCTCTGTGCATGTGTTGCATATGCAAACTCCCAAGAAGTGTAAGAAGATCCAGAGCAGAGGGGCGGTGATGATGATGACGATGATGGACAGGTGTTTCCTTGCACATTATGTAAGGAATCAGAAGATATCTGGAGCGCACGATGGCCACCGTAGTAATTCTCGTGCAGGCTGACATGCTTTGGATTCGTAGGAGACGTCCAGTGGGACAATTTGTTCCCTGTGGTTACACTGGATGTAATTTCTATTTCTGGTTAGTTGTAGATCTATATTTGGATACTATGATATAAACTGGAGTTGGGGGGGGGGGGGGGCTCATGAGGGTTTCCCTTAAAAAATGAGTGCAGGCCTTATTTGTCAGAAAGAGTCTAATTTAAAATGCAGAGGTTTTAATCTCTAACATGCACATGAATTTCTAAGATGTCTTCAATGTGTCAAATTTATACATTTATAAACAACAGAAGCGTAATAGTTGTTAGGAAATATATTTGACCCAATAAATTGATCATAATCCTTTTTTTTTTTTTTTTTTTACTGAGTTTTGTTTTACAGAAAGGTAAGTATAACACAGTTATGTAGACTGGTTAAAAATCACATAAAGAAACAAAACCTGCACAATATTGTGTATCTTTTACTCATATCAATGTTTCATGTTCTTTAAATTACCGTAAACATTAAGTCATTTTGCGCTGGATGCTAACTCCCATGTTTGTTAACCTGCAGAAACAACCAAAGTGACCCAGGAGGAAGTTAAAAAAAAAAAAAAAAAAAAAAAAATATTTTGATGATCCAACTAACAATAAAGAGAAAAAAAAGCAATTTAATCACAGTCATAATATGTGGTTTACAAACAGTTTCCTGTCTACAACAGTAAAGTTCATTAGAGTCAAAGTTGTATTTTTATAAAAGAGATTTAGAAGCGAAAGTGTTCTGGCAAGTCCTGATGCTTGTTCATCTTCTGGTTTGACTATAAAACATCTTGTTCTTGTTTACCAGTAAATGGGGAGTTTTTGATGACCAGCAGACAGGTTAGAGTCCACAGTGTCTCTGTCTGTGGGACATTCTCCATCTGATACATCCTGGCTCTCGCTCAGGACTAACGAGGACTCTGCCAAGTCCTAAACTTACTCCCGTGGACCGGCTCAGACCGACTTCTGTCTTCACGGAAGTTCAGGTCCGATCTATTAATACGCTTTCCGTGCCCGTCCTCGCTCGCAGGCGCAAACAGAAAACTGTCGCCAATTTGGTTCGTCTCGGTTTCCATTGGGACGACAATGACTGTAAACAAAATGATCATTTTAAAGAAGTGGATTTAAAAGGAGAACCTTACTTAAGAGCAGCATCAACAAAAAAACACTTAAAAAATGTTGTTTATAGAATAAAATCCCCGCAACCCCCCACCCCAGAGTGATTAAGTAAGGGTTTGACGTTTCAATACAGATGGATTAGTGACATTCTGGCGTCAACGCAGGCTTAAGTGGATTTTGTTTTGTTTATTACTATTTCCTGCGTACATATTTTGTCTATTTTTGCTTTATTTATTTATTTATTTATTTATTTATTTATTTATTTGTTGGTGGGGTGGTATGGTCACACTTGTTTCAGATCATCAAACAAAGAAAACCTGATTAAATACAAAATTACGGTTCTGAACGACGACTTTAATAAAGGAAAAGTGGCTTTGTGTGAAAACATTTGCCTCCTGAACCGGATGTGATGTTTTTAATTTTAAATTTTCTGTCGGAGAGCAGAACTCGTGGTTCTATCAGTTACAGCAAGTTGTCCTGAAGTAGCGACGAAGCCCCAGACCATCACACTACCACCACCATGTTTGAACGTGGATGTTGAATGATCTAAGCTTCGTTGTTCTGGGTTCTTTTGGGTCGGTGAGGAGGTTCACCGCTGTTTGTGTTTTCTTTTATTTGTGAACGATTGTGCAGTTGGTAGAGCTGCCGCTTCTCAGCAAGAAGGTCGCCGGATCGAATCCCAGCCCGGGAGCCTTTCTGGGTGGAGTTTGCATGTTCTCTCCGTGCAAACAATGAACATGCACGTTAGGCTGATTGGTGACTCTAAATTGTCCCTAGTTGTGAGTGACAGAGTGAATGGTTGTTTGTCTCGTTTGTCTCTATGTGTCCCAGTGATGGACTTGCTGGATGTGGGCACCAGTGAGCCCAGTGACCCTGAAAAGGAAGAAGCGGGTAAAAGATAATGGATGGATTAAAAAAAAAAAAGTTTTCAATTTTACAGACCTGACACAAATCAGATTGAATTCCTATAGCTTTAAAAAAATCTGATAATGCATGGTTTCCCAAGGAGAGCAATAATTACAAATTTTTTAATAGGCTGAGGTTGGTTTGGATAACCTTTTATGTATTTTTAATAAATTAAATATTTAAAAACAGCATTGTTATTGTGTAATATTTGCTCGCTGATGCAAGAGATTGAAATGTGACAAAAGCAAAAACTGAAGGAATCTGTCTCCTTCTCACATCACAGTGCTAGTCAAGAGATTCAGTAGAAACTTGCGGGACTCCACAGAGTTCGAGTTATTTAATTTTTCGTTTGACACAAAAAGCACGGCTAAAGCAAGCGCTCTTCACCTTTGACCTTTCGTTAAAGAACCGCGCTGCCTGCAGAGAAAGCATCGGCTCATTCTGTTGTTTGCTCGACAAGCCAAATGAAGCTTTTTTTTTTTTTTGGTTGTTGTTGCCAAACTCAGTCGGCCACAGCTGAACTTCACCTGGTGCCGCTCAGTTTTTCCATTACACAACTTCCCAGCTGCATCTTATTTATTCCTCAGAAGATATCATTTGACGTGCAGCGGTTGTTGGCGTCCTGGGTTTGACTTATCTGCAAAAGGAAATGTTTCCAGCTTCCGTGACATTAGAGGCATTTTACGTTCCAAATATAACTTGTCAAAATGCTACAGGAAGGAGGCTTTTAGGAATACCACGTGGATTTATTACAAGGGGACATTTTAGGAGAAAGTAAAAATATTTCATTCGGTTTAGGTAAGACAAGTCAAAGAGGTTAACATTGTAAAAGATTTAAACTTGGCCTCTTGAACTTTATCCAGAGAGGGCCACTAACAAACAAATCACAGCAGATTTGTTTGTATTTGAATGGACTGAAGCTAAACAGACTATTTAAATATGATTAAAAGGCAAAACTAATGGTACATTTGTTATGACAATTGCATGAATTTCTCTTTAATATTCTAAAGCAGGGGTCTGCAATCTGTGGCTCTGGAGCCACATGCGGCTCTTTGGTCCCTCTGCAGCGGCTCTTTAAAGCCATGACCAAAACTAACATAAAGCTGAATTTTGTTGTACAAACAACAAAAAACTTCTAGTTTTAACTGTTTTCCTGTCATTTATTTTGCAATACTTTAACTTTTTGTTTTATTTCTATACTTAATTAAAAATTACGTAGGTTTACATAGTTCAAAGTTGTTGTTTTTTAATTTAGAAAACTATTTTCCCCCTCTTTACAAGAATCTGGTATTTTCATTTATATTAAATTTAAAAAAATATCAATAAATATATATTAAAAAAATCATTAGATATTTTTAGCTTTATATTGTCACCCCTACAGGCCACAAAAGTCTCCTACAACAAATGTAAAGTGGTCCATGGGCCACCAGTTGATGGCAGGTGGCTGCGGCTCTGGACACGTTTAATTTAGTGAACGAAAGCGTAAAAATGGCTCTTTTGATCACAAAGGTTGCAGACCCCCGTTGTAAAGCGTGTTGTTTTACTTTAATTTATTTTTATATTGCCTTGCGGACAAGGCTACAACATTAAAACAATAAAGTCATGAAGTTTTGAACTCTCCAGATGACTAAACATCTGCAGCCCAGTCCATAAACAGTCCCTTTCTACAATCAGCAGTAATCAATAATCAATCAAAGGGGCCATCGCATCAACAGCTGCTTTTAAAGTATTGCTTTATTGTCTGTTCGGACAGCAAACAGCCTCTCCGCTCATGGTGGGTTTGAGTTTTATGACTCCACGTCCACTCAGACATTTGAACGCATCACAGGTAAATGCGCCTATTTTATTCAGAGCGTACAGATGTTTGTGTTGCCGCTGAACTTTCCCTGAACGGTGTCCAGCTGTTGATTCTAGTGAACACATTCACATTTTTGCTCAAAGTGACACCAAAACCTGCTTTTTGATGGGTTTCCAGAAGTCTGTTTTTGTGGCTTTCAAACTATTTCTCTTGTCATTTTTCACTCAGCTTTGCTCGTTACGTTGAAAATCTTGGTCATTTAGTGGTGAAATCTTGTTTTGTTTAAAAGAAAATTTATTAAAATGTAAAAAAAAAAAACCTGTACAAATGTTTCTTTAGTATTAGAAATAGTGTTGGAAATATGTAAGCATTTCTCCATCAGTTATAACATCGGATACGTCACACTTCATACATTTGTTCACGTCTGCATCAAAAATAGAATATAACCCCCCAGCTCTAATTACTAACACTGCATAAAGATTTAATGTGCACATCATCTATACCTTTACCTATAATTTTACTTTTCTTCTTCATTGTTTGCAGATCAGTTGCTAACATCTCATTATCAGACACCCCCGGGTGTTCTTTGTCCTTTTCCTGACTGATCTGACAGGTTTTGCCGACAGTAGGGTGGGGGGGGGGCGTCTGTTCTATAATAGGTGGTTATTGTTGTGACGGATGGGTGTATATTCTTCTTGCGTATGTTTCACAGTGTGATCCATGAGCCAGGATATCACATGCCTGACTATCACAGCCATCGTTCTGCACAGAGGGAGGGGGTGATGGGCTGCTGCATGTTTTCTCTGCACTCAGATAAGTGGCCCACATTTCAGCAGACAGGCCCTGCCAAGGCCCTCAGAGCTGCAAAGGGCAATCGAGGCGCTAAATACCCCCCCTCCCTCAAACCTGCCCTCCTCCTCACAGACTGTGGAGCACCAGCAAGAAGCAGAGCAAACCGGAGCGAGCCAGTGCTGAGAGCAGCATCACCCCTCCCCCCCTCCACTGTCTTCCT
>JARVGQ010000981.1:8321304-8332369 GCA_031762355.1 Hypsolebias martinsi | reverse complement strand
AACTTCACACAGACTCTTTCACTGGTACATTTTCATCTTTAAATCACTTCTTGGTCTGCTGCCTTCATACATCTCCTTCTACATGTTTCTGCATGAGTGCAGCTACAGCGTGCACTCTCAGGACATGATTACCTGCAGTGTTCCCTCGGTGAGGACTGAACTAGGCAAAAGGGCCTTCTCTTAATCCGCTCCTGTTTCCTGGAACATCTTGCAAAAAGATCTGAAGCTCTCGACCTTGACCTTTCTAAGTGGCTTCAAACGTGCGCTAAGTTCATGGCAAAAACCAGTGCAGACATATTCATGTTTTTAGTTTTCTACATCGCTTTGCAATCTAGCTGGTTTTGTTTATTTTATACCATTTTCTTTCATTTGTTCTTCTCAATTTGTATGCGTTCTTTTACGATTGGGTACTGTGGTCATCATTCTTTGTTAAAATCAGGCCTCTCTTGTAAATGAGTCCACGAGTCTCTATGGGACTAACCTGTATAAATAAAGGTTGAATGTATATATATAAAGAATCTCTTTGACAGAAAAATCTAATCCAAAATCATCCCCAGGATTGCAGAAAATCATTTTTTATACGAAATGGCTAAAAATATTCATTTATTCGGTAAACAGCTGAATTCTTTTTAAATAAAACTTGTAAATAAAATAAAAATGTTCCTCTGCACCTTGTTAGATTCAAGTCCGAGTTTATGGAGGATTTCTAATCTAAAAATTCATCTATTTTCTCACAATCAACACAACCTTGAGAGCGAATGTCCGGTAAAGTCTTATATTTTTTACCACACCGTTTTTTTGTTGTCAGTGTTTCATTTCACACCATTTGTCACACCATGACCTGATTTAACACTAACTTCTAACCATTTTTTGCACCATTTAACCCCATAAAATGACATGCAAACAGCTTTAAACACGTAAACAGGACACCTTAAAAGCGTTATGTTCAGCTAACATTGTGACAAACAATCAAAAGGATTTACTGGAAAGCACATCAGAGTCAGAGTTCACGTGATTCATCAATAATTTTCTTTTATGCGATCTGATCATGTCTTACTGCGACCAAATATTCTGTCTAATCATGGTCAGAACCTCACAATCAACACTTACAGCGAAAACATAGAGTCTTCAAATAAAGATCGATGACTTGGAAAAGATTTGACATTTTCTCGTGCTTCGGGAGTGTAATAGTCTAGACAACAAAAAAAATTACCATCTTACAAAGTGCTGAAGGGCAGTACATCATTTAAAAAAGCTTAAAGGTGGTAAAACTCAGACAGGAGCAGAAGGGAGCGTGTGTTTTTGGTTTTGCTGCAGAGGAAGTTCCATCATGTGTGATATTCATGTGAAAACCCATCACATGCTAACAAAACCTTCAGAATAAATGTTAAGAAAAAAAAACATGCGGCTCTAAATCTCTTTATACAATATGTTTTCCTGCAACAAGCGGTGACTGGTGGAGCTTGTGTGATTTAAGCCCTTTGGCTTGTCGGAGCTGTCAGTCCTGATTTTCAACTGTCTGAAACTCACTGGGTTATTAAGAAGTCTTAAACATGCGTTCCACAATTAAAGTAAACACACTTTAGATTCTGGGTGCTCATTGGTCCACATGGGTCAGGTAAGCTGACGTGTGAAGCGTCTGGTTGGTTAGACGTTGGTGTCTGCTGTGATCAGACAGAGCCATTTAAGAATGTGTGGTTGTTACGACTGAGACACACACTAAACATGACACGAGGACACTAAAAACATACATTACACGTTGCATGTATACAATTACTGCCTTCTAAGTACAGATCCAGGCCTCTGGATGTTGTTTTGTATGTACTTCTACACAATACGAACTGTTCAAACATCAACTTTGCACCAACTTGATGTACAATCAACTCTCCCAGACACCTCATTTTAAAGCTCACTGTTTGGAATTAGAGTTAAAATCCTTAACTCAGAGGACAGCAGGGGTTTAATTTGAGAGTGAGTGGTTTGATTTTCACCGTGACGCAGTACAACGAGCGTTAAAGGCTTCACGGTGGAGCGGTTGGTTGGCACAGGGAGGTTCGACTCCCAGCTGAGGCTTTTCTGCAAGGAGTTTGCATGTGGGTTTTATCGGAGTGCTCAGGTCAGGGTTAAGTTTTTAAATCAAGTTTCTTCAAACTAGAAACCAACGTTTTGAGTGGTCGAGGGAAGTAAAATAAATAAAATGCAGCTTCAATGGTTTTTGGGGGTTTTGTTTTAGTTTGAGTTTTTTAGTTTTTTGATGTCATGTTCTGTTTATGCCTCCCGGTCTGGTTTGGTTGTGCTCACTTTTGTTGTGTTCATTCTTTCATTTCTTTTTGTTTATCTCATGTTTCATAAGTTTACCGTATTTTTCGGACTATAAGGTGCACTTCAAATCTTTTAATTTTCTCAAAAATCAACAGTGTGCCTTATGTATTAATTCTGGTTGTGCTTACTGACCTCAAACCGATTTTATGTGGTACATGGCACTCAATAATCTGTCAAAATGTTTTAGTTTTGCTTAATGCGTCTTATAATCCGGTGTGCCTTATAGTCTAAAAAATACGGTACATGCTGCATGTAGGTAGTCATTAGTCCTGTTTTGACTCCAGTCTCTCATGCCACCACGTGCTCAGCTTTTCGAACCAGTTTCTGCGCTGCACAGTTCTCTTTGTTCAGATCTTCTGTTGATGTCTTCTCGGTTCCTGCTTTTGGCAGTTGGTGTCGTTTTCCCTCCTTGGTTTGCTTTTAATCTCGTTTGGGGTTTTGCTCTTGGATTTCTTTCTTTTGCAACATTTTTATGTTGGTTATATAATCCTTCTGCCTCCGGTACTTTAAGTGGCGGCAAACCTTTTAAACCCAATATTCTATTACCGTATTTTTCAGACTATAAGGCTCATTCATTATCAATGAACTGCCCTGTTTTCATACATAAGGCGCATTAAGCAAAACAAAACAGTCAGATAAGTCAAACTTCATTCAGCTCCTTCACAATAATCACATAAAATCAGTTCGAGGTCAGTAAGCACAACCAGAATTAACACATAAGGTGCACCTGATTAAAAGGCTCACTGTGAATTTTTGATAAAATTGTAGGATTTTAAGTGCGCTTTATAGTCCGAAAAATATGGTAGTCCAAACACTTTATATATCAAATGCCAGAGTTGTTTTTATTTTTTTGTTGTGTTATAAAAGACATAAAAAAACATCCAGCTCTGATTTAAGCAACATATTTAAACTACCGGTAAACTTTTGGAATCCTGAAAATTGAGGAAAGGTGGAAAATTGAATATGTAAAAGAGGAAACAACTGATGGACAATAAATATGGTGCCTGTCAGCACAGCAGTAGCACATTTGGTATAAAAAAAGGGCGTAAAAACTGAGAAATAATTTTCTGTCCAAGATTACACGTAACTAATACATCAGCTGTGGAAACAGCTACAAAACAAATGTCTTTAAAAGTGTTTAAATGGCTAATAATCTTAAATGAGCTCTGAACACTAAAGAACCAGGAGCACACTCAAACGTCCATCAGTACATTAAGGTTTAAACTAAAACAAACAAGGGTCTTGACGAAATGTTTTGGGTGTAAAGCTAACCCTAATGTGTGACGTTTGTGGTAAATGTGTTCAAAATTATTGTATTTGTTCTTACAATTAAATTCTTCAGAATGAGACGTAAAATGAAGTGAGCAGGAACCAGAATCCAAAAGAGAATATTTCGGTTAAAGCAACAGTCGTTCTGTGAATTATGCCCAAGGAAAAGGTCAGAATGTTTTTTAAATCTGTCAAATGATTGACGAGCTTTTGAGTTAGCTTTTTTTTTTGTGTGTGTGTTTAAGAGGCCAAAGGGATCCATCTTGGATATTGTTGGTTTAGAGCAGGGGTGTCCAAACATTTTCATATGTGGGCCAAAACTATCAAGATGAAAAGACTCATGAGCCGCAAAAAGGGAAATTTAACTCGGTCCAAAAGGCTGATCGAAATGCTGAAAAATCATCCAGCTGTCAGTCGCTACAACAGCATGATAGAAGATATGATAAAGCTGATCAACTCGTATGCAGATGATATGCTACATTCATTTAAAAATGTCCAATTTCCCTCTTGATTATTTTATCAACTAATATTTAGCCAAGTTTTATGAATTATTATCCAAAAGTCTCCTTTCTGGTAAAGGTTTTTGGTGCATTGTATCATGAAGTGAAAATAAAAAGATTACAGCCAAAGGTTTGCATTTTGCTTAATACTGCTCATTTTGAGAAGCTTGATTTTCATCCATTTTGCGGTTAAACCTAAACATTATTTAAAAAAGGATTACCAAGTAATTTGCAGAACGTCTGCATCGACCTCTTCAATCTGCTGGCTAAAATGCTACCGTTCTTAAAGTGCAGCAGTGGGCTGCACAAAATCACTTCAAGGGCCACAAATGGCCCCTGGGCCACACTTTGGACACTTGTGTCTTCGTTACGTCTTCGTCATCCAGGACATGGTGATGCCACGAGTTGAACCGAAGGCAACTGGACTTGACTACTTGTGTCCTGAAGTTGTTTCCTCCTCACATGAGGTCTTCTCCACGTCAAGTGGTTGGGAGTTCCAGGTTGCTGGAACATTCCCACTAACAGGATCGTTCAGGTCACATGAATGAATCCCTGATGAACTCGTCCCCCTCGTGAGTCGTTTGAGTTTGTTGTCATTCGAGAGTCGTGGATCAAGGAGAGCAACATGGAGAGTTTCAGTCATGTGGGTTAATTAAGGCGTGAATGATTGTGAAACTATAGGTGATGAACAAGATGCCTTCCCCCCACGTGTAATTTTTTTTTCCACTTAACATCCTAAAATATAAAAAAGGAAAGTTCATTTGTCTTGTAATACATTCTTCTGTATTTGACAAAATCAGATTTATTAAGGAATATTGATAAATGCAATTAGTTTTTCCAGTCCATAATAAAATACTTGCCTGCAACAGATTTTCTGTAGCACTGGGAGCAAATGTTTACTCTTAAACGTAAAAACTTGCTCATTGGTTAAGACCCTCTGACAAACAAAAAAAAGTCAAAACTGAAATATTTAATAAGGTTCTACTTTCACTGCTGAATTTAATTACAGTAATTCCAAGTATGAATCAATGTACTCAGCATGTCTGTGTTTCAACAGATTTGTTAATAATTCACTGAAAATTTCCCCAGAAAGTTTGTTTTGGTGACGTTCATAATCAGCCAGAGTTGCTCGTTTGTTCCCATATGTTGACATGTAACGTCTTAATAGATGTTTAATATTCATGTAAACAAAAGTACAAACTGTACAAAAGGTGATGGATGAAATCCAACTTTTTTCCTTCTTCCCAGGATAATTGCGCAATATTTACACTGTTGCAGGCAGAACTTGAGTCTGTAATGAATGTTTTGATCCGGAGTGAAACTCGTCTCCGCAGTGAACTCTGCAGAGTCGAACATCATGTTCTAATCTTCTGAAGCGCGTGAAGCAAAGACCCTCCGCTGTTCATCTGCATACGATGCTCCGACTCAATCTTGTTTTAAATAAAAGAAAAGCTGAAGGTGGATATTATTTTTTCTTTTTTTTATTAGGAAAAACAAATACAAAACTTTGGCATGTTTCACAATCAACAGTTGCATTTATATAAAAATACATTTATAGTCTTTATCTTGAGGTGTGCCACTCATCGCACACCTGACCCTGAACTGATAAAGAGTTTTCTTTTTGGAAGTTGAGGAGAAAACATGATCCTCTAGTCAGTTTTTGGAATGTTCTTTGTTCGTACAGTTCAGTGGCATCTCCAGCTTAAGGCTTGACCTCACGGCACTGAGGCGTCTGGCTCTTGTCAAAGGTTTCTGTCTGCATGGAGTTCTCCGTTTCCCCCTGCTTTTACATATTCTAGCTGGGAGAGCACTTCTGCGTAGCAAACTGCATCGCCCTATTTGCTTAAATCCAACACGGCAGCTTCTTTATGTTTCAGTGCTGAGCTTTGCATTTACACAACGCTCTTAAAGTTCAACTTACAAAGCCACCGTTTTTTTTTTTGTTCCGACATCTCTCAGTATGCATCCAGCTTCGTGAGAGGACAACACCCTAAAACTCTCATGCAATCATAAACTGCAGATTAAGGCACACGTTATTTCCCTTTTGCATAATGTTACCTGCATGCATAAAGTACATCTTGATTTTATTTACCTCGTCTGCTCCAAAGTCACATCTTCAGATACAGTATGTGCTTAACAGTATACTTCATCAGAGGCACACTGCTGCTGAGTCACACAATGCATAGCAATGTAGATATTTACCTTCTACTCTGACGCTAGGCAAGTTAGACACAGTACAATAATTGCACTTTTCACTTTGCACCATTCAAAGATGACAGTGGGCACGTCATCTTATCAAAAGCGCTTCCTCGCCGCCTGATAAAATATCAAGTGATATTACCCCCTAACACGTCCCAAACTTTTTACAACTCAAAAAGTCTTCACTTGAGGGAATCATTGATTGGGAGGCATTTTACCGCTCCTTTTCCTGGGAGCAAAACAAATCACCTGGGGAGGACAGGAACTGACGCAGAGGAGTTGCTTCCCTCTCAGCAGAACCCCCAAAACGTCCACTGCGCTGGACCGGGAACGAAGCGGTAGCTCCTCTGCACACACTCAGCTCCTGTGAGCTCCAGTCTTTCTGACCTCACTGCGGCGCTCCAGTTCCGTCTCCACAACTCAGGCTGGGGACCAGGTGCTTATTCACCAGAGAGGAATAATCCAGGAGAAGACAAATCTCTTGGGTTTGTTTCAGTAATGACGCTGCTCGTCGCTCAGGCAGGGCTCGTGGTTCAACACGTCATGCAGCGAGGTCTCATGTTGAAGGGCTGAGGGTTGGGGTCAATCTGGAGGCAAGAAAAAACAACATCAGCGGGCATGAGCAGAGCTTTTGGCCAATAATCTGTTGTTTTTTATACAGCCCGGCGAAGTTCTCAGCTCGACTCACCTCGCAGTACACAGGTGGGGGTCGGAAACGAAACTCTTGGACAAAAGCCATAAGGGGTCGCTCCATGATCCCACTCAGGTCTTCAGCCAGCTGAGGGACCGCTGCGTTGTTCCGCTGTTCTGCCTCCTCCTCCGTCACCACTGAGCTGTAATCTGGAGGCGCTACAGGGGAAAGAGGCAGGATTATTATTCCACTGGTCTGACTAATAAAAAGCAGAGGAACCATGGCTGCTGTTAAAACTTTACAACATCTGGCATCAGCTTTATTTTTCCCCTCTTGATCAGAGTCAAATTTCTCCTTTTAAAAAAAAAAATAATAAAGTGCCAGATGTTCCTATTTTCTACTAGTTAAGCCCTCGTGCAAATCTACTGCGTCCCAGCCGGCATTAAAGGACACTTACGCTCAGGCTGCTCGGGGATGGCCATGCGCAGCCACTCCAGGTTGACGCTGTACTGGCTGCTGATGCTGGACGTCCGGCTGCCGAAGGGATGCAGGGGGATGGTGCCCACAACAAGCGGCAGCTCCAAACAAAGCTTGGACGTCCCGGGAACATCAACACAAACCTTCAGGAAGGAAAAAGAGGGACTTTCAGTGAAACGTGCGCCGACTCGAACATCGCCAGCAGGTACGCGGCTGCCGCCTGAGCTCACCTTCAGCATGTACTCCACTTTGATGATGCGACACTGAAGGATGGACGGACCCACGGGGGGGATCTTGATGGCGCGGCCGTGCCACGTCTCGCGGCTTCTTGCGCTCACGAGGTCGCCGCACAAAGTGGCCACAACCGAGCGCTTCTGTTTCATGGTGCCTCGGGCGATGAACGTCTGCGTTTGAGTGATGAAGGCTTTGGGCATGATCGATCTGGAGGTGGAGTTGTCGAACTCTGCGAATACAGGGATCACCTCCCCTGCAGGGAAAGACGGCACGTTGAGACGTGTAGACACTTTAATGGACACAGTTGTGTTTATAGGTGCGTCAAGACTCGTACCTGGTGTGTAGCCTTTGCGGTCGATCTTTGCAGTCACAGAAACCTGTCCGAAGTTGCGGTACCACGCTCGTGCCATTTTATCCTTTGTTCCAGCCTGCGGTGCCTGAAAGTCGTAAAACTAAATCAGAACACGCTTCAAAACCTTTAAAAAATGACTGCGTGCAGGATTTAACGGGAGAGAGGAGACGCGCACCAGAAGAGCGGGCGTGTTAATGTCGATGGGCTCAATAACCGTAAACTCCTTCTTGACTTTCTTGACGGTGAACCACGGCCTGTGAAGCTTGACTTTGACCCAGTAACGGATGCTGCCGTGTTTCCCTTCGAAGGACGTGACCAGCGTCTCTTCTGGGAGCTGGAAACTGAACGGATACTCGTGTCTGCCGGCAGGAAGCACCGTCGCTTCGCCGTTATCTGAGGAGAAACGCAAAAAAACACTGTAAGTCAACAAATCTTTTTACTTTAGCTCAGTTAAGTTCATTATACAGTTGAGCTAAGAGTTCACAGAGTGCAAAACAAATTCCTAGAAACTGGTCTATTTATGGTGGTGTCACGTGGGTTTTCATGAAGCGCAGCAAAGTTTTATAGCACGCAAATAAAGCTATCAATCCAGCACCGTGACTCGTGTAATCACAAGCAGCAGCAGGTTTCTGCACAAAACGAACATTGATGACACTGGGGCAGACATTTGGCACGTTATACTCCATCTTCTAACGCTTATCCATGGACGGGTCGCAGAGGCAACAGGTCTAGAAGAGAAACCCAGACATCCCCTCTGCCCGGCGACTTTCCAGCTCGTTCTGGGGAAACCCGAGCTGTTCCCAGGCCGAGGAAACCCACAGTTCCTCCTGTGACTTCTGGGTCTTCCTCCTTTACCAGTGGGACCATTGCCACTGGTAATTCTTGCACAAATCTCTCTAGTTTTCTCCTGCACTCGGAGGAGTCGCCTCTTTTGTGCTGAAAACAAGTTTGCCTCCAGCTACAACACACAGCCAGTTTGAACTGCTCAGTTTTAACCCTGGCAGCACATGTTTAAGTTAATCAAACTTTTTTTTTTTTTTTTTATTAAACCCATTTTGTCATGTGGATTTTCCCCCCATTTTATTCCTACTACTAAGTAAACCCTAATATGAGTTGCGTCTAATGAGCAGGAAAACAACATAAACCTGGCAAAGCCCCGGCTGTGAGCTTCCGGTCTACCCTTTAAACCAAAACAGCTTTGTGTTTAATGGATAAAGACAGAAACTTGAAGCTGCAGAGAAAAACAAGCCAGGAGTTACTTGGGACAGGGCTGATGTGAGTCCCTTTGGCTTCAACAGATGTTTCCACAATGAGACAGCTGCTGAGCAGGTCAGCTCTTATAAGTCACTGACTGTGTTCATGAATGCTTGTGCTCTTCAAGGAAGTAAAATGTTATTTTTTTCTCGAATGCAACATAAAAGCAAGTCAAACTTTTAGTTTAAATCATGTTTCAGACAGCTGCATGCAGGGTGAGGAGGAACAGGTTTGCAGACACATACAAGTCTTTTTTGACTAAGAAAGACTCTGACACTAAAACTCTGCTGAAAGAAATCAGCTAGTTTAGTGTTTTAGACAATAACGTGTTGCTTTAATGCTGGTTGATGAGGATGGGGAGTTGCGCTTCAGACCTGCAACCATCACCACCACCGAGCCCCTCTGGAGGACTGACCTGCCTGCAGCAGCACCTCTCTGCGGTTCAGGTACTCCACTTCGTCGCTGTAGTTCTGGGTGTACGCGGTGCTGGAGCCGGCCGACCGGGACTCGGTCCAGTGAACTTTGGCGAAACCTTCAGCGTGAAGCTTCAGGGAGTCCACCTTGGACTCCCCGGAGAGCTCCACGACCACGCGCCCGGACACCACGTCCCCGCTGCTGAACACGGGAGGACAGTCCATCTCCGGGGAGTCGAAGACGATGTCAAACTTTCTCAACTTGTCGAAAATCATTGTTGCGGGTTGGGCGAATCTTCCAAAGAGGCAAAACCCAAGTGGCTTCTTTCCTTTTAGTTTTGCAGAGCGTTTAAATGGGCTAGCTCGGAGCCGTAGCTGTTGAACTCTCGTGCGACTAGCTTAAACTGAGGACACAAAAAGACGGCAGCCCTATTTGGAGGCTGAGGCGGTGGGCGGGGCTTCAAAATTTAACATTATGTAAGGCGGCCAGAGAGGCAGGACGATGCGTTCAGGAACTCCTTCCTGGCTCCGAAGTTTTAGAATCCAAAGTTGTAAATAAGATTTATTAACCAAAAACACCACTGAGGTTTTGCATTGTAAATTTGAAAAGGTGAAACATTTTTAGGAGTTAGGAAAAAAAAGTCAAATTGTTATTAGGGTTTAAAAAAATAGTAAAAATAGAGAAGGATATTTTTTTTTATATATGTATACATAAAAATTTGTTCGACGACATTTTTTATTTTTCTACACTTTTACAAGTTAACGCAGCAGCTGCTCGCATCGCAACATTTTTACAAGAAATTGCAGCTGCTATGAAAAAAAAAAAAAAAAGAAACCAAAACTTGCTGCGGCTCGCAGTACCACTATGACGGGTCGAGCCTGAATGCAGCACCATAAATATGCCGACTGGGTGTGGAAGCTGGAGAGGAAAACAGGGTGATGATTGATGGTCCCAGGATCTTAGAAGAAAACAGGCTTACTGAGCATGCCTCAGTCTGGCAGAGCTCAGGTCACAGTTGTTTACTTCACAGCGTTCATGCCTTTTTGAACATTTTCCAAAGTGGAAAAAAAAAACAGTTATGCTACTCCAACCATTCAAGAGAACAAGTTGGTGTGTACAAGAAAGCTGCAAAATACAGCCCTTGTTTTTAATTTGCATAAATCATTTAATCTTTCAGACTTACTTTAAATGGTTTAAAAAAAGAAACATGTCTCAACAATTCCAACTTCAGAGTGAAATTATCCAAAACTCTGCAAAAAAAAAAAAAAAAAAAAAAAAACCCAACCTAATTTAATCTAAAAAAGCTAAGTCTGGTCCTCTGGACATTCAAAAAACAAAAAAACAAAACAAAGCAAAAAAATTGTAGAAACGTTTCGTCTTTCATCCGAAAGACTTCCTCAGTCTGAGATGCTG
>JARVGQ010000981.1:8283839-8294530 GCA_031762355.1 Hypsolebias martinsi | reverse complement strand
TTATAAAGGCATTTTAACTCCTTCCCACACACTTGCAATATTCAAAACAATGTTTCTAAACTCTAAACGCTCTAAAAGAGCACAGCATGTCATGAACTCAGCTCTCTGCCTCCGGCTGCTCTCTGCCATCTGCCAGCGCTTACGGCCACGCCCACTTCTCCGCTGCAGAGCAGAGATATGACACGGTGCAGGAAGAAGCTTCTCCTGCAAGCTGTGGGCTGCACACAGGTGCAGCAGTTTGATACATAATTTAAAATAGTTCATTTTAAATAAAAAGTCCATGCCGATCGTGCATCTCATCCGTCAATCAGCCAATTGTGTGTCATTTCCAGTCTTATTTTGAAAAACCGTGACAGAGGGAGTCCGTGAAACACGAACCGCAAAGTACCAAGGCACTACAACTTTTATGTTGTTATAAATCTGAACAGAGGACAGAGTTAGCCCAGAAAATAAAGCCTGGTTCTGCCTCTGCGCTGAATGAACACCGACATGGGAGAAGCTGAAAATGAAGTGAGAGAAAAGGCCGGGCTGCCAGCTTTTCTGTGGTGATTTATCTCCTTCTTCTAACTGGGACAGGGTGAGGGGGGTGGGGTGGGGGGTTTAAGATGGGCAGCATAGGGTGTCCTGCCCTGGAAAATAAAATAAATCTACTCCTGTCCCTCTCAACACCCCACTGCCAAACCCTGGAGGCCTGTTCTACTTCCTGCCACCTGGTTGACTTTGCTGCAGCTCGGGGTGTGTGTGCATGTGCGTGCATTGGGAGGTAACCTTCGCCTGGACTTGCGCAGACATAACAGATGAAACCCCGAGCTGGGCTGACGATAAAGGGCGAGCTTCTGTCAGATGTGATAACGTTTTGCTCCAGACAAGCAGAAGTGTCCCACCGAAGATGCTTCGTTAAGCCTGACCAGGGGCAGAATTTCCTCTCTCTAAATTAAAGATGAAATGTCTGCGTTCGGGCCCTGCGATCATCACAGGAGCCTGTCAACAGAAATATGCCACGGAGGGGAGCTGGATGACAAATGAATCTGCAGTTTGAAGCAGTCTACAGGGAGGTTTTACTGCGATACTCGAACGCTGTAAGAAAAAAACCCAGGAACATCTGCTTCACGAGTTTCTGTCTGAGTGGTCATATAGGACAGGGAAACCAAGTCAGACTGAAGCTGAATGTACTTTAGATTGCTTTAACTCACACTGCCTACATATTTAAACTTAAGGTCATATTTTAATTTTCTCAACATGATAAACTGAAGGCCTAGTGTTGCTTGAAGGAACATATATTTCAAGATCCTCTCATGTGGAGAAATTACAGCGTTAAAGTCGTTTTGGTAACACAATGTTTTGTGCAATCTCATGTGTTAGTGCAATATGTTAAGTTCTGAGTATATGTTGCTACTACCACAAGTTTTAGTCAAATCTGAACAACTGACACAATTATAGCCATTTCTGTGTTATCTAACGCCAGTAGGCCATGGTGGCTATCTTTAATCTGATTGGTCTCAAAAGGTAAACACGTCTAGACGTACATCCACTGGTTATTTCCTGAATGTTTCATTAAAATCCATCGTGATTTGTAAGATATTTTGCTAATAGACAGCTAGTGAGGACCCCAAATAGTTATTGGACTGTGGTTTTGAAATTGCTATAATTTGCTGCTTTTTCCTGGGTTAGATGTGTCAACATTATTACACAGCAACCAAATAAACAATGATCAGATTCAGAATAGATTAACCCTTAATTTCACACCACTGATCCTAAAATGTTCTAATTAACTGGAATGAAAACTTAATGAGGAAAAGTAACCTTACAGATTTAGGTTATGTTGTTTCAAACATACAAATAGTCACAGTGGTTTATTGTGTGACAAGAGGAAGCTTCGACACTGAAGCGACAATCTGGGATTACGTGAAGGAACCTTAGTCCAGAAGTTCTAATGGATGCTCAGAAGGGAATTGGGATTATTTTAATATCTTATCTTCATCAATCTGGCTTCAGGAAAAAATACAGTACAATGACCACTTCGTTGAAGGTTTTTAATGATGTTGCTGAAGCATAAGCTTTTGGTACTGTCGACTATGACATTGCATGCCATAAACTCTCAGATACTGGTTTCTCAGATCACACTATCGTTTGTTTTTCTAATTATCTCTCAGGCCAAAAGCAATGTGTTCAACACAATGGTATTTCTTCCAGTTATTTAACGGTCAATAATGGTGTACCACAAGGTTCAGTCTTAGGACACACTCTCTTTAGAACCTACATAAGTAATGTACCAGTAGGCCTGGACATTCCTGGCACATATTTGTATTTATATGCTGATGACAGTTGTTTATTGTCGAGCTAAAACAGTTGCTAAGGTTTTCCAGCTTTTACAGTCTGCATCCGACATCAACCAGTCAGACTTGTTCCATCTCAAACTGGTGCTGTCTTATCACTGGCTGTAACTACCGTAACCATCACTGCATTCTGTATTCAGTGGTCAACTGGTCATCATTAACTTCATGCAGGCTCTCACTCTGGTACATTTTCATCTTTAAGTCACTTCTTGGTCTCCTGCCTTCATACATCTCCTCCTACATGTCACGTCGTCAGTGCAGCTACAGCGTGTGCTCTCAGGACATTATTACGTGCAGCGTCCCCTCAGTGCGGACTGAACTCGGCAAAAGGGCCTTCTCCTACTTTGCTCCTGTAACCAGGAACAACTTGCAAAAAGATCTGAAGCTCTCGACCTTGACCTCTCTAAGGGATTTTAAACAATTGTTAAGTTCAATGCAGACTTCACCACTTGCTCCTGTCAAGGGCGGATGCTTTCCCTCTCCTCTCCCTCCTCTGCTTTGCTCTGTCCCATCTGTGAAACTGCTTCAGAGCCTCTCTCTACATATCTTCCGAACCGTAAATTTTTGTAATGGATCTGGTCAGTTGGTCTCTCAACGCAATTGCTAAAATTTTCTCGACGAGAAGACAAGCTTCAGGCGAGCAGACTTCTGAATTCGGCTCCCCGGCTGGCCTTGACGGGCCACCTTATCTTAATTCGCCTGGAAGCCCTGTAAATTCGATGCTCTGCCCCCTCCCTTCCCCTCCCAATGAGGAAGTCTGCAGACCCATCAGAGAGACCCGGCTGAATAAACATTGTGTCATCATTTCAGGACTCTTGGATTGTCTCTGGGGCTGTTCCAGGTCGACTTCGGCATGAGAGTGTTCACGAATCATTCTTATCAAAACTCCTACAGTGCCTCCGAAGTGTCGTCTCCACTCCCCTGCGAAATGTCTACGTCAATATGTGCAAATGTGCGCTGTGTTTTTTTATATCAGGGTCTCTTTCCTCGGTCAAGGACAAAGAGTTTGATAGGAATTTTTTTTTTGCCTCCAAATCCTATACATGTGTCACTTTCATTACGTTTTTGTCCGTCTAAACAAGCCTCACTTGTAAATGAGTCTTCGAGGCTCAATGTGATTTATCTGTCTAAATAAAGGTTGAACGAGTGAATGAAAAATGCAAACATGTTCCTGTTTCTAGTGTTTTACCTTGTTTCATAATGTAGCTTGATTTTATTTTGTTTTGTGGCTGTTTATCTGTGGTTTTGTCTAAAACAGGTCTCTCTTGAAAATGAGTCCTTGTGACTCAATGAGATTAACCTGTATGAATAAAGGTTGAATGCAAAAATAAATAAATAAATAAAATAAAAATAAAAACCGCACTGGCTGCCAACATCCGAGCAAACCTTTGCAGCAAAACAAGAGTTGTTAAAGGGTTAACTGTGGTTACGGCAAATGTTGATTTGACATAGAAAGTCAAAAGTAAAAAATACATTTTGTTCACTGGTTCATGTAGACAAACGACTTTTGTCCATGCAACACAACAGCATCTTGAATCAAACCTTTGAATTTAATTAAACATAACGTTAAGCAACAGGTAACCATGGAAACAACCCAGATGCTCGGTGCTTCTCATTAAAGAGACAACCGGAGAACTTGATTACAGGCTAAATTTGTTTTAAACAATTTTTTCAATGTTTAACCAGCCAATAAATAATAATAATAATAATAATGTCTCTTTTGTTCAATTAAAAGATTAGTAGAGCTCATATTTAATTTCCTGATGCTCAGAAAGCTTTTCATGCAACACTTTTATTAAAGCGTACAGGTCCTTAATGTGAGCTGTGGCCTGGTTAAGCATCAGTCAGTGTTTGTTCTTAAACAGCGAGGGCGGGTTTGTGTTTTTCACATGCGGTCACCTGGTCTCTGAGGCGGTCGGTCTCCTCCTGGTACTCAGCCAGCTGTTTCTGCCACTGCTCCACGCTGCTGTTGGCCTCCTGCAGCGCCGCCACCAGCTTGGCGTTACTGTCCTGCAGAGTGAAGAGTTCAGCCTCCAGATTGATCTCACACATGGACCTGAGCAGGAGCGCAGCGAAACACAAACATGTCCTTACAATGATCTGTTCCCGTCACTTAAGACACCTGATAGGTGGGACAAAACATCAGATTATGAGGTAATGAAGTGAAACATTTCTATTATTATCCACCATCTGCCTTATTAAAGTTTATGGACTTGTAATGAGATTTATAAACTACAAGTCAGCTTATTTCAGTAGTTTTTGATTATTCTGTGCTGGAGAAATACTGTAACAAGAACTCTATTTTGCTTCTGTTTTTGTGTAGGGCTGTTGTACGTTCAACAAAACATGAAACAGTAGCAAAAAATATCGTTTTTAGAGCAATTATTTTATAATACGGGTTTGTTTTTAGCTTTGACGTTATTTAATTTATAATGCTGAGCAACAATAAGCGAAAAGCACCTTGAACGGCTGAAAACGACACCGCCACATATTAAAAAAACTACAAAAGATGGGTAATGTTTTTTTTTTTCCTGCGCAAAATATCCCATGAGCCAATAAAGGTCAGGATTCAGTGAGAATATGTAATCAACCAGAGAGCCTTCGGCTGAGAGGATGGAGTTGAGAAAGCAATCTTTGCCATGACGACTATACTAACAGCTTAACGATCATAAAGCCATTCACCATAGCAACAGAGGAGAAGAGTCTGCATAGGCTTATAAAAATCATAAAGCATAAGCGTTGGGATAATCGGCTGTAAAGAACAATTGGGGGATTTTCTGCTTCTGTTCCAATAATAAGTGATCAATAATGTCCATCATGATTCAAACAGTGCTTTTATCTCGAGCAGCAGTTAAGTCCCTGGGCGGTCTTGGTCAGAGACACACAAATGTAAAATCTACATGTAGCGAGAAAGCTCTTGCTGCAAGGCTATACAACTGCCACAATCAGTTGTGCAAAAAGCTGCACAGCACGTGTCCGTCTGTAGTGTGGTTTCAAGGCAAACAGCTGTTTTTATTTAGTTTGGATGCTTTCAATAGCGGGGAATCAGCTTTTTATGCATTATGCAATTCAATTCAAGTCTAAACTTTATTAATCTAATCCCAAATGGAAATTAAATGTTGAAACTCGTTATCGTCGTTTCATTAAGAGATGTGATGGATACTGATGGCTGTCGGCAGGAAGGATCTCTTGTAAAGGTCCGTCCCACAGTGGATTAGAAGGCCGCAGATGCCGTCCGATCCGTCCACCCAGACTTTGCTGGCCTCTCAGTTCACTTGGGCTGCAGGACTGCCCAAATGCCGGTCGGTGTTCCACCATATTCTGTGACCACTGTATATTGTGACCGGAGGGGGTGCTGTTGCATTTTTACAGCATACTTTGCAATATCTGATAAACACTATCATATTCTGTGACCATCTATATTTTCATAATGTTCATGATATTAGTCGTCAGATGTTACTTTTTAATTCCTTAGAGGAAGTAGAGAATCAGCAGAAACAGTTTGGCTCAAGTATTTAATGTTTTTCTGTAAGTTACAGTGTAGTCACAATATCTGATAAGCACTATCATATTCTGTGACCGTCTATATTTCAATAATAGTCATTGTATTAGTGGTCAGATTTTACTTTTTATTCTTCGGAGGAAGGAGAGCGTCAGTCTCCTTCCTCCAAAGAATAAAAAATAACATCTGCCCACTAAAATCATGACTATTATGGAAATATAGACAGTCACAGAATATGATAGTGTTTATCGGGTATTGCAAAGTATGGTGTAAACATGCAACAGTGCCCCCTACGGTCACAATATACAGTGGTCACAGAATATGGTGTATCACCGGCAGGTAGACGGGAATGCATCCACGGAGCCTCATTTTCAACTCATTTGAGATTTGGGGCTGTATTATTTGAGCTTTTGAGATGCTAATCAGCTGCTCCCAGTTGTAAAAAATAAATAAATAAATAAATAAAACCTTATTGTTATGGTTACGCATCATAGCAAATGTCCAAAAGATCTGTCCGGTCTTGATGCTGCAGTGCATATATCATCTGTCCATTTTGTACTCATATTCACTCTGATGCTTTAATCTAATGTTTTGCCACTGTACTCTCATTGTACCCGAACTAGTTCTGCTCGTGCTACACCTTTGTATCTGTGTCATAAGTTTTTTCTTTCATGTCTCACAGGGATCCGTATGCAGCACAGATCTTATTTCCCTAAGGGCTTTTGGGTCACATGAATGTAAGTGAGTTGACTTGACCCAATTTATGTTTCGACTTTTGACTAAAAATGTCAAATCTAAGTGACCAGATCATTTAAAGTATGAGGAGATTTTTGAAAAATGTGCTGGAGCAAATCTTGGTCCAGGGTTGGTGCTACATTTATTGCACTACATTTCCACAGTAAGGGTTGAGCTCGGCTCATTTGCAGCTTTAAAGTCAGCGTGAACAGAAAAAAGTGTGAAACATAGAAGGATATTTGTCCGATTTTATGCATTTTACACATTTATGAGCCCAAATCAGTGACTTATCCTGGACTGCTCAACTCCTGGGTCGCAACATAAAGTGGAAGTCAACGCGTTTAAAATAAATCAATGCATCTAGCGTTATGCTTTGAGGATTAACGTGTGGTTATGAGTAAATGCTAAAACAGCCACTTGCATGTGAAGCAACATAAACCAGATAGGTACATGATTTTACTTTTATTGTTTTATGCCACGCACAACTGTCTTCACAGAGCTGAACAACCCCCAACAAAATGAGCTAAACCTGAGTGAATTTAAAGGATGTGCAGCAACAAATTGGTGTGGTTGTAGCTGAGAAACAAACATGAAACAAACTCCAAATGATGCTTGTTGTGTGAGGTTTTTTGGCAATAACCTTTAGACGTAATCCTGTTTGTCTGTTATTAATGAACCACTAACTGGATTTTGATGAAACATTTTGAACTTTAGCTGCGGATGTGCATCGAGAATACAATTCAAGATGTCCTCCAGAGCTAATCAGCGTTAGCCAACATGAAAAAAGGCTGCAGCTCAGTCAAGTTGACAGACATGAAGTTTAATGTGGTATTCATTATTTACATGATTTTCAAGGTTAGACCAAAACACCAGCATTTTTTTTCTCACATACGCATCCGCTTTATGCGTTTGTGTACAAATATTATGGTTTCTAGGTGTTATTTTTGTTCAGTATGCATTTTCTACAAGTCAAATTATGCACGAACGAATGTTTATGTTGTCTAATGTAATGAGAATGAAGTTACCGGTAATCAGAAAAACTTTTTGTAGCAAAAAGAAATTAGTTTTCCTCTGGAATAACTTGTGTGCCTGACAAACTGCAACACTAACCTTTTCTTGTTCTTTTTAAAGAACAACAAGAAAACATGCAGACATGAATATTTTAAACGTTGTTACAAATGAACTTTAGGCATTTTAATAATTTACATAAACATTTTCCGCTCTGGCTGAACTGTGCCTCCCCTGAAAGTAAAAACTCGTCATTATAACATATTACCCTTCGGACAGCATCTTCTTGACCCTCTCCTTCTCGACCGTCAGCTCCACTTCAGTGCTCCGACTGCGGAACAGCTTTTCCTCGCCGGGCCCGTTAACCGACAGCAGCGGTGGAGAGTGGCACTCCTCCGACAGCTCCTACAAAACAACAACCGTAAAGAAGAAGACAAAAAGACTTCCTGATGACATGAGCTCCACTGCAGAGATGAAATCAACTGCAGAGCTCATGTCAGACCTCGAGTTTTATTGAGAACATTTTGGAAAACTCTGAAAAGAGAAAAGGCCGTATAATATTTAAAAGGAGATGTTGGGATTCTTCTGTCCTTACTGCAGGTTTTATTTAATATCATATGTCTCCTTTAACATAAATTACCCAATATTCAGGTTAAAGCTTGACATTTTTAGGCTATTTATTGTTTATGACGCATTCACACTATTGTAATCCATTTATCTTCCATACGTTTTACGTCTTTCTTGTTCCAGAATTTTTGTGCTATTTCAACAAATCATATCAAAACATTCAGCTCGTTCAGGAGAAGGGCACCTTGACTTTTGGTGTTGGTGCGACTTTAGCTCTTTGAAATATTTAGCCTTTTCTGCCATTTTTTCCTCGTAGAAAATGAATTGAGCTCATTTTACATCCTTCGTATATTTAGATGTGTTTACAACCTTTTACTGCTCCTTTCACATTTTGTCCTGGTTCAGCTTCTTTCAGCTTCCTTGTGTAAATTAAAAAAAATAAAAATTCAGCTACTTTCAGCTGTTTCGTGATCCTTTAAGAATCTTTCTTCTAGCTACAACATTTTTGTGCTTCTTCCAACTTCTTTCTGTTAATTTCAGCCTGTTATGCTCATTTCAGCTTATTTATACAAGTTTCAGCTTTTTCTGCTATTTCAGCTACTATTTAGCTGTTTTATGCCAATTTAAGTTTTTCAGTTAATTCCAATTTTTTGGCCCTCATTTCAACTTTTTCAGCCGAATTCAGCAAAAAAATGTGCTCTCTCCACTTCCGTCTGGTATTTTAAGCTTCTTTCTGCCCTTTTTTAGCAACTTTTCAGCTGTTTTATGCTAATTTTAGCCTTTTCAGCTAATTCCACATTTTTTTTGCACTGACTATGCTACATTCAGCCTAATTAACTTCTTTCAGCTAATTTCAGCTTTTTTCGAATTTCAGCTTATTTCTGCTAGTTTCAGTTATTTCAGCTACTATTTAGCTTTTTTTATGCTGTTTTTAGCCCTTTCAGCTAATTCCACATTTTTTTAGCTCATTTCAGCTCTTTCCACTTCATTTTGGTAGTTTAAGCTTCTTTCTGCCTTTTCAGTTTTTTTTTTATTTTTATTTATTTTTTTGGTGCTATTTTCAGCTTTTTAAACTAATTTCATAATTTCTGTGCTTATTTCTGATTATTTGAACATAATTCAGCAAATATGTGTTCTTTCTGCTTTCTACTACAAATTTAGCTTGTTCTTCCATTTCAGCTAAAATTCAGCATTTGTTTCAGCTAATTTCAGCTGTTTTTCAGCAAGTTCTGCAGCAATAAACATTCATGCTGCATTTTCGCAGGGAATGAAACTTCTCTAGTTTTATGTAGAGAGTGCACAGTCTCTTGAAATCAAAGACTGTAATATTAAGCATAGTAAAAGCACCAAATATGAATATTGTGAATTATTAAAAATAGTTTCACTTTTTTTGTTTTGTCCCAAAGTGCTCCTCAGGTCTATAGTCATACACGCAGGAGGAGAGCAGGGCTGGGCTCAGTGTGCTCCAAATGTCCCATCTGGGCTCCTGTAAACAGGCTCAGAGCAGAACAAGCTGCCATGTGTGCAGGCCAGCTGTTTATATCTACATCCAGATTCACAGACCTGATTGGACTCAACAGGAAATTACTGATGTGCACATTCTGGTTCTGTGGACTCAGCTGTCTGTAAATTACAATTAATGCACGTGGCTGTCGTTCTGCTGTGAGAAGGTAAGAAATTACACATAATCTTAAATTCCATGAAGCACAATACAAATGTCAGTCTAGTTTAAGTAAAAACAAATACTTTTTTTTTTCTTGGGTCAAATCTTTAACTTGGCAGTCAGGTAGAAAAACAGTAAATAAAATAATAAATGAATATACTTTTAGAAATTTGGTATAAAACTTTTTGTTTGTTTTTATTAAGTACATCATTTTCGACTTTAATATACAAAGTATTTTCTTCACATTGATCTACAGTTTATGATAGTTTCATTTAAGTCTAATTATTTGCTTTGCAACAAATAAAAGTGCCTGATAAATGCCATTTTAATTTTAAAATACAGTAATAATAAATTACAGCAGAGTGCTTAAAACAGTTTTATTTCAAGGAGTTGTAGACGTCTGACTCTTTATTTGCTTCACATTAAACTTGACAAACAGTCTCACACTTAGAGAATGTGTTGGGGATGACTCTTAGCTACTACCACGTTAAATTATAGCTCAAGAAGTGATGGAGTTAGAGCCGTTCTTGTATTGGTTATGGTCAGTTAGCTGTGGTAGCCATCTTGGATTGGGTTGGCTTCGAACGTTGATGAGTTTTTATTGTTGTTAGACATCACATAGCTCAATATTTGTAAAACTGACAGAAATATTAAAGCCTAAAACCACTTAACTGTGCCTAAGACAATTAAGTAAGGGGTACTGTGTGTGATATATATATATATTTTTAAAGAAAATTAAGCAATTAAGCAATTAAAGTACTGTATTCTTCAGACTACATGAATAAGGCTTAGAGTCGGGTACCACACAAAATCGGTTTAAGGTCAGGAAGCACAACCAGAGTTAATATACAAGCCGCACCGGATTATAAGTCGCACTGTT
>JARVGQ010000981.1:8127204-8151398 GCA_031762355.1 Hypsolebias martinsi | reverse complement strand
AGCCAGGTCTCTCTTGTAAATGAGTCCTCGAGGCTCAATGAGATTAACCTGCCTAAATAAAGGTTGAATGAAAAACAGAGACCAGCTCTGATGGAGTCAGATTTAAAAAGATGATAAATCCTTGAATATCTGCAGAAGGCAGGAGAGAGACTAACATGGAACAACGAAAAGGGTAAATAATAAAATGTAAGAAATCTTCAGATGATAAATAACAAAAGTGATCAATTCATTTTTATTTTATAGAAGTTGCAGAATTCATGTAAAGCGGTTAAAATGTGTTTGTTGTATTTTAAAGAAGTTCTCTTTCTTTTGTTGAGAGTTGTCTGTGGAAGCTGTAATTTCCTACAAGTATCGGGTCTGTGAAGGCAACAGAGAGGAGGAGGAGGAGAGCAGGTGTGCATGAGGAAGGAGCAGCAGGAGAAGTTGTGTTGTGTTGTCGAGTCTCCAGAGGAGTCGGGGTTGGGACCAGTGAAACCAGTTGGCAGGAGCCAGTGGTGCTCCAGCTGTTTTTGTGTGAGTCAGAGCTAAACTGATCCAGCTGTTTGTGAACCAGCTGCAGAACAACACCTGGACTCCACTCACAGAGACTATCTGGCAACGTGGGGAATGGAACGAGCACCTTCACCACGTGCACTGCTGTGGAGTGCTGGCTGCGTGTCACGGAGCGTGGACGAGCTGCTGCTGGACTCACCAGGTACTGAGCTGCTGGTGCACGCGCATCAGCACAGACCTGCAGGGGGTGTGGTGTGCAGTTCATGAACTGTTTGAATATTACAACCAGCTTCTTCTTTAATAACAGTTTAATATTTGTCTTAATGAAGGAGGGACCGTGTCCAACATGGTGTAACTTCACATCATGAAGTCACTGAAACAGAACCAGAGTCAGAAGAACCAGTTTGTGTAAGAAACAGCTGCAAACGTGTTTTTGATCATGGTCCACTGTTGTCCTCACTCCAGGTGTGTCTCTGTGGACGAGTCCTCCAGCTCACTGAGACTCACCTGTACTGATACAGGTAAAGGTTCAACAAATGGTGTAGGTGGACTTTCTGTTTGTAGGTCCTTCTGTAGCTTCCTATGGTCCAGGTGTGGTTCTTTTGTCCAGGTGTGGTTCCTACGAACAGAAAACTAAAAACGCACGTTAAGGATAGAAATAATTACAAACTGGTTGATTAGAGCAAAGTAAAAACAGCAGCAGAGAGAGGACATGTGGTCAGTTTGTCCTCCAGAAGTCTTAAGTAGCAGCAGAACTACGGGACAACTCAGCAAACTAACACAGACATGTTCCTGTTTTCAGTTTT
The DNA here is from genome assembly GCA_031762355.1 of Hypsolebias martinsi. Classification (NCBI taxonomy): domain Eukaryota; kingdom Metazoa; phylum Chordata; class Actinopteri; order Cyprinodontiformes; family Rivulidae; genus Hypsolebias; species Hypsolebias martinsi. The sequence goes on along the minus strand of JARVGQ010000981.1, from coordinate 8,150,100 downwards.
CTACATCGCTACTTTGACACATTTTTTAAACTTGTTAAAAATAAAATCTGTATGTCTCTTCTGATCGTCTTATTGTTGCTGCTGTTGTCATCATTCTTAGTTTGTTGCCAGGTCTCTCTTGTAAATGAGTCCTCGAGGCTCAGTGAGATTAACCTGCCTAAATAAAGGTTGAATGAATGAATGAATCAGATGAGAGGAATCTTTAACAGTAACATTTTGCTGCAGGCACCTCTGGATGAAGAGTCTTGTTTGGACTCAGTCAATTCTTCCTGAAATAAAACAGGTTGCACGTGTGCTGTTTCTACATAAATCTGTCAACATGCATGAAGTGATCCAACTCAGCTGAGATTAAACTACCAAACTTTTTATGATCCATCTCAGCAATGTTTTACCATTTGAATGTGACTGGACTTCAAGTCCTTAAAGTGACGCACTGTCCAGGAAAACGTTGTAAAGAGGTGAAAATGAGTCTTCTACCATTTTTCACTGGGATTATTTGGCCATGGGAGAAAGATAGGCTGATACTTGCATCTCTCTGTCTCAGCAAAGATCCAAAGAGTTACATTATAACAGATGTGGTTTGCAGTGGAAGATAAGCGGAAGTTTCATTTTTAAGTTTTATTTTTCTGGTAATGTTTCGCTCTTTTTGTCTTCCTTCAGGTGCTGGTCATAACATTAGAATATCATGAAAAACTTTATTTCAGTAATTCTATTCAAAATGTGAAACCTGTATATTATATTAATCCATTACACACAGACTGATATATTTCAAATGTTTATTTGTTTTAATGTTGATGATTATAACTGGCAACTAATGAAAACCCCAAATTCATTATCTCAGAAAATTAGAATATTAGAATAGAATAAAATTTAACTTTATTGTCATTGCACATGTCACATGTACAAAGCAACCAAATCCAGTTTGCATCCATCCAGAAGTGCTTTAAAAAAACAAGTATATGTATTACAATATACAGTAAGTTGTTTTGGAATATTGTGAAAAGGTTCAGTATTGAAGACACCTGGTGTCACAGTCTAATCAGTTAATTAACTCTAAACACCTGCAAAGGCTTTTAAATGTTCTCAGTCTAGTTGTGTAGGCTACACAATCATGGAGAAGACTGCTGACTTGACAGTTGTCCAAAAGACGACCATTGACACCTTGAACAAGGAGGACAAGACACAAAAGGTCATTTCTAAAGAGGCTGGCTGTTCATAGAGCTCTGTGTCCAAGAACATTAGGTGAAGGCAATGAAATGTGGTAGAAAAGTGTACAAGCAACAGGGACAACTGCACCCTGTAGTTTTTTATTTTTTCTTATTGTCCAGAGGATCTGAATTAGCTTTTTTAGATTTTTCTACCTGGATTGAGCTTGAGGTCCAGTGTCAATTTTCCAGTCTGTGATTGTTTGGGGTGTTGCCATCTGCTGGTGTTGGTCCACTGTGTTTTCTGAGGTCCAAGGTCAATGCAGCATCTACCAGGAAGTTTTAGATAACTTCCTGCTTCCTGACCAACTTTATGGAGATGCACATTTCATTTTCCAACAGGACTTGTCACCTGCACACAGTGCCAAAGCCACCAGTACAGTATCTGGTTTGTGGACCATGGTATCCCAGTTCTTAATTGGGCAGCAAACTGGCAGCATGACGGCGCAGTGGTTAGCACTGTTGCCTCACAGCAAGAAGGTCCTGGGACTTTGTGTGTGTGGAGTTTGCATGTTCTTATGGTTTTCTCCAGGTACTCTTGGTTTCCTTCCACAGATCAAAAACATGCATGTTGGGCTGCATTCAGGCCCAGACCTCCCTTGCAAAAGAGATCTGTGATCTCAATGGGACTTGCCTGGTTAAATAAAGGTTAATAAATAAACTCACCTGATTTTAACCGCATAGAAAATCTATGGAGTATTGTGAAGAGGAAGATGTGATACACCAGACCCAACAATTCAGAAGAGCTGAAGGCCACTATGAGAGGCTCTCAGAACACCTGAGCAGTTCCACAGACTGATGGACTCCATGCCACGACGCACTGACAAAAGGAGCAACAACTAAGTATTGATGCTGAATATGTTCATACTTTTCATTTGAACATTTAAAAAAAATCCTTTTTTTTACGGTAATTGGTCTTAATATTCTGATTTTCTGAGATACTGAATTGGGGCGTTTTATTAGTTCTAAGTTATAATCATCAACATTAAAAGAAAAACATTTGAAATATAAATGTGTAATGTGTGTAATGAATGAATATACAAGTTTCACTTTTTGAATGGAATTACTGAAATAAATTAACTTTTTCATGAGTCTAATTTTAGGACCAGCGCCTGTATTTCTGTGGTAGTAGCAGAAAGTCACCGCAGCACATACACTGAGGGCCAACAGATCCCACCATATATAAAATACCTCCCATCTGTGCTTTTTTCTATCAGTTTTGCAGTTGTAGTGACAACTACGGTGTTCGTTTGATATTTTAAACTGGAAAATGTGTAGCAACTGTGCACATCACCGTGCACACGCAACACTTCATTACTGCTTTCATTAGAAAACGGACATCAGCTGAAATCTCCTGAAGTCCTGTTGCATGATTCAGACACAAGTATATATTTGTGATGTTGAATTGGAGAAATTACTTTTAAGGGCGATGAACTTCATAAAAGCCACAAATGCTGTTTCTCCACCTTTGTGTTCAGCTTGAGAAAATGGATTTACGGGATTATCTTCAGACTACACGTCATCTGGGATTAAACTGCCCCGAATCCACAAATTCCCTGGAAAGCGGGTCAAAAACTCGAGCTTCAGGCGTCACGCAGCATCCACACAAGTGCCGTCGTTATTCGTGGTTTTTAATATAAATCTTTGCACCCTCACACAAATTGCACATTTTTAAAAATCCAAATGGACACACAGTCAGCAGTGGACAACTTACTGGTTGACATCTTTCCTTAAACACCGTGAACTGGCTAAAAGGAGCAACAAAAAGAATAAAAGACATCTAACTTGATCTTACCACCACTTTTACTATGGCATGCATAGGTTTCAGACCGTACTCGGAAACACTTTGTCTAAGACCTTTTTTTTTTTTTTAAACGATGCTGTGACTGCTCGTGAGCTGCAAATAAAATAAATAAAAGAAGGAAAAACAAAATACAGAAAAGCTCAGTTTCACCTTGAGGAGTACTGCAAACTCTGGACCCCTAAAGGGAACTAGGCTTAAAGATGATGGGTGTAACGCCTCAGCCGCCATCCGTGTAAAATATTTGGTATAACATGTTAGCCACAGTGCAGTTGACAATACTGATTGATCTTTATCCTTTCTGCAGAAAAGAATCTGAATGAACTGAAAGCTTCATAAAATTCTCCCTTCAGGGAGGAGTTGCGTTTAACAGACTGATGCCTGAATGCTACCTAAAAAAAAATTAACAGATGAAATCGACGTCAGAACGGGTGAAAAGTTGATCAGCTCTTTAGCCGATTCTGTGAACTGGGTAAACAGAAAACACGTCCCAACAACAAAATACAAGTCCTACTGAAAAGAACAGCTAACCTGCATTTTGTTTTAAAGTGGTGCTTGTTCTGGGACGATGCACGTACGACTGACAGACGTGTTCAGGTTGAAACTGTTTACAGGGTTTTGTGGGGGGTGGTAGCCGGGGCAAACTGAGCACAGCAGTAGAGGGTTTAAAAATAAAAACATTTTTAAACGTCAGTTTTAAAGCATAAACACTGATAACAAAATGTACTCCTTTTTTTAAATATTTTAAAACTGATTTTTTTTTTTTTTATTCTTTTAAAGCTACTCATTGCAAAGTCATGAAGACTGGTCCAAAAAAAAAAAGTATGAAACAAAATCTGAAGAATAATTTCCTCATAAATGTCTAAATTAAAAAATTATGACTGGCTGACAATAACCAAGTGAACGTTTCTGTTCAGTGCCGTGAGATGACCTCTGTTGTGACTTGGTGCTACAGAAATAAATCAAGTAGTTTGTTTGTCTACAGAAACAACCAAAGGGACTGAAAATACATCCAACGACGACAACAGCCATGAAAAGCGCCGTCTGGGATCAAAAAGTGACAACTTGTATTTACGCTCAGATTTTTGAATAAAGTACCGGTATGTGGATAGGATTAAAAACCTACGCGTGTTGAATAAATTAGCAGACGTTTTAAAAAGCCACGTTTGAATGCGGAGCTCTGTCTTTGACACTCTACCACCGTTTGATCCCTGACATTTATTCTTGACCGTTTCTCTTTAGCATTAACAAGTAGATTGGCTCATATTTTCATCTAAATGTCTTTTTGCAACGAGTACTTTTAATTATCCTGTTATTTTGATACAAATGCAGATCAGAAAATTCTTAAGTCCATTTATTAAAGAGGCAAAGTGTCAGCTAGAGCTCAGGGGGATAAATGAAAGGGTCATTTTGGCTCAGTTTTCTTATGGCTCAAAAATTAATATGGAAATAGAATAAATGCTTGCTGTGCGTCATGGATTTAGGAGGGTGAATGATTTGTTCAGAAGCATCTGAAGATTTTTCCTGATGAGACTCCGTCCAACAAATCATCAAATTTGTCAACATTCTGCTTTTGTAGCAGCCCTGGAGTGAAAAAGGCAACAAAAAGGGAACAGCCAGCACATTTCTGGGGTTGCTGGTGTCAGTACAAACATTTAAAAGATTTTTTTTTTTAATGATTTCGTAGTTTTTTGATAACTAAATATGTCACTCTATTGATAATAGTTCTATTTTGTTAAATTCTTATAGAAATGTTAACATGTACACACGCTCGTCACTGGTAATCGGTGGAATTGGGACCTTTATTAATAAGTGGGTGGAACTTGCTGTTGCTGGCGCTCAACAAATATACTGTGAATGCAACAATAATTAATGTAATGATAATTAGAATAATAATCATTATTGTCTGCACCATGCCTTGTAAACCTGAAAAAAATTAATTCAACAAAACAAAAAGCTGGGTAAACTCTGACCCCCCCCCTCATTCTGCTGAAGAAGAAGAAAAAAAAAAAAAAAAGATTAAAAACGGGGAACGTCAAGTTGAGACTTGCAGATTCTGTCCGGCTTCTTCCAAGTACCGAGTCCACATGCGGATCTGCCTGTATCCTGGTGGGGTGGGCCGAGGGCGGTGGAGTTGGTGCAGAGGGGGGTGGAGCGCTGTTGATAGCTGCGGTTCGAGCGCTCAGCGAGCCTCAGTGAAGAGGGTCTCAAACCTGCCCTCAGCAGGTGTCAGCCTCCATGTTCGTGTGCATGTTCTCCTGGGAAGCCATGCTAACCTCAGTTAGCATCGTCAGCTGTGATGGCCACAGGTCTCGTTTTATTTTATTTTTTTATCTCCCTCACCATTTATGTTTGATCACTATTGGTTTTGTCAAGCTGCCCACCCTGCCTTGATGCCCCCACGCGTGCAGGGGCTGCAGCCGCGAGGCCACGAGTTCAGCTCGGTGTTTTCAAGTTGCTGCCGTTCCCCCGCTGTCAGTCAAGAGGATGCAGCGGCCTCGGGGGGCTGAAGGACGGGACAACAGAGGGGAAGGCGTAACATTTTTTATGATGGAGGAGGAGGTGGTGTTTCTGTGTGAATTTAAATGTATGTGGTGTGAACGCCAAACATCTGCCCAGAAATGACTCCCGCCCCCTCCGTGGCGTTCGTGTTGGTTTGTAGAAGCAGAACAAGCAGCGACGGAGATGGACAACGTTCTACAGGTCTTATGGAGGAAGTTCTCCTCAGCTAACAGGACTACATAGATGGAAGAGGGGAGGAAGACATTTCTGGCCAGCCCTCTGAGTGCATGCGTGTGTGTGTGTGTATGTATGTATGTGTGTGTGTGTGGGGGGGGCATATGGTTAGTGCAGGTAATCGTCCACAGAGGCGAAGGCGCAGGAGCCGATGCCAGTTCGTGCCATGATGGCGAGGCACTGGGCAGCCTGACCCACTGCCTGGGCCAGGGGGGGCTGCTTGGGAAGGTTGTGAGTCTCTGGAGAAGAGAAGAAAAGAGGACGACGATGTCACAACATGCTGTAAAACTCAGCACCTGCGTTCTGCCCTCGTGATTTTCTCATGACAACAGCTTGTCCATGTAAAGAACTTCACATCTCAAACGTGATGAACATGTAACGATACCTAATATTGCACTGTTGAGGGTGGAGCAGACGGGTTCTCTCTGAACGGCGTCCAGCTGGTAGCCCACTGGGCTGGTCCAGGGGTCGGAGTAGGCCAGCAGGCTGAACGCATCCTGCAGCAAAATTCACATTTCACTAAACTTAAGACAACTTGCAGCCATCTTTGACCGTGTTGCAAATATTCCTGCAGCTTTACGACTGCAGCTTCTCAACGACACGTTTCCCACTCGGTCCTCCACATTTTAAACATTTGATTTCAAATGTTGTCCGACAACTACAGTACATTACAGAGTCTCCACTATCCATCTCATAAAAAGTGTAATAGATGTCAGCTTAGTGAAAAATATACTCTGCAGATTAACATACAACAGAGAAACTTATTTAGGTCCTTTTAAACATAAAGTCCTGAACGGTTTACAAGACATTTTGAAAGAACAGAATGTTTTAGAGGGATTTGCTCAAAGTCTGCTGATCATTTTTATTTTAAAATCCCTGCTCACGTGCTAATATTGTAGATATATTCTAACAGACATTACTGATCTCTGCACAGAAACAGCCATCAGGGACTCTGACGCTTCATTCATGAAGTGTCATAAAGAAAAACACATTTTCAGAATGTGCACTTCTCCTGCCTTTTATCCTTTTCTAAACAGATGTTTTATTATCGGCTGCTCAAGTATTTTTACTCTCAGGAACCGACGTGCAAAATTATTAAAAAATATATTTTTAGTAGATTTCCTCCAATTCAAAAATTTGGATTTAGTTAAACTAGTTCATAACAAATGGCTCAGACATGAAATCAATCTAAACATTTACAACAAAGCTTTGAGATCTGCGTCACCTTCAACATCATCTTGTTGGTGGAGTTCTTGCCACATTCTCGGCGGAGGTGTTCGCTCATGCTCTGGAGCTCCCTGCCGAAATGGATCATTCTCTCAATGGCCGCCTGGCTCCCGCCGCACAGCTGCCTCTTGGACTGAGTCGACTCCACCTCTGCAGACAGTTCACTTACGATTACTCTCAATTAAATCAAACTAATAGCACTTCCCCCCTCCAGTGAAGCTCCTGTAACATGTGGTTCACTGTTCAGTTCTTACACCCAGTGCTGGAAGAGACCTCATCTGCTAAAGCAGGGGCGTCAAACTCACTTACAAATAGGGGCCAAAATTAAAACCTTTTTCAAACTAAGGGCCAATTAAAAAAAAAAAAAAAAAAAAAAACTACAACTCAAATCAGATACCAAGCATCTTTTCTTAATCACAGGTTCCTCAACAAGAGTTTGATTGGTCTCATTTGCTGTTCTCTGTTGTGCTTTCAACATCATAATCAAAGAAGTATTTTACATTTCACATATCATCTTGGGGGCCAGAAAAGATGTCAACGAGGGCCACATTTGGCCCACGGGCCTCGAGTTTGCCACATATGTGGTGAAGAGTCTGCTAAAAGTCAGCTTGATCAATCAACTTGCTTCACGGTTAATAAACGTTTGAGACCAACGACCATTTATCGTCTCCACTCTCTACCCACCCATGTCGGCATCACAGTCGTCGGGTTCTGCGGCGTGTTTGGAGGTACCGTTCAGGAAACCATTGGAGGACGATTCTGTCACTCCGTTGGTGAAGTGGTCCACCTCCATGTCCACGTCGTTACTGAGGGAACAGGACAAAGACAAATTCCACTGTCAGCTGGTTCTGCTCCGTCTACAGCAGCAAGTTGTTTTCCTGTTAAACGCCAAACTGACATTATTGTAAATTATTCGCAGCAAGTGTGATTGAAGTCAACGCACTAGAATAACCAGTGCTGAACGCTTCATTTGTAAAGAGTGTTACCGTTAGTTACTTTAGTTCATGAGAAATAAGATCTGATGGTATTTACAGTTACAGCTGTACCTCCTGTAGAATTTATTGTTCCACCTTTATGTACGTGGACAAGAGTTTTATCAACAATTCTGTTTTTGTGCCTGGTTTAGTCATTTCCAAATCCTCTTTCACAAAGAACAGTTTTAAACCACTGATCCTGGAGGTTTAGATCTTGTGTGGTAGACACAGCAGGGTCGCAGAGTTCAGTTCAGCGTCCACCTGCACGCCACCCTGCTGTGCTGGTGTGGCGTTACTCCGTACCTGGTGATGGGCTGCTGGCTGCGGCTCCCGTTGAGGCTGATGTCAGAACCCTGGATGGTAGAACCAACGCTGGGGGGGCAGGGCTTGTGGCTGTGAGGGGAGGAGCTGTGGCTCTTGTTAGACGTCACACCATTACAGCAGTTACTGTCAAGCCCTGCGGAAGATACAGATGTTTTGAACGACACACGCGACTTCATTTTCATTTGACAGATTATTTATGTTTCTGCTCATTTTAACCTTTCCACATAAAAGTCAACAGAAAAACACGTTTATTTCAGTTCTTTTTTTTTCTGTACACAAACTGGATTCATAACTGATGTGAATGCACGGAGCACAGCTGGACTGTACCTGTGACGTAGGGCTGGGAGCCGCTGGCTTTGTGGCTGGGGCTGCTGAAGGGCCGGGGGGAGCCGGGGTAACTGTCCTGAGACTTTGGGCTGCGACCACCAAGACACCTCACCTCGCTGTCCGTCCCATTCACCATCTCTATGAACTGTCTCACCCTGGAGACGCAGGGGAACGGGAGAGGACGGGCAGGGAGACGGCAAACAGAAGCCACAACAAACAACCAAGTTAAAAATAATGAAGAGCATGCAGAGGGCGGAACGAAAAGGCTCAACATGCAGATTATAGCAGAATAAAAGGATCATAAAGGAAGAAAGAACATTTAAGAAGATTGTTGTGTAAAAAAACAAACAAAAAAGATTAAATAAATAAAAAGCTTCTGTGCATTTGCAGCAAAACAAACTAAAAAAGAACATGTCTATTTAACTTCTACCTTCAAAACAACTAAAGTTAAAGCTACTTTTCCACAAATCTGAGTTCCTCTGGACTTCCTCGTTCTCCTCCTCCTCCTCCTCCTCATCATCATCATCATCATCATCAGACTTTGAAGAGGCACTTGCAGCGTATTTAAAGGTGTTCTAGCAGAAAATCTTTCCAAGCATCCTTCCCCACACCACACATTCGAGAGCTTTTTCCTGCGTACAGCTCACTTCTCAAAGGTTTTCACCTAACGAGGAGAATACTGAGTACGTAGCCTTAGTAAAAGTACACAGTATAGTGTGTACATGACCTTAGTAAAAGTACACAGCATAGTGCTCTCTAATGAAGCTCCACCCAATCAATCTGAAGGAAGAAACAGTTTTAACAACTTTTCTGTGCTTTACTTTTTTGTCGTTTCAGTGTTTTTAATTGAGGGGTGGTCGGATACATTTAAAAAAAAAATAGAGCAAAGGAAGATAAATTAACTTTTTTCTTTTTTTTAATGAGAGATTTCTCCCCTTAAATGACCATTTTATTCAAAGGAATTATATTTACAGGATTTCAGCTCAAGTAGTTATTTTATACCATTTATTTTTCATATTTAATTATTTATTAAAGTACATTTATCACAGTACTGTTACCTCTCAGTGTGGTTCTAAATATAAATCAAGTTTAACTCATCCAGACAGACAACACCTTATTGTTGTTAAAACACTGTAGAATTTAAGTTTGCAGATATTACAATAAACTACAAACACCTGAAATAACTCTCACAGAGACAATTTGGGGAGTTTAAGGTTAAAAAAAAAAAGTTAAATGGAGATACATCTTTGCTATAATCTGTGGCATATAAATATTAAGTCTTTTAGCATTAAAGTTGTTTAATTATAAGAACTAAAGCAGCAAACGCTGCCTCTCATTGTTAGACACTCAGGCTGAGGGCACTCCCGTGGAGGTGCCGTCTCCTTTGAAGACAGGGAGTTTGGTAACGCGCAAGTTGCACGGGTCTGAATGACGACGACGCTCCAAATACATTAACATTTAATACAAAGTTAGATTTTAGATGGTAAAAGTCTCGGGCAGGTCAGGGACGTGGGGTGATGGTGCATCAGTTCAGGCATCTCCCTCAGCTGCAGTGAACTGGACATGAGCAAACACGTTTAATATGTAGACGTTTAATAAATTATTACATCATCACATATCCTGATGCATGCTCAATGATCCAGGTAGAAAAATCTAAAAAAGTTAAGCATCTATGTCATCTATGTCTCAGCATATGTCCTCTGGACATTCAAAAAAAAAAATTGTAGACATGTTTCGTCTTTCCTCCAAAACACTTCTTCAGGCTGAGGTGCTGTGTTCAGCTCAGTCTCATAAATAGCACCTTCTCATGGTGGATCAACCAGTTTGCTGCTGATAGCAGGTTTTGGCTGTTTTAGCTTACTTTGAATGTTTTGTTTTGTTTTTTTGAATGTCCAGAGGACCAGACTCACCTTTTTTAGATATCATCACCTTTTAGGGTCGCAGGACATCCTCCTTTGAAAACAATAGCGGTGCTCTCAGTTGCAGTCTGGCTCTAAACTGGGAACACTGTGCTCACCTGCTCTGCTCTGACTGGGTCAAACTGGGCTCTGGTTCCGTTTATTTGTTGGAAGAAGCATCAGTTTGATTCCTGGATCATCATTAGATTGGATGGCTTTAACAAGACCACGACGAAACATACGTTTGTTCTCCTTTTCATTTTTACAGACGTTCAAAACGAGCGTCACGGCGACGGAGAACTTTAATCCTCGTCTATTTCACTTCGTGGTCCACGGAACAACCTCGAGGTCTGGCTGCCCGAGATGAAAAGAGGTCGTCTCGGACAAACAGAAACTGTTTATGTCTACCGCCCCTGTTCAGTCTTACTTGAGCATGAAGAGGAGGTCTGGATTTCTTTCCAGAAGGTTGGGGTAGAGTTGCTGAGTGGTCTCGATGGCTTCGCCCATTCTACCCGACAACACCAGCTTCTGGATCTCTGCAAACCAGCGGCAAACATTTTGCTGCTTTACTCACAAACACTAGTCTTCTGATACTAGCCTCAACTTTAGTTCAAACATTTATCTAAATATTCACACATCCTGATGTTTGAAATAATCAACAACAAAAATAGCACATATTTGGTACATCTGTTATAACAGCAGTTTTATTTTATTTTAATTGTTCTTCACTGCAACTCAATATTTTATTTTAATACATTTGTTTGTTAGTCAAAACTTCAATATTTAAAATGTAAATTTTTTAAATATATGTTTTTTCTAGGACTTGTTACAGGTTTTAAATACTAAAGAGTAATTTGAGTTTCAGTGTTGTCCATGTCCTGCAATTCACAACAAAATGCTGTTTCTCCATGTACAGAAATCTGGAACAAGTAATCATGTAAATAAATAAAAAATAAACCAACAGACTCACTTTGTCTGTTTTTGATGGAGGCAAGCTCCTCGTGCACGGCCTGGTCGGTGGATTTGGCAAAGGCTTCAGCGGTGGCGCAGTAACTGTGGTGCACCAGATACGAAGCCACCATCCTGTCAGGAAAACAAAAAAAAAAAAACGCTCACTGAAATATGAGTAATTTACACATATTCTTAAAAAAAAATTCTTGGCTTTTCATAACTCCCAAACCTTGTGACAGCATGATCAGTTTTTAAGATACTTGTCTTTAAGATTAGTTTAAACTAGAAATGCACAATATTATCAGCATGGTATCTGTATCGGCCGAGTTAAATTTCAATACTGGACATCGGCCATTCCATTAAAATAACTCGCCGATATAAAAGGCGCTGTATTTGCCTGCAGCAGCAGCACAACTCGATGACGTCACGTGCGCCTACCCTAACCCATGGAAAATTAAAAATGTCGGCGGTTGGAAAGTTTTATTTTTCTTGGTGAGGACGTCAGATTCCAAAGATTTATGGACTACGTTGAGCCTCACTACATCGTCCCCAGTCGGAGATATATTTCCGACGGAACGTTACCAGAGTTGAAAGCAGTCATTTCCGACGTCATTGAGAAGCTAACAGTCAATAGCACGACTTGTTGGATGAGTTTTACCACCGACATCTGGACGTCATGTTAGCCCCGTTAGCATGATTAGTCTTACTGCACAATGGATGGACAAAAAGTTTGAAGTTAAAAAGTCTGTCCTTCATGCACAGGAGTGCAGAGGATCCACACTGCAGCTGGAACCTGGAACAAGCCTCCACAAGTGAGACAGCATCACAGGTGGCTAATGCTAATAAATAACATTTAACACTTTTCATTAAATATAAGTTAAAGTGCTATGCATATCATATGGCTGTTACTGAATATATGTCACCTGCTCTTACAGCTGTTGCACAGTTTTTGTAGCAAATAAGCCTAAATAAGAGAAATATGTTCTGACAAAGGAAAGTATATTAAAAATATCAGTATCAGTTATCAGACAAATAAGTTTTAACATATCGAAATATCGGATATTGGCCAAAAATCCAATATTATGCACCCCTATATATATGTCCCCATGATACCTCTACTTCATTCAGAAACATTGTCCTTAACATCTGCTTCAGCATATGTGTTCTGTTTTTGTCTACTTATGCTAATTTTAGTTTTGAACTTCTATTCTGCTACTTTTAGTAGTGGATTTTTTGTTACTTTTACAAATGTAGTTAACATTTAGCTAATTTTAGCCTTTACCTAACATTTTGCTGCTTTTAGCTAGTGTTCTGCTTCATTTTGCTTCAGCAAATGCTCCCATTCAGCCTTCAGCATTCACTGCGTTTTCACAGAAAATACAACCTTTTCTGAAATTTAAAGCATTTTGGTTAAAAAGCTACAGAGACAGATGCAGATCCCTCGATGCTTCCTGCTCTTTAGGGCTAATTATTTTCTCTGCTGTCAAAAACGTAGAGACTTTCTGCTTCCATTTGTAGTCCACTGGTATCTTAAAAGCATCAGAACCACAGTAACCCAGTCAGACTGATGTGTCTGTAAGGATCAGGCAACATGGCGGATGGATGTACGTTTTTCTGCCATGTGACACAACAGATACGTCACTCTCGCCTGCAGGCCAGACAGTGAGTTCAGTGCCAGCACAGGATGTGCAGATGTGGCGTGTTTGGAGGTAAGAAAAAGACACCAACAGAGTCTTCACCCTGTGTTACTGTCTTTGTATTGATTTCCTTTAATAACCAAACTCACTGACTCTAATGCATTATGGTTCTGGACAGTAAGGCTATACAGCTTAAAATGCATTGAAGCAGTTTAGTCTTCATATATCAGATTATACAAGCTTTAAGCCATTTTATATGTGCATTTTGATTCTTTTGACTGTAATTTGTTAAAAAAAAAAGACAAGTGTGACATCTGATTAAATGTTTTCACTGCATGAGCTCTCCATGGCACAAAGCAATTAGATCCCAACAATATTCCTATTATCATGCAGGCACTGATGATGAATCTAATTAAGTAATAGTAAATATTTGTCAATAATTATGTATGTAAAAGTAAAATCCTGTCGCCTGCAGATCCAGTCTTTTATTGTAATTCTGTATCAGAACAGCTTGGATCGTGGTTCTCGCCCTTTTCCTGCAGGATACAGACCCAGAATGGAACCAGAGACCCACAAAAGCAGCAGCAGCCTTCATTCAATTCACAACAGCACGTTCTGGATAACATCGTTTTTTAACACTGGAAACAGCTGTTGGAGAAAGCGTTATCTCAAGAGCTCTCGGACATATATGCAACTTATAATTTACATTAAACAGCAAACGTGCAGTAAATATAAAATACATTTAAATGTAAATAAGGATGTTATTTTAATGTACTAATACAGACATAAAACCTACCTTTGCTGGTTTCTGTCCGGCTGCTGTCCACCGCGTTCAGCACCCTCAGAAACGCCGACGAAGTCAAACCAGAAAGTCTGAGCAAAACAACATCCGGTTTACATTTCAAAACAAAAGCGCACTGTGGCAGGTTTCAACAAAATATTTGAGTTTTCAAAGGTGTAAAAGTGTAAGTTTTAAGTAATATATGTTCATACTAATAGCTGTAGCCTTTGTCTCTTTGTTGGTTCATTGTTAGCAAAGTTCAAAATTTTAAAAGTACATTTAAAGGATAAAAAAAAAAAGTTGGATTTCTCTCTGATCAAAGGTCAAGGCTTTGTTACAGTTTTTTACTACCAGAAAATATTTCAGTACACAAGATAAAAAAAAAAAAAAATCAACTAAAAGTTAATTGCTGTTGTCTCACATTTCATTTTATTTTTCTACATTTGCATATTTCCATCTCTGTGATATGTGTTATTTACTATTATATTGAGGTGGAGCTTTTTCTTTTATATTTTATATATTTTGTCAAAAATAATGAACAAAACATGTTTAAAACAGATCAGCTTGTTGACTACTATTCAAATATTTGATTTGGAAAAACTTCACTTGACAGGAAACACCAGGGCTTCACTGTCAAAATATTTCTATATCAACAAATTATAAACTTATTAACAGAATAAATGTCTTAAAATATTCAAAAGAGTAATTGCAACTTCATCTCATATAAGCTGCTCTATTATTTTGTGTTTTAACCAGTGATAAAATAATTAACACACTATAATTGCGGCTTTTCTTTATACAATACCAAACAAAAATGTACTAGTTTGATTAAACATTTCAGCACAACTTGTATACTTTATTTATTTATTTATTTATTTAATTTATTCATGTCAATTAAAAAAAACAAACACACAATGAAAATTTCAAAATACAATTTAAAAAAAAAAAACAGACATAAAAACTAATTAAAAAAAAATGAAGAAGAAGAAAGTTTGTAGGCTCAATCATCCAGGTAAGTTAAATCATGTCATCTGGTCCAGTTTCTTTAGATGAGTAGTGTTGAAAACAAGTAAAGTCTAGTGGTGATTTTTTTTTTTTTTTTTTTTTTTAATTTCTCTGACCTGACGTTGTGTGTTAAAGTGCATTAAAGTTGAAATGCCTTTACCATACCATACCATTTTATTTATAGAGCACTTAAAACAGCAACAAGGCCAACCAAAGTGCTGTACAAACAGAAAAGCAGGCAACACACAAAGCAACGTACAAAATGAAATAAAATCAGAATACAGTATAGACATAAAAACGGAAATCTAGGTGAAATGTTGCTTTTTAAAAAAATCCAACTGCTAATAAAAATTTATTTGCACTTTAATTTGTGTTGAATTGAAAATATTTTGATATATTTTTGCATGATTTAATTCAATCACTTTTTATCTGGAAATTTTTTTTCATGTTTACCTTGTAAAACAATAAACATAATTTAATGTATAAATTTTGCGACGTTTCCTTTTGATATTTTAATCTAATCTGACGCGGACTTTTATTATTATTATTTTGAAAGCTTTCACAACTTCCGTTATTTTCGCCTTCAACACGTCACCTTAACAAGGCCTCGGCGAAGCAGCCCGGTGGGCGGGACTTCAGTGACAGTGTGACAGATTGACAGCTCCACTAACGAATCCGTGGCCGCAACATTCGTCCTGATACATTCCGTGTCAAATAATGAAGCAGTCGTTTATTATTGATGAGCGCTGCCGGAGAAACTGAATTATTGATCAGGAGGTCAGCAGTAACCACTGCTGCCATTTCTACAAAGGTATAATACACCGGGCAGCTGAAACAAAGATCTGCTGAAAAAGATCTCTGCAGAGACAAAAATTCAATACCAACGGGACACAGAACAGGATTTAATATACAGCGAAACACAACTACAGTCAATACAAAACTAATTTTGTGACATAACCTGACAGGGACTTTGCGTTCTTTATGTTCACGATGTCAGATTCCCCACAGCGTGGCCAACTGCTCATAAATGACATGCAGTGCTACATTATGGCCTGCAGATGGCAGTGTGACCTAACGTGCTAATTTATCACATAGATTTGAAATTTAACGCGTTTATTTTGATTTCTTTACCTAAAAATACACATAGAGTTAAAATGTCGGGAAATTTTCTTTTTTTAATGTATAAATATATTTTAACAACATTTTTGGTAAAATGTTATGATAGAGAGCAGGGGTCGCTGTGCTAAATGCCCCTTTCTGTGATGGACTTGCGCCATATCCATGGCATACCCTTTTATATTATGCTATGCTAAAGTATTTACCCACGCAAATATTTTGGAAATAATTAATAGATTTTTAACAACTTACTGTATTTAACTTAAAATTGCTCTAATGAATACTAAACTGAAGTCGTCTTGCAGTTGATCCTCCTCACCAGGCGGTGGCGCGCTAACATTTATTAAAAGCATGGTCTTTGGGCTTTCCTGTCATTTAGTGAACGCTTTCCTCCGCTCAGAACGAAGAGAATCGTTTAAATTTTATGCACTTTATGTTCGTAATTAAACAAAGCAAAAAAATAATTTAACTGAATTCTAGATCTTCAGGAGAAGAGAAACTCGGCTTCTGCGGGAAACCGAATCCGACACAACACCGGCTCAGGTAAGTTCCGTTCTTTGTGATTTGCTTCATGTTCTGTTCAGCGGGGTCACTCTTAAATTGAAAGTCTGTTTTAAAAGGTCGGTGACAACCGATAAACTTGAGAAAGAAAAAAATGTTTTAATGGTGTTCGTTCTGGTTGGATGTACTGGTCAGGGGTCACCCTAACTCAAAATCCCCAGACAGCCTGAGCTTAATGTTTCTCTAGAAATATGAACAGTGACTCTGTCAGTATGACCTTTGACCCACGAAATAATTACTGAAAAAAGGGCGTTGTAAAAGAATTTAAAACACCAAGGGTTCAACTCATAAAGCATTGCATTTTCATATAGTTCGCATAATTTTAGAGGTAATGAAAATAAGAAAACAAAAAGATGGTAGGTTTTTACAACACAAAATGGCATTGATTTCTCATAATTTAATATTAATTAATTCATTCAACCTTTATTTATTTGGCAGGTTAATCCCATTGAGCCTCGAGGACTCATTTACAAGAGACCTGGAGGTATATAAGTTATAAGTTACCATAATTAAACTATACAAAAACCCTAAAGCCTTGGCAGAAATATACTAAATTATTCAGTGTATACCTGAAAGATTACAATTGAGAAGAGACTTCATGTTTCCAGATTGCTTATCATTAGTTTGACAGATTTTTTTTTAAGTTAACATAAAGTCTATCCTTTAATTGTGATAATTATTAGTACAATGATACAATAGTTTTTACAAGTTGTATTTTAAATAAACAAATGTGTTGTCTGAAATGTTGTGCTTTTTTAAGGGGACTAATTCCAATGTTGTGAAAATTATGCATAAAAAGGGTTATCTTGAATTACATTTTAGTTCAGTAATTTTCCATCTTGCACCTTGTTGCATTAGCTCTAACCTCATCCCTGCAGCATCACTGAGCTTCATTAAGCATTTTGTGCTTTCTGTGCTATCAGATTCTGTTTTTACCCATTGATTGATGGGAGTATCATCAGTCTATGGTGGAGTTTCCAACTTGGAGTGATTAAAATGTGTCTGTGTGCTCTCCCACAGATTTATTCTCCCCTTCAACAGATGATCGCGTTCCCTCTGCGGTCTGAACATCATGCTTCCCCGGGCGGGTAAAGAGTTTCTGGTCCGCATACGGTTCTCCTGGAGGCCACTTTTCCAGGGCCGTTACCTGCTGCTTACCAACACCCTGAGCGGAGGATTGATGCTGTCGCTGGGAGACATCCTGCAGCAGACCCGCGAGAATCGCAGGGAGCCAGGCAGAGTCCGAGACTGGGGGAGGACAGGTGAGCAGAGGGGCGGCGTCTTCTCTATGACATGCGTTTATAGCTCCAACACTGTCTCTGATAACTTTGTCCGGCATTTAACTGTGCAGGGGATGGTTTGTAGATTTACTGAACGGTTCTGAGGTTTTTCACACTCTGTAGTTGAACATCCCCAGAGCATGATGCCACCGCCTCCGTGCACAACAGCTGACACAGTGTTATTGTTTCAGCTCCTTTCTGATTCTTGCAGGCTTGTACCTTTTGTGGTTTTTGCTTCAGTTTTGGTTTTGAAGGGACGGTCAGGGGCTTTCTTCAGATCTTAGTGATGGCAGCTTCGATCAACTTCCTTCCCCTGAACAGTTTGCACAAATCTGAAAGATTAAATGTGTTTATGCTTCTTTTCTGCCTCTGTGATCTTTATTCTCTTTTATTTATGAACTCCCACCCTGAAGGTCGCATGTTTGCGGTTGGCTGCTCCATGGGTCCACTGCTGCACTACTGGTACCTCTGGTTGGACAGAGTTTATGTGGGCAAAGCATTAAAGACGATGAGCAGAAAGGTTCTGGTGGACCAGATCGTCGCCTCACCGACGCTGGGAATGTGGTATTTCTTAGGTACGTTGATATTTATTGTCTCCCTCCTACCGTTGTGGACATACGCACGCCTTAAGATTTGTCGGGGTGTGAACGAAGAAACCGTTTTTTTAATGATGCATGTAAGAAAGCATGTGCAGGGTCAAAGGTTGTGAGTAAAATCATGGGTGAGGCGATACAAAACAAACAAAATCAGGAGTATATGGAGTTCAAAGAACATTTGAGATAAACAATTAAGATTTCACTGACGTTCTGGGAATCCTGCGTATAAAAGTCCATTGCTGTTTGTGTTTCTGACTTTATCTTGAGGTGATTTTAATCCCGCTTGGCGCTGACGCACATTTTACAGACGACTCTTCTTATCGCAGGTATGGATCTTATGGAGGGACGCACTTTATCGGAAGGATGGGCAGAGTTTCGGGAAAAGTTCTGGGAGTTTTATAAGGCAAGTGTACCGGTCGGGTCGGACCTGACACACAAGCTATTGTTCACTTATCACAACTTTTACATCTGTGACTGAAACAACTTTCTCTTCTTATCACGACATTAACTGACGTTTTATGGACGTGACTGTTTCTGTTCAGTCCCCTGAGATGGCTTCTGTTGTGAGTTGGTGCTATTTAAATAAACTGAATTGGATCAAATTGTCTCTCGTGTTCATAAAAACGCGGGGAAATTAAAAAAGTGAACTTCTCTGTTTTTGGAAGAATTTAACCGAAATAACATTTCGGTCACATTCCAATAGTTTTTCTTGTACAGGTAGATATTTCATGCTTCAGGAGAACAAATGATGCAGCTGTTGCGTAAAAAAATATAAATAATAAATAAATAAATAAAAACGAAGAAGGTTAAAGCTTTTTTAAATACTTTTATGCATTCGTTTAAAGCTCCTTGCTCTTATTCAACAAAAAAAAAATACCCAAATAAACATCTAAAAATGGTTGTCACATGGGTTACGGTTAAGTGGTAGTTAAAAACAAAACATAAGGAAAGAGAAAACAAGCATAACTGGTGGAGACCCATTAAAGGAACACTGAAGAGCGTAATTCCTTAAGAGTTATGGTAATCTCCAGGGAAATCTGGGAGATTGTGTCTGATCTGGGAAGACATCATTCGGTCACGTAGGTTTACTGAGTGTCAAACAGTCCTATTTCCCAAAGCCTATTTAGTCTTCTTTAATACAAACACATTAAAATACCACGTTAAATCAAATTAAATGAGCATAAACTTTAATGGGTTAGAGGAAGTCCTCCAAATGTGATTGTTTCCATTTACCTTTTACTCTTAAGCTCAAACGGTTCTGACAGAGAAAAGAATCTCAAATATCTCCATGTCCTCTTTATTTTCTTCACACCAGAGACTTTTATTTAAACGACATCTGGGACGGTTTTTCTTTGTAGAAACTCAGAGGTTTTCTTGAGTCAGGTTTGTAAAAGCAAATGTTTCCTTCTCATCAGAAAACAGTTGTTTTCCTCCTCGCGTCATCCACCATGCTTGCTGTGAGTGAATCTGTTTGTGCTTCTGCCGACAGATGGACTGGTGCGTCTGGCCTGCTGCCCAGACGATCAACTTCTACTTCCTGTCGCCAAAATTTCGTGTCGTGTACATCAATTTTGTCACTTTAGGATGGGACACTTACCTCTCCTACCTCAAACACAGAGTGAGTGAGATGCAAAAACAAGTATTTTAAAATGTTTATACATGGCTGGGATTTGTGGTAGTTTGTTGACGGTTTATTTTCAATGTACCGTATTTATCCGACTATAAGGCGCACCAAATTATAAGGCTCACTGTCGATTTTTGAGAACATTAAAGGATTTTTAGTGTGTCTTATAGTCCAAAAATATTGTACTGTATATATATATACTGTATATATATTCTTTAATTAAAAGACAATAAAGCTGTTTTCCCAGTTTAAATTGGTTATTGTTGTTCCTTTAATTAAAAAAAAGGCTTAAAGAAGAATAGTTTTCATTTTAAATCTGTTTTTTGTTGACAGGATGAAGACCAACGAACTGAAGCAGCGTCAGACGTCAGTGTCGAGTCACAGCCGAAAGGACTTCCAGCGTCTGAACCTCTGGTGGAAAAAGTCTGAAGTTCAATATCGTCTATGAAGCTCATTAAATATAAAATATTTGTGGTTTTGAACTTAAATTCCTCTCCTCAGAAAACGCTGTGAGGTAACGTTTATTTTTCTGAGGAGTTGTGTATTTAATTTAAAGTGCAGGTGAGCTTTTCTCTCCACGCCTGAATAATTCAGTTTCTTCTGATTTAGTCTCTTTTTGTCTGTTGAGACGTTCAAGGATGAAAAGCTGCTTCACTGCCGCAGCTGCTCCCCGTTTCTTTACACTCGTTTATTTTCATCTCTTTCTTTTCTTAAACTTTAAATTCACTCTGATCAATTTGTTGTTGTTTAACAATCAGAACTACTATAAAACACTTTTATCTTGCTTGAACGCTGCCTAGGTCCAGAACCACAGGTTTTATTGCACCAAACCATCTTTACCAACTTTGTTTATCCTTTAAAGCAGTGGTTCCCAGCCCTGGTCCTTGAGGAACACCTTTTTTTTTTTTTTAAACAATATCTTTGTTTCTCTTGTAATGTCTCAGAAATTCATTTAATGGTGACCATATTTCTTCAGAGTCTAATCTTTTACCTCTGACAATATAAGTCGTACCAGTACAATACAAGATGCCAGGAACACCATTTTTAGTTTTAGTTGTTTCCCTGCTCCAACACACCTGATTCTGTGATTTAATTACTCCCTCGTGTTCTGCAGACGCCTGTTGTTCACTCATTTATTAAAATCAGGTGTGTTGGAGCAAAGAAACAAAACATGCAGGATGGTGTTCCTCAAGGACCAGGGTTGGGAACCCCTGCTTTTAATGTTGAGTCTAAACTGTAATCACAGTGAAATGTAAAACTTTATATGTTGTCACTCTGCAAAGAATCATCAGCTGGAAACTTGAATCAGGAGGATGAAGATGGAAAATATCAGTTTTTTAATAATTATCCAGCAGCTTGACACATAAACTGTTAATGTAACATTAATTTTATACAAATAGCTTTTTTCAGCTCTGTTGGTTTTATTAATGGGTAAACTAAACATGTCAATAAGAAGTTTTCTGTGAAATACCTGATTATATAGCTGTTATTGAAAGCTCTTTGTTTTTTCTGTGTTCATATAAATTTAACCAGTTTTCACCACCGATAACGCTCCTAAAATAAAATAAATGCTGCATATGTGTGAAAAGCTCCCAGAATTCAAATGACGTTTGAGGACTGAAGTTCTTTATAAATGTTTTTTTTTTTTCTATTGAAAATTTATTATTTGTAATTTGTTTTAGCTAACGTGGAGGAAGTATTGATTGTTTAAATTACATCATGTATTTTAAAAACAACTCTGGAGCTGCTGCTAATAATAAAACGATGAGAATTGGAATAATTTCTTGGAATTTTTTTTATTTTAAATTGTAAAGTTTTCAGTATTTAAATAGAATGTATTTAGTGATTTAAAGAGAACATTTAGTGAATGCACACACCGTTTAACGAAACTGAAAGATGTTAAACATAAAACAAGATTAATATTTACGGTCAATCAATCCTTTAAGGTCAATCAATCCTTGAAGAAATCCTATCACCTGCTGCCTTTCAATCATAAACTGTAGCAAGTACCACATTAAAATGTAGCAACGACCACAGTAAATAACTACCACAGTAAACTGTAGCAACTACCACAGTAAACTGTAGCAACTACCACAGTAATCTGTAGCAACTACCACAGTAAACTGTACCATCTACAGTAAACAACTACCACAGTAAACTAGCAACCACCACAGTAAACTACCACATTAAACTGTAGCATCTACAGTAAACAACTACCACAGTAAACTATCAACTACCACAGTAAACTGTAGCAACTACAGTACCGTAAACAACTACCACAGTAAACTGTAGCAACTACAGTAAACAACTACCACAGTAAACTAGCAACTACAGTAAACAACTACCACAGTAAACTGTAGCAACTACCACAGTAAACTGTACCATCTACAGTAAACAACTACCCCAGTAAACTAGCAACTACCACAGTAAACTGTAGCAACTACCACAGTAAACTACTACAGTAAACTGTAGCAACTACAGTAAACTGTAGCAACTATCACAGTAAACTGTATCAACTACCACAGTAAACTAGCAACTACAGCAAACAACTACCACAGTAAACTGTAGCAACTACAGTAAACAACTATCACAGTAAACTGTAGCAACTACCACAGTAAACAACCACCACAGTAAACAGTAAACTAGCAACTACCACAGTAAACTACCACAGTAAACTGTGGCAACTACGGTAAACAACTACCACAGTAAACTGTAGCAACTACCACAGTAAACACCTACCACAGTAAACTAGCAACTACCACAGTAAACTAGCAACTACCACAGTAAACTGTAGCAGTTACCACAGTAAACTACCACAGTAAACTGTGGCAACTACAGTAAACAACTACCACA
>JARVGQ010000981.1:8104398-8116696 GCA_031762355.1 Hypsolebias martinsi | reverse complement strand
TTCTGAATTTTAACAAACTCCTTCATCATTGACTCCAATAACTGTTCAATATTCTTACCAGAACAAAAAAATGTTGTCATCAGCAAAAACAACACATTTAAGGAGACCAGACACCTTGACCAAATCATTTACATATCTCAGAGAAGGTGCCAAAAACAGATGGCCAAACAGTCCACAGTTGGGGACAGGTCCAGAATGTATGCAGGAGTTTAGCTGGAGTTTGTTTACTGTACAACAGTCACATGCGGGGTCCAAGTTGGCTTTGATCTCAGACAGCTTCATATGCAAACGGAGTACATTGTCTAATCTTGTGGAACTGACCAAAAACCCTCAGTGATACATATTGTAAATGATCTTAAAAACTGCAGAAAACACAATAACAAGCTTTTCCCTACGAGTTTTATTGCATTTGGCTGCTGGTGTCTTGTAAACGCTTAACAAGAGCAAAAAGTGATAGGGAGCTTCTGTGTACGATTCTTGCAGTATCTAAGAACTAACGTTTTAAACTTCAGCTGCCACGTGGTGTTTTTATCCTTTTCCTCTCAGCAGTGAGTTCAGCGGTTTACTGCTCTCTCTCTCTTTTATGCAAACAGGAAGTCTGACTTGGCTTAGTGTGTCAAACAGTCACAGGGCGTGATGTGGGGCGGACATGTGATGACTGAGCTCCTTTCTTTGAGAAAACGGGTTTATCACCAGGCCCTCATCAGCAGGTGTTCAGACTCCATCAGCATCCTGGAGTTTTCAGATTGTATTTCAGGTGGACAAGTAAAATTCCTCCTCCCAGTTGTGGGAAAACTGCATCTGTTAACCAGAGGTGATGACAAAGCACTTTGAGCAACAACCATGTAAACTATGATAATCCAATGTGACAGTTCTGTGAAAGTCCAACACAACAGGGCCACCGTACTAAAAAGTAGATTTATCGCATATAAATCAAAACTAAGACAAACTGAAGTCCTAACATAAAATTTTAATTCAATATCAGAAAAATTAAGTCATCGCCATTTATTTTTTTAATTCTTTGTTGGATGAAAAACAATTAGTTGTGGCAGCCATTTTGAATTGTGTTGACTTCAAACGTTTAATTTGATGTCAACAGAGTTTTGGAGTTTCATAAAAATCCGTCCACTGGGTCTTAATGAAACGTGCTCAGACACACAAACTACAGACTAAAACATTGTTGCCCTTTCACCCTCTGCGGCAGGTGATAAAAATGTAAGTGTCATTAAAGTTTAAACGAAGTTACAAGTTTTACCTATTTAAAAAAAAAAAAACTCTCTTGGTGCAAAACTTTATTGCCACATGGCTGTAGCTGCTGTAAAACCTGTTCAGGACAGAGTGCACTTTACAGAAGCAGCGCACACAATGTATAACCAGCTGTAAGTTAACAGCTGACTGTGCAAAATGTGCATGAAGCCATGTTAACTATCCAAGTTAAGTAATGACAAGAAAATAGTTTAAAGATGGGAACAAAGGACCAGGATGTTGAAACTGCATCTTTACTAAATTATTTGTATTCTTGCTCAGTTTACATCCATAAAAAATGCTTTCAAGGCATTTTACGTTGACTTATTCAGGCAGTGTGAGGCTAAAGTAAATAACATTAATTGCACATTACAGAAAAGGATTAAGGCCAGTTCAAATGCATTTACTGTCATAATTTATTTAGATAATTTTGAGTTTTTGATTTATTCAAATAAAATTATTATTCACTTTAATAAAGTCCGATTACATTTTGTTGCAGGTATAAAAAATGCTATTGTTAGTTAGCGCTCTTATTTTAGAGGTTGGTAGCTGATTTTTCTTAAGACGTTTGTGTTTTTAACACCGTAAATGACGCACTGCAGCACAGGCTCTGATAGTTTTGTTCTTTTGTTTTTTTCACCAGACATTAGATATTATAATCCAGTGTTTCGTGAAGTTTTTTTTTTTCTTAAGAAAATTTTGTATATTTTTTTTTAACCCCCCTGGTGTTTGTGTCTCCTGCAGGGCAAAGTGACTGAAGAGTCTCCGTTCGCTCATTACTCCAAATAACAGACACTCCGTGGGACAATAAAGTCAACAAATGTCCTCACCAGTGAGATGAATCTTGGACTTCTTCTATAGCACTTTTGTCCATACTCGTTGAAGGTTCCTGCAGCAGCTTTGACTTGATTATTTAGCTGCTGGTTACTCCTCAGGTGTAGGTTTTGAAACGTCTCTCGCCTTGCAACTGAAATATTTTTACAGCCTCATGATGATTTTTGGACATGCTGTATGTTCTAACTTTAGCCACTTTAGTGGAAGTGTTCAGGAGATGAAAATGTAAAACAAAAGATGTCTCCGCTACAGCTGACTTGTCCTTAAATAGTGACTTCTGTGGTGGTTTTTTTTTTTCCTTTTTTTTTTTTTTTTTTTAAACAACAAAAAAAAAAAAAAAACAGTATCTAACTTATAATGATCAAAACCAGGGACTAGATTCACAATAATTTCAGGCGGTCACTAAAGATGTGCTGTAATCCAACCGCTTAGCCTTTCAATTTAAACTCCTTGTTCTGCCTACAGAGAAATAAATAATAATAAAATTCACTGTCTGTGGCAATGAAAATCTTTTCAGAAATGTGTCCAAATCATTCAGAGCAAAACACTAAACGTTCTAATGAATACAATTCATTTAATAAATAAGGTTTCTGCAGTAATGCCACATGCATCTTAACGTTTGGGTTTTGCAGCCTATAGTTGGTGTCAACAAACCTTTTTAGCTGTGAGTAGAGGAGCCATCTTCTCCTGAAGTGCCTCCACACACTGATAACTGAGTCCATAAATAATATACGATGTCTGCAGAGCTCAGTGGATCACCCGAAAAGGTCACTGTGGCCAAACTGGTTGAGCATAAAATGATGGACACAAAAACAGATGAGCTGATGTTGGCGCTCATCTTGGCTTGCATCTTTTTAAATGATTAAAGAACTTTTGAATATTGCCCTAAGTGTTATAAAATAAACACAAGCCGTATAAATCTTACATGTGAAAGACATATCTAAGATGGACTTACAACCTGTGGTGTATAGTCTCTAGACTGCTGGAGAAAGGCACCAGCTCCTCCTTGACCTGGAAATAAAAAACAAATGGGATAAAGCCTAATGAATGGATGGATTTTGTGGAAGCTCTTGCCCCACTAAGCACCTCCAGGATGAACTGGTCTGGAACGAGCATTGTGGGCCAGCCATCTTTTCACAGTAACACTCTTGGAAGCGCTTCCACAAGATGTTTTTAGTGTTCTTGTGGGATATTGTGCCCTTTAATTTTGTACAGCATCCATGAGGTCATACTGATTCTGGACGAGAAGGTCTGGCACGCAATCTCTGTTCCAGTTGATCCTCAAGTGGGGTCAGGGGTGTTTCAGTCAGGACTCCATCAGTCAAGTTCCTCCTCACTCCCCTCATCAAAACAAGTCTTAAACATTGCCTTGTGCTCTGGGCCACAGTCATGTTGACAAGGATTAAAATGCTTTCCCCAAAGTGTCGCCACCAAACCGGAAGCATTTAAATGTCCAAAATGTTTTGGTGAAGCATTAAGATTACTCGTCTCTGGAGATCAGGGGGTTATGAAACAATAGAAAAATGAACAGGAATGGATGGATGTTTCTGTGAACGGATGGCTGGCCCACACCCCTGAACTTTCAGTCAATCCCTGACTGGAACACCTGAATTCAACAGATAACAGGTGAGCCTCAGTACTCTTGGTCATATTCATTCATTCAACCTTTATTTATACAGGTTAGTCCCATGAAGCCTCGGGGACTAATTTACAAGGGAGACCTGATTTTAACAGACAACAGTAGACAACGATAGACAATCAGAAATAAAAAGCATACAAACTGAGAAGAACGAACAAAAGAAAATGGCATTCAAAAAACAAACAAAAACAGATTGAAAAGCGATGTAGAATACTAAAAACAGGAACATGTCTAGATAAAGAAACTCGCTGCAGTCTATGAAATTACATCAAAAGGTATAGTTTTAAGTTTTCTTAAGTTTTCCAGATATACTGATATGCAATTCCAAAATGTAGGTCCGCGCTAAATGTAAACAAAAGAAATAGGCTGAATCTGTTGAGAACCACGTGTGTGTTTGAATCACTTGATTGACTTACATTAAGCTGACTGTAGTCTACGATCACGAAACTGAATCTTCAATTTGTAGGTGGAAATATGAAGAGTTGATCTGCTGCTAAATTCAAGAAAAGAACAATTTTCTGTCACTTCTGCTGTTTCTGTAGGTACAAAACAAATTACTGTACATGATAGTTGGCAAATGTTTATGAATTGCTCTAGAAAGTTTAATATAAGGACACATGAACCATTAATATGGGCAGCACAGTGGTTCAGTTGGTAGAGCTGCTGCCTCTCAGTGAGCAGGTCATGGTCTGGGGTCTTTCTCGGTGGTTTGCATGTTCTTGCCGTGCATGCATGGGTTTTCTCCAGTTTCCTCCCACAAATCATGCTAGGCTGATTTGTAACTCGAAATTGCCTCTAGGTGTGAGAGAGTGAATGGTTGTTTGTCTTTATGTGTCCCTTTGATGGACTTGCAACCTGTTCAGGGTGTCCCCCGCCTCTCGAACAGTGATGGAGGGACATGGGCACCAGTGACCCCCGCGACCTGAAAAGGAAGAAGTGGATAAAGTCAAGTCAACTTTATTTCTAGAGCACAGTTAAAACAGATAAACTGTTATCAAGGTGCTTAAACAGAGGTGGACGGCAAGCCACCAGTGTCGGTGCCATCTTGGATGGATTCGCTTTGTAATGGATGTCAAACTGAATCTTGACTCAATCTCAGACTCAAATAACAATAGGGCTATAAAAACAAAAAAAAAAATATCTGTCATGAATACAACTTGACTTTGTAATTCGCATTTATTTTTGTATTTTTTTATTTTAATTTTATTGTTTGCTTCCTTTTTTTTAACTATGTTCAATGTTCGTGTGTATATTTTGAATTGTATTTGAAGTAAAATCGTAAATAAAGATTTGAAGAAAAAAAAAAGATAAAGATGGATGGATGAACCATCAATATCCTGGAAAAAAAAGTGCTGTTAAAAAATACATTAGGTAACTTTTGCTTTTTAATAGTTACAAGCCTCCTTATATATTATTATTTATTTGCTTATGTTTTAACCAAGTTATGTGTAAATTCAGATTTTTTTTCTGTCTTTTAAAACCATAATGGTGCCAAATGAAAGTTGACTTCTGCTAAAAAAAAAAAAAAAAAAAAAGGGCGACCTAAATAAATAAGAGTAGAGCAAACAGATAAACTGTGTTAAAATGTATTATTGCTGAGGACAACAACGAAGTGGGTAAAAATAAATAAATAAATACATAAGAAGAAATAAGCCTCGTGCTGGTCCATAGTAACATTGTTTACGTGCCACAGCTTCACTTCTTGTCACGTGACCGGGCGGCCTGACGTCACGCCGACGACTCCGGGGCACGCAGCCCGGTAAGTTGCAGAGTTTGTCTAAAGTAAGCCAAGTCCTAAAGTGCGGCAATAAAACATGGAGCGCGGTGATAAGTGCAGCAGCAGCGTTACATGACGGACACCTTCAGGGACTTTGTCCACAAGGAGATCTCAGGAGGACAGAAGACGACTGGAAGCTGCGGTGAGTGGCGGAAAAAATAAAAAATAAAGACCAAACTGTCCTCTGTGATGCTCAGAAAGGAAGCTGAGGTTTCTCACACTCAACAAAAACAGCTAAAGTTGTCTCAGGCTGGTAGGAATTTATTCCCATAAACACAAATGCAACTTTTTGAGTTTTAAATCGTTTTAATAATTCACACATGGGCTCAGAGGAGAGTTTATGTCCTTTTCTGTGTGCTTCATTTGAAAGACTTTAGTTAAACATGACCATAATGTGAATTTTGACCATGTATTCATTCTATAGTCGTTATTGTTTTATTTTAAGCCTGTATTTTGTATTTCTGTAAAGCACTTTGTGATTTTATCTATGAATAGTGGGCCTATAATAGGCCTTAATCTGTTGTGATATCTAATAATAAGGTGTAAGGTGTTTATCAGAAGACTCCCTCCTGTCATTCCCATCAGTGTTGAACTCATGGAAACTGCTTGTTTTCATGTGTGAACCAACAAGGAATGTGTTTCCCCAAAATATTTACTCATTCTCCTTTCCTCCCTTTATCTCCTTCCTTCCTCCATATCTGCTTCCTTCACCCCGTCTCCGTGACCCCCACAGAGACAAAGAACATCTTCCCTGTTTGACTCAAAGGCTTTCTTTGCTTCATTTCCGCCCGTTTTCCTTTGCTCATAAAAGGTAAATAATAATAATCTTAAATGTCATCATCTTTAATCTAAGATCAGTTCATATTTGACCAAATTTATTTCTCTTACCTCTTTTGAGTCCAAACTGTGTTGACCTAATTTCGTAATCCAAATTAAGTTGTAGTGACAGGGAATTTTCTTGTGATTAATTATATTGGATGTAACTGGGTTTCCTTTAGGTTGCTGTTCAGATGTGATACAGTTTTCTGCAGACAAAAAAAATAAATAAAAGTAGCTGGGTAAATATTCAGAATATCTCGACTGAATTTTATGAAATGCTGCGATAAATCCTGTGTAGTGCCCTTTAATTCATGTTTCCCGCTGCCTTTTATGCCAGGGATTTGATCTAAAATTGTCTTATGCTAAGATGCAATGAAGTTTTAACCATTTTAATCAGTCCTTTATAAATAACTTTATGCACGCGATATTGTGAAATGTCACTTCATCCGATTGAGTTCAAGACATGTTGAGAGTGATCAGCTCCAACGACTTCAAAATTTAGCTCAATATTTGTAAAACTGACTGACTTATAGCAATTTTTGTGTTTGCTAATGTGAATCAGCTGAGGCGGACATGTGAATTGAGGTGGCTCCATAAATTAATCGGCTGTAGACGCACATCCAGTGATTACCATATTTTTCAGACTATAAGGCGCATCAAATTATAAGGCGCATTAAGCAAAATAAAACAGATAAGTCAAACTTTATTCAACTCATTCACAATAACCTCGTAAAATTAGTTTGAGGTCAGTAAGCACAACCAGCTCTAATACAGTGGATTATAACGCTCACTATCGATTTTTGAGAAAATTAAGGGATTTTAAGTGTCTGAAAAATATGGTAATTTATGAGAATTTCTTTAAAACCTGTCCAGTGGTTCATGAGATATTTTACTAATAGACAGACAGGGTTGTAGCTGTCAGATAATGCTAGTTTTAAGCAAACATATGTGTAGCCCCTTAAAGTATGTGTTGAGGATGATGCTCAGCCACTACCACACCAGAATTTAGTTACTGTATAGCCATTTTCTGTTTGCTATGACTGCTTAGTTGTGGTGGCCATATTTGAAGAGGTTGCCTCTATACAGTAAATATGTGAATAAATACATTAGTTTCATCAAAATCCATCAAGCTGCTCTGGAGATAATTCACAAACACTGCAGGCGGATGACCACACACAGAAGTGGGTGATAATCAGTCACCAAGTGCTCAGATTGTCTTATTTCAGGCTTGTTTGTGGGACATTTTTCTGTTGAGAAGTCTTTTTTGTGCCCCATCAATCATCAAAAGGAGCTGTGGAGGCTTCTTCTGTTATAAGATTTTCCAGTGGATTTCTTTTTACTGGATCTGCAGGATTTTCCTCCACGTTCACAGCAGAGAAGCATCTCTTCTCAAGGAGCCTCCGGCAAGTTGTCTCTGCTCTTCGAAGCTGCTCAGACAGACAGACCTGTCTCTCTGCCGTGGGAAACTTGGAGAATTCCTCCTTGTCATCAGTTTGACAGCTGACCCTCTCTGCATCCGTTAGATGGCGTCCTGCCCCAGCGCTGGGCTGGTCACCGCCCCCCTTCCTGCTTTCCTCAGTCATGGGTTGTTGGAGATGCAAACATTTGCAGAAGCTTGCCTCCATCTGCCTTTGTCTGTCTGCGTGACTCTCTGATCGTTTGTCTGAAAAGAAAAGGGGGATTTGTCTTTTCATTTCTACTGAAATTACTGCTAAGAAGATGAGTTTGATAAAAGATGGAAAAAAGATTCTGGTGGGAAGTGACAAAAGTCAAGACCAAAAATTAGACTTGATTTGTCAGCGGTATCATTATGGGTTGGCATAACTGCTGCTCTGAATCTTGGTTTGAATTGTCTGTTCCTGTTTGTCATTTAGACGTATTGCTTCTGTTATCGTGCACAAATCTGCATACAAGGAGGTTTGCATCACTTAAGAACAACGTAGGTTATTAAATGTAATTTCAAAACTAATTTTAAACAAGTTATTATTTCAGCTTATATATATATATATGCTGGTGAAGATTCTCAGTCATCTAGAACATGATAAAATCTAAAAATGTTCAATACAGAAACAACTGGACTTTCTTTGACAAGTAAAGTCCAGTTGTTTCTGTATTGAACGTTTTTTGAGCTTATACAGTATATAGTTATTAATATTAAATATTTTACAAGTTCTTACATACATTTTGTGTGTAAAAATCCTTATCGCCAGTCAATGAATGGTGAAGGAGAACAATAATGTTTGTGTGTCTGTTAGTGAAATATCTCACAAATAATTGAGTGAATTCTAATGAAATTCGCAGTTGGGTTGAGTCCAAATGTTCCAGTTTAAGATGGCCGCTACCGCCAGCTGAAGCTGAAACACAAACATGGTTGTAACTCAGCCAGTTTTACAGATAACGAGCTAAACTTTGGTGTGGTAGTGGCTGAACATCGACCCCGAAGCACACTTGGAGCACAACACATTGCACAGTGTTTTGCTCGAAATGTTTGCATTAGCAGTCGGAGTCAACCCTGTCTGTCTGTTAGCAAAATAACACATGAACCTTTCAGAAAGTATTCTTGAGCATGGACTTTGTTGCTTTCAGAAAGTAATCACTGGATGTGGCAGCATGGCTCAGTTGGTAGAGCTATTGCCTCTCAGCGAGAAGGTCGCTGGATCAAATCCCGGCCGAGGTCCTCTCTGGATGGACCACAGGCCATGCTCAACAGTCCAGGTATAAAATCCAACAATGTTCAGCCAGGTCATCTGGACGGTTTCTGTGCTGACATGGGCACCAGTGACCCGAAAAGGAAGAAGCGGGTAAATATAATGGATGGATGGGTGCACATCTAGACCTGATTAGCACATGGAGTCAACCTAATTCAAGATGGCTGCCATTGCTGATGACTTTAGAAAGCACAAATAAGAACCATAAGTTGGTCATATTAAGGTTGAATGAATATTTACAGATATTGAGCTTTATTTGATGCATTAGTGGCTGAAAGTCATCCTTGGTACATACCCTTTGTGCAAACACACCTCTCAAGATTTTCTTCTTAATTTCAAACCGAATTATTAACGGCAAGCAAATATGTCCGTTTTTTACAATAATTAATATAGTCAACATAATATCTTAGATCATGTTTCATACATTTTCTAAGTAAGTAAGTAAAGTTTATTTATAGAGCGCCTACATAAAATCACAAAGCACTGTACAATAAAAGTCAAGGCTAAAATATATAAAGAAGCATAAGAAATTCAAGAAGAGCAGTAAAATCTTGACATTAAAAAAAAGCCTGGGAGACTAAAAGTGTTTTTCAGTAGCTTTTTAAAATCCTCCACAGAGTCGGCAAAACAAAGCCGCAGGGGCAAACGGACTGAAAGGCCCTGTCCCCTTTCGTTTTCAGCCGTGTACGTGGAACATCCAAGGGCAAACTATTTTTAATTTAAAACAGTCAAATCAAAAATAATTCACACATTTTAAGACTGAAAACCTACACTTTGTACATCACGATGACGCTTCAGGAAAAAAGACATCTACACGAGGCACTCCGATTAAAACTCAACAAGTGCAAACTTTTTACGATATTGTGATCCGTCAGTGCACCTTTCTTTGATTTTACAGTTTTATATCCATACTTTGCCTCAGCCAACAGCTGCTGTCGCCTCACAGGTTAGCCATTCCTAAATCAAAAGTAATGATTCATAGAGGTTTACGTGCGTGGTCATTGTGCATGTTGGGATAGGTGAGTCACATTTTTCTGCAGTGTATTTCTGTTGCTGCAGTGGACAGTGCAGGTGTTATCAGCCCAGGCTTTAATGAGCATATCTTGCTGTGCGTCACCACAGAGAAGGCATTACAGGACGCCTCGAGTGTTTCACTTTACGGAGGCTGATGGAGCGATTTGAGAAAGGTGCCGCTCCTCAGATAGTTAATCTTTACAGAGTCGGCTGCTCTGGGGTGAAGGGTTTAACTTTGAGTAGGTGTGAGTGACTGTAATATAGCTGCACTGTACTGACGTGAAATGTGGATTAACCGTCAATATATCTGAGCAAAAAACACAAATTTGATGCTGAGAAATAATAGTTATAGCTGCTTTGGTCAAATCTTAAAATAGCTGCCTTATTTTCCGCAGTATAAGTCACATCGGTCAAAAAATGTCTCATATAGTGGAAAAAACATAAATAAGTCACTTCGCCATATAAGTCCCATCTATTATGCGTCACCGGTGGAGGCAGAGTGCCACCCTGTTACTTCTGAGGGTCGGACCCGGACAAAGCGAAAATAGTCCGGCGGAGCGCGTCAAAGACGGGCCACTTTTTTACGTCTCAACCCTCCTTTGCACGATATAAAATTATAGCAAGTGCTGCACTGAGCTGACCGGTCATTTTATTAAAGTTAAGCCACACTTTCGACTTCAGCTGCTCACTTTCCATGTTTGGGAACACTTCCGGTGGATTCTTCTTCGTTGGTTTTCGGCGGACGACTTCTTCTTCGTTGGTTTTCGGCGGACGACTTCTTCTTCGTTGGTGTTTGGCGGACTAGGCATCGAAAATAGGGATCGAAAATAAATATTTTGAACGATTCCGGGAAAACCGGACAGTTAGTCCCGGTTCCAAATGATTCGCAATTCTCGATGCCCAACCCTAGTCAACGCTGACCCCTGGGAAACGTGGGCCGGTGTTGTGCCAAAAATCGATTGGCTGCCAAATGGCGGTCGTGGGAGTGCGCACGGGAGGACTTTCCGTTGCAGTTCTTCGAAATTTAACAAGATTAACACCTAAAAACAATTGTCTGTTTGCTTGACTTTATAGCAAAGGTGTGTCTCAGTTAAACTTTTCCTTAATAATGCACTATAGTAGTCAAAACAGCTTCATTTCACCGGGGCGTCGCAGTAAAATGAAGCTGCCCCAACGCTTTCGGGATGAAGGCTCGCGGCTCTACAGCGTCCCCCCTGCCTGCACCTTGCTGCTTCTTGGGGCCGCGGATCACTTGTCTCGCTGTCCCATTCTTGCGTTGCTGGAGCAGGGAGGAAGGGGGCAGCAAGGTGCGTGATCCACGATGGATGGATGTATTGATGGGTGGATGGATGGAATGATTGGGCGGCGCACTGCCATGGAGGAAATGTGCCCAGCAGGAGCCAGCCAGACACGGGGAGATGGTTCCTCACAAAGGGGGATCCTCCGCTGCCATGCGGCCGTCCCTTCCGCCGCGTTGAATCCGCCGGGCAGACTGCACGCACCCCACTTGTTTATAAACTTTCTTTTTGCTGCTCGAGTACCATTTTGAGCTGCACATTTTATTAACTGCAGTTTGTAATCTGCAACATAGGATTTTCTGTTTGGGGGCATTTTACTTGTGTTGAGTTTTTCTCAGTTGTCTCTGAGTGTGTGTGTGTGTGTGTGTGTGTGTGTGTGTGTGTGTGCGCGTGTGTGTTCATTTGCAGCCACTAGAGGGCCCTCTCACACCTCTAGCAGCTGCAAATGGTAATGTTTAATCTGTTTCATGTCAGAATTAATTAAATCATCAGATGTCAGTGAAAAATTGTTATGAATATGAAAAAAAACACAAGTCGCAGGACTGACAAATTTATACAAAAAACTGTGACCTATACACCAGAAAATATGGCTGTATCTCTATCTCTCTATCTATCCTTCCATCCATATAAATATACAAATATGTATTAAAATATAAAAATATATAAATATATATGAATATATATAAATACTGTATATAAATAGGTATATATATATATATATGAATATATGTAAATACAGTACTGTATATAAATAGGTATATATATATTTTTTTATATTTTAATACATATTTGTATATTTGTATATTTATATGGATATATATATATATATATATATATATTTATTTATTTATTTATTTATTTATTTATTTATTTATTTATTTATTTAGGGGGCCGAGATGGTGTAGAGGCAGGGCAGCCGGCTCAGGACCGGAAGGTCCCAGGTTCGATCCCCGGTCACTGCATA
>JARVGQ010000981.1:7960785-7976158 GCA_031762355.1 Hypsolebias martinsi | reverse complement strand
ATATCATATTCAAGCCTCTGTAGTAAAATATTGTGATCAACTGTATTAAATGCAGCACTGAGATCTAACAGGACCAGTGGACACAAGTCCATTGTCTGAGGCCATCAATATCATTATATAATATATAATCCAAATATAATATAATTCCTTACGCGCAGGTTCTTTAAATCAGTCCATTTATGAGGTCAAATTAAAAAAAAAAAGGCTTTTATTTCCCAGAAATCAGTGTGGTCTATACCAAAAGATCATTATTGTCTCTAGAAAGATATTCCACTTTAAAAAACAAACATGTTTCAGTTTAAAGTGCTTCTAAAGGTGACGTGATGGTGCTGTAATCCTCTGCAGGTGCTGGCCACAGATATGTCCAAACACATGAACTTCTTGGCAGACATGAAGACGATGGTGGAGACCAAGAAAGTGACGAGTTTAGGAGTTCTGCTGCTCGACAATTACTCTGACCGCATCCAGGTCAGAGACACCCCAAACACTTTTACCCTAAAAATAAAAATACACCAAGAGAGTGAAGGGGTTTATCACGTCTTTCTTTCAGGTTCTACAGAACATGGTCCACTGTGCTGACTTAAGTAACCCGACAAAACCGCTGGAGCTTTACCGAAAATGGACGGACCGCATCATGGTGGAGTTCTTCACGCAGGGAGACAGAGAGCGGGACAAAGGCATGGAGATCAGTCCGATGTGTGACAAACACAACGCCTCCATAGAAAAGACCCAGGTAATGCACACCTTTACTAAACAGATTGTCCAAAGTTACTTTTCTTAACATTAAAACTGAATAAACCCAAGTGTTTTTTTGTTTGTTTGTTTGTTTCTTTGTAAAATTGTTGGTTACCACTTAATGCATATAAAACAAATGTAGGAAATATTTTCCACCTTCATCTTTTAAGATCTGTATGGAAGACAATTTCCGTCATGAAAGAAAAAATAAAAGCCCAACAGGAAGTCATAATTTCGAGTTTTAAAGTCATAATTATGAGAATAAAACTAATAATTTCGAGTTTTAAAGTCATAATTACGAGAATAAAAGTCATAATTACGAGTTTTAAAGTCATAATTTTGAGAATAAAAGTCATAATTTTGACTTTTAAAGTCCTAATTACGAGAATAAAAGTCATAATTTCGAGTTTAAAGTCATAATTTCAACTTTTCAAATTTAATTACGAAGTTTGTCCCTTGCTGGACACCATGACTCTACAGGGATGCAACTTCCTGTCATAGACAGGTAGTTTTCCTGCATAGCACCACAGACATAAATATGTTTATGTCTGTGCATAGCACATCGACTTGTTCATTCATTGGACATCCCACTTTGTCAATCCTTTTAAATAAAGGTATGTAATGTGTACATCGTTTCATCGCCACTTTATATAGCATTTAGTATCGAAGCCCATTTCTGCTATGAAATAAAAGCCAAACAGGAAGTCATAACTGAGTTTTAAAGTCATAAATCTGACTTTAAAAGTCGAAATTATGACTTTTATTCTCATATTTATGACTTTAAAACTCATTATTACGGCGTTTATTTTCATTATTATGACTTTAAAACTCGAAATTATGACTTTTATTCTCATAATTATGACATTTAAACTCAAAAGTATGACTTATTCTCGTAATTATGTCTTTCAAACTCAAAATTATGACTTTAAAACTCAAAATTATGACTTCCTGTTGGGCTTTTATTTTTTCTTTCATGGCGGAAATGGGCTTCCATAGTATTTCGTCAATCAACAGCCTGTTTTTAAATTTAACATTTCAATATTTTCTTTCTCCATGACTAGGTGGGGTTCATTGACTACATAGTGCACCCTCTGTGGGAGACCTGGGCCGACCTGGTGCACCCTGATGCGCAGGACATCCTGGACACACTGGAGGACAACAGGGAGTGGTACCAGAGCATGATCCCCCGCAGCCCCTCACCCACGAGCCCGGATGAGCACCACGCTGAGGTGGAGCCTACGGATGGAGCTGTGGGATCAGGGGGTGGAGGAGACAAGTTCCAGTTTGAACTCACCCTGGAGGAGGAGGAGGAGGACGAGGAGGAGGTGGAGTCTGACCCGGAGAGCCCCTTAGAAGAGGAGTCCCAGGCAGGCGGCGACAGGCATCAGGACTCCTCCTCCCCCTCTCTGTCTCCTGACCCTCACTTGAACGTCAACAGCAGCAGGTACCGCCCCCCTTCGCCTCACCCGTCCCGGTCGCTAAGTTTGGCGTCCATGTCGGTGCGGAGCCCCCACCCCCACAGGACGCTGGGCTCACCGGGGCAGGAGGGCGTGGACAGAGACAGAGAGCTGAGCCAGGACGGCGACGGCGTGGCCTGCCTGAGGATGGGCACGTAGTAACCGGCAGGAAGTGTCCTGTCTGAGAGACGAGCGCCCGGTGGAGGGCGGCGTAGGCGGGGCGAGCCTTGTCCAGTAATGTCTGTAAAATCACCACAGTCCCTTTACACTGGAGACACCCACTCTGGAGAACAGAGGAGCGACTCTCCTCTGTCTTTGTCCTTTTTTTTCACGGACACAGTTTGAGCCTTGGTTTGAGTGCCTGGCGGGCCTTTCTGTTCGGTCCCGGTTGGTTGTAGCTTCAGTGCCGAGTTTTCCAGACAAAAACAAAAGCTGCCGCTGCGTCCGACCTGGAGCGAAGCGTGGAGTCGAGGCCTGCACTCAAACTAACGGTAACAGAACTAAAAGGAAACGTCTTCCTCCAAAATAACTGTGACGTCTGCGCGTGAGCGGCGAATGAGGATCGCAGTGGTGCGACAGGGTCTTGGGAATTATTTTGCACCGTAGTTTTATTTTGGGATGTAAGATAACTGAGTTCGGGGGGGAAAAAAAAGCGTGAGTATGATTTCCTTAAGAATGATGTGTGAAATGAACCATTCAACCAAATACAGGAAGTAGATGAGCAGCGATTAAAAAAAAATAAACAAAAACAAAAAAAAATCCGATGGACCTAAACCTCAGGGTATGAAGAGAAGCATAAACCTAATGTAGCACAGACTCACTGAAAAACCCCAAAACGCTCGTTTCTGTTCGACTACATACCACAAACACGTCTTTGTTGAACACGTGCGTTTATTTAAATCCCTTTAACGGAGAATTTAGCTGCAGAGGCAATCAAAGAAACCAGCTTGTAGCACCACAAGAGCTGAACACTTTAGACTGAACCAGTCTCACCAGTTAAACCCAAACGGACACCACCTGTATGATTAGTTTAATTTTATCTCCTATTTAAAATGGTTTTATTCCCGTACTGTTCATTGTATGTTTGCAGGTTTGTTTTTGTTTGTTTTAAATCAGGGTGCCTCCGGTCCGCAGTAGCACTTTACCGTCTTTACCGTTCGGCTCTTCTAGTCAGTCACATAAAGGGCTTCGCACACTGTAGGCCTGCTTATCGCAAAAACTGTACAGGACGTTTGACTACAGGTGGCCAGAAGGCAGGGCGAGGCAAAACCACCATCTGAGGTGGACCAGCAGAGTTGAACCTTCTGAGGGACGGGTTATGTTTCTGTTAATGCATAACGGTCATGTTCAGGATGATGATCCTGTCGTAACTAAATAAATCCGCCTAAATCTAGCAGCTTTGATTTATCTAATAAATGCGGGGTCTTCTGTGCTGTACTGTAACGAGGAGGATCTTGTTCTGAGTAAAGTATTTAAACAAAAATCAGCAACAGAGCAGTCTGACCTCGACTTGCAGATTTCATGAAACATCTTAAATCTGGATTTAAATTTAAAAGGATCATGAATGTGCCCCTTGAGTTAATAACTAGTTTTAGTTGAAGCAATAATAGATCAGTTTCGTTCATCGTTGCTTTGGAAATCTTTGGTTCGTAAACAAATTTCATTAGACGCCCAAAAAAAAAAAAAAAAAAAGCTTCTTTTTTTTTTTTTTTTTTTTTGTATTTACTAAAAGAAAATATGGGTATGTTTGAAGTAGAAGAATTTCTCAAGGTAGTTTTTTTTTTTTTTTTTACTTAAATGAGCT
Source organism: Hypsolebias martinsi (assembly GCA_031762355.1). NCBI lineage: Eukaryota > Metazoa > Chordata > Actinopteri > Cyprinodontiformes > Rivulidae > Hypsolebias > Hypsolebias martinsi. Next base: position 7,972,162 of record JARVGQ010000981.1, on the reverse strand, counting down.
ACTTACAGTAAGTATTTCAGCTGGTTAAACTAAGATTTAATTCCTAATTACTTTTTTGACCCTAATTATAGTGATTTTTTTAAATTTTATTTAAAGATGGAAAATGTATTTTCTAAAACGATTTTTAATTTCAATTTGACGACGTTTACAAAAAAATTAGGAGTATTCGTAAAACGGTTTAAAAATATTTTTGATGTCTGCGTTTAATCGTGTTTCACTTTATTTATTCTAGATCAGGGGTCTGCAACCTGTGGCTCTGGGGCCACATGTGGCTCCTTAGTCCATCTTCGGCGGCTCTTTGACCAAAACTTAATTAAATTAATTGTATTAATTTTTATACCCACAACAGAAATTACTAGTTTTGGCAGTTTTATTGTCATTTTTTTCTGAAATATTACCCAGTAAGTACTGGTAAGATAAGAACTTTACTGATCCCCCAGGAAATTGTTGAAGTACGTAGTAAGTGTATTTCGGCTTCTCCCTTGCGAGAACGATTTGGAAATTTGTTTTACGCCAGATGCCCTTCCTGACGCAACCTGGGCTCGCACCTGCCACCTTAGCATTACATGACTTCAGCCCCACCCAATACTTATTATTCCGCAGAGTTTAGTGTTTTAATTTTTATCAAAATCGGTATAAACTATAATTATTTTCCTTCTTTACATATGGTCTTTTTTGTCTTAATACATAACAATATCAATAATAAAATTCATGATATAGTTTTGGTTTTATAATGTCAACCCCACTGGCCAGAAAAGCCGCCCTCCAACAAACTCAGTGGCCCATGGGCCACCAGTTGATAATCACAGCTGTAGCCGGTTTTGTGGCTCCAGACACGTTTTATTTCGTGAGCGCAGGTAAAGAAATGGCTCATTTGATCAAAAAAGTTGCAGACCTCTGTTCTAGATTATGCAAATTAGTACTTTTTTTGTTTTTACCCAAGATTTCATTGTAAAAAGTGAAAGCAACTACCGCTCACATTTTGTCCTAATTGATGCACATGAATCCCAGTTTGTTCCGATAACACTGGTCAAGAGTTACCTTAAATGTTGCAGCTCTTATGTGGAATGGCGTTTGTTTGATTTCGCTAACAACTGCTGTCCTCTACGATAAAAAGAGATTAAAAATAAAAATCAGAGCTGCTTTTCCGTCTTGCTTCACTCTCCTTCCACAGCAAAAGCAGATAGATCTCTCCTGGTCCAATCCTCGTGCACCTCCTCGCCCTGCCGGCAGGTCCTGCAGTAAATCTGAGTTAAAACAGGTTTCGACTAAACCGCGCTGCCTGTAGCTCAAATAAAAACCGAGCGCGTCCCATCAGGTTATGGGTCACGTTCGGTAGAAAGGACGAAAGTGTTGGAAACACACACAGACACACACACCTGCCAGCCTACGAAGCTGTACATTTTTACACTAGAGATTTTTAACTGATGATTGTATCGACGTCATTAACTTTATAGTGTTAGTTTTTACAAATGGCACATGTTGTTACCAGTATTTAAAGCGGACATCTGAGTAGGTTTAGTGCAGCTTAGAAGCAGTTTGTTGAGCCCTTTGATAGCCGAGACCTAAAAATGTATAGTTTCATGTTCTTGCTGTAAGAAGTTCACATCGAGTCCGGAGAAGTGTTTGTCACAGAGGTAGAATAATCTGGAGGGAAGTCAGCACTACATGAGACATGATTTACCTCCCGGTTGTAGAAAACACTAGTCTAACAGTATTTTATTGTTTTAAGGTAGTAAACTTTGTTGGTCGGCCTTAGTTGTAGGAGCGGGTTAAGCCTACGTTAAAGGAACATTGTGCTGCTTTTAGACGCTGATCCTCAGACTGTTTTCATCCTGCATCCATTTTTTTTACCAAGTTTCTCTGAGAGACGTGAGACAAGTGACCGAAGAGGTTTTCTAAACTTCAGCCAAATTAAATCGCAGGGACTTCGCACAGAATTTTGGCTTTTTATTTGAACTCCTGAGTTGATCCAAACAGGTTTTAATATAATTTTCACTAGGGATGCACGATATTGGATTTTTGGCCGATATCCGATATGTTAAAACTTATTTGGCCGATAACCGATACCGTCCCACCCACTACATAGCTTTCTCTGATGTGGACTTTAAATACATTATTCTGCATGGGCTTTGTCAGTTTGACCTGCTTCCAAGTGCAGATGCCAAAAAATGGGGCTGAAAATAATGTAACACATTGACTTAATTATGTTTAATGTCAAATTTATTCATGACATTTACTTTAACACAATGACAACACTCGAACAGTGCAAATTTGTGAAATTTTACAAACCTAAACTCAACGGTGTGCGTGATGTCATAACTTTATGTATAATATTTAAAAAAGCGCCTTTTATATTGTTGAGTTATTTTGATGGAATGTCCGATATTTAACTTTATCGCTATATTGGTCTATATCATGCCGATAATATCGTGCATCCCTAATTTTCAGCATCAGTCAGAAATGTTTAACCCTTTGTTTTAGCTAGGATTTGAACCAGAGACCTAAACATGATGCAAATGCCACATTTAGTTTAGCTTTACCTTGAACAGGTTTTACCAGCACTATAAGGCCAAAAACAAGAGATAATTTGAGTGTTGTTGGCCAAAAAGGAAAGTAATTTGTTCTCTGTAGGATATTCCGCCCAATTGATTTGGATTCTAAAATGTTTTTCTTTTAACAAAAAGAAAAAGTCAAAAAGGAGCCTTCAAATGTTTTAAATTACCAATTTTTAGCTTATTTTTTCCAATCCTTTACATGTGGACGCTAAAAAATTTAGGTTTAATTAGATATAATGTTTTGGCACAAGGTCATATAACAGAAAAGATTTACAAATATGACATTTTCACCATGTGGGATTCCTTAAAGCTTTCAGTTTTCATCCTTTCATTTTTCTTCCAGGTGTGAGGAAAATAAAAATCAGCCTGATAGTTTGAGCACCGTGGCTCAGCGGCGCCACTCAGTGTTAAATGTGTTTATAGGCAGGAGCGTTCCTGCTTCTGTTCAAACTGCCTTCATTCACGTCGTCTCGAGTTTCTCCAGCCTCTGTGTCGTGCAAATGTCTAATATTTATTCTTTAAAATGTGTCGAGAAAATGTACTGTAACAGAATATTTGATTTTATGTCCTGGAGCCTAAAACAAGTATATTTTACAGCTCTGTACAAGTCTGCCACTCCAATGTTTGTCAAAGAAAATTATTTTTGTTTTTGCATTCGAAGCCAAAAGAACCTCGGGAGTTCAGGGTGTTTTCTGTTGAAAAATGCCAATAAATTATATGAAAATTTATTCCCGTTTGTGTTTCGAATTCCTTTTTTCTCCATTTGAAAAGGAAACTGTGCCAAACTTCTAAAATAAAGAGCCATTTGATGTAAACACTCTAAATACAGCCGCATTATATGGCATTACTGGTACATTTACTGTATTTTCTGGAGTATAAGTTACATCGGTCAAAAAAAAAAAAAAAGCATCATGAAGCGGAAAAAAAAGTATGTTGCTTTCATGTATAAGTCGCATTTATTATGTGTCACAGCTGACCTGTCACGTTTATTCAAAACGGCTAAATTTTGCCTGGGCGGCGCCACCCATCGATGACGGCCAGAGCCGCTAGCTCTCCAGCGTTCCTCCACAAGTGAACGCGCACAGGAGAACCCGCCGTTGCAGTTCTTGGACATTTAAAGTGCAAGTCAAAAATTGCATTATAAATATGGGGAATAAGTCGCTTCAGCATATAAATCGCAGGACTGACAAATCCATGCAAAAAAAGCTGCGACTTATACACCGGAAAATACGGTACTTATATTCCTTTAGGATACATCCACTCCACCCTCACCTATTGCTTAAATGACATCAAAATCTGGATGAAGCACAATTTTCTCCATTTAAATAGGGACATACTCGTCATTGGTCCAAACAACGTTACCAAGTCCACTCAAAACTTCTGCCTCAACATCACTCTCACTCCATCCCCACTCATTTGTAATCTTGGTATTCTTCATTCGAATCGCACATCGAACAGATGACTCGGACTGCATTCTTCCATCTTAAAAACATAGCACGGCTCCGCCCGTCACTCACTTTCTCCACTGCTGAAATCCTAATCCACCCCTTCGTCACATCCAGAACAGACTATTGCAATTTGTACGGTACACTATTCAAAACTCTCAACAGACTGCAATATATTCAAAACTCTGCTGCCTGCCTTCTCACCCACACCCGCTCCTGTGAACATATCACACCTGTCCTGCAGGAACTCCACTGGCTCCTACTCAGCGCATCCATTTCAAGATCCTCCTCATCACGTTCAAAGCCATCAATGATCTGGCCCCTCCATACCTGGCCGACCTACTCCATCACTGCACTCCTTCTCGTTCCCTCTGCTTCTCCGATGCCAACCTTCTGGCTCTCCCCTGTAGGACCAAGCTCCGAACCTGTGGAGGCAGAGCCTTCTCCATTGCTGCCCCAACAGCTTCGTGCCCGCTCCGGTCGCTCCACTTTTAAGAAAGAACTGAAAACCCACCTGTTTAAAAATTGCTTTTAATGTTTAAATTTGCTTTTTTAAAATGTTTTACTAGTGTGTTATGATGTTATTTTTATTTTTTTAAACTCCTATAAAGCGTCTGAGTACAGTATTTAGAAAAGCGCTATACAAATAAAATGTATAATTACTGTAGTATTATTATTATTCAGACATGCTGTGGTTTATTATGTTCTGCAGAAGCTTCTGCTCAGTTTGACTGGAGCTCCAGTGCAGGCCGGAGGTTTCAGCCCCTGTGGAGGACAAGAAACATCAGCACTTAAAGCCATGACCCTAAATAAGATAAGAAAAGCTGGGCAGATGTTTGCAGCTGAGCTAAAACCGTTCTCACCCTGTAGAGCTCACAGACCAGAAGAAAGAGTGACGAGGTTGCCTTGTCTTCATTCTCGTCTGTGTATTCCTGCAACGCAAAGATTCACGACCTTCAGTTACATCCCATTAGGCACAGATTCATGTTTTCATTACTACAGACTTTAATGTAAATGACCTGACTGTTAAAATGTTTGGTCAATATCTGTAAAACTGAGTGATTCTCATTTTAGTGATCATCTTGAATGATTACTCTCAACGAGGTGAATTAAAACCCGTCCAACAGTTCATGAAGCAACATGCATCGTTCAACACGCGTTTAATTTACCCCGTCGAAAGTGACCCAGGGGACGTGCGTGTGCACAGGATTCAGAGCTCTGGTCATGGCGGCGTGGCCGTGCATCAGCTGGTGCCCCAGACGTCCGTTCACACACGAGTCAACACTGGACCAGGACGCCGAGGGAGCGTACAGCTGCAGACACTGCGACACGGAGGAAGCAGTTATTATAAATCACATAAAATTAAACAAAAAGCAGAATACCCACTGGCTGTGCAGCGTTGAGGACATCTGCAGAGGACTCCATGCAGTAGATGATCTGGAGTGCAAGCGCGTTCCCAGTTAAATGGATGATGCAGGCCTGAGGAAGACTCTGATCAGATCTCTGCATTCTTCTAAAAAAATAAAACTAAAACGGATGATGTTTGCTTGTAAACCTCAATTGTGTTGGCTCTGCATTCAGGTGCTCCGCGCTGACGGGTGAAGGGAGAAGTTTCTGATGAAAGTTCCTGCAAAGGTACGAAGATTAAGATCAGGAGGTACACGAGGAGGGCGCCGCTCAAAATGGTCCCTCTAAAGCAGCTAGAGGACAATGGAGGGGTGCAAAACGTACGTTAGCGTTGCCGTAGGGCACCAGGGTGATGGACATGATGTCCTGCAGCATCATCCAGGTGGGGATCAGCTGCTGGGTGATGAAGTATCTGCTATCTGGACACAAACTCTCATAGTACAGAGTGACAGACACCCGGGGAACCATCTGGTTTGGCCTGATGGCGTTAAGCTCCATGCACTGCTTCTGAACCTACACACAAAAGATTTTATATAAAGATTCACAAAAAATAATCTAACGTCAAAAATCGGTGAGGAATTTCTGCTCAGACCACCTGACCCACAACCGCTCTGCTCGGTCACATGAAAACCCTCTGGTGCTCAATTTCTAAAGCGTGACTTTCATTTAGGCGCCAACCAGACTAAAAAAAATAATAATAATACGTTAAACTCTGCAACGCTTATTCGCTCTCTAATACTTAAAAACTGCTCAAAGAGTTAAAGGTTTCTAATGCAAAGATGAATTAAATCGGTTTTTAATTCAATCACAGCAGCATTGTCTCATGAGTCCAAGGCTTCTACAACCTGTAGGGCTGAAAAATTACCATCTTTTCTGCTAAATATAAATTGTACAGAGCCACAGAAATCAGCTTGAGACTTGAAATTAAGATGAAACCATAATAAGTTTCATTTACCAAGTTTTGTCAGGCTGTTCGATGCTTTTCTAATCATGCAAAAAGGTGTTCAAAAGGCCAAAATCTGTTTTTAAGTCCGATCTGTATTTTCATTTTATCATAAAAGAGAACTTAGCTGCAAGTTTGAACATCATCCGGCAGATTACAGCGATCCGCCTTGCGTTTGTTGAAAAGCCTTAAAATGTCCTGCTGATTTAGAGAACAGCTGCACTGTCAGAAAGTTTCAACACTTGTTAAAGAACTCGAATGGGAAGCTGCTAAAAGTACCACCACTTGTTGTGAATTTGATTCTGTGACTCGTGTTATTTTTGGTTGGAGATGAGGAGCTGCAGCCTGCAGATACTAAATGCACAGCACAGTTAAATAAATAAATAAAAATTACATGTTACCTTCGTTGATCTCATTTTAATGTTTAATTTGATCACTCACCTTGCATTCTATGGCTATCTGCAGAGAATGGCACCACTGAGAAGGAGGATACCGACAGGCTGGTTTGGGATGAGACTTCCCAAAACCTTCTCTGCCGGCAAAGACGAGGAAAACCACGACGAGCAGCTCTGGAAGTTTCATGCTTGTCTCAGCAGAAACATCCTCCCTGCAATGAGAAGGACTGAGAGCTCCTCCCAGGAGATGAACAGTCAGCTGACCATCCAGGTGTTGTGCAAGCGTCACTCACTCCTGAGTCCCATGGCGAGTCAATGTGTTTGTTACATCTTTAGATAAAATGTGAAATAATCTAAATGATGCACTGACTTATGAGAATTCTCGTTAATTAAGAGTGAAGAAATTGGAGGTCTTAATTTGATTCTTAACCAAACATGCAATTGGTTTAATTGGTAAAACTTTATTTAGGATCACAGGTTCTACATGCTTGTTTTTCTTGTTTAATTAGGTTTCCCTGTCCAACATGGCTCTGCAGCATCGAGGAACCGAACACCTGCAGCGACAGGTAAGAAAAATTTAATCAAATGTCTGAGATCCAGTGCATTTGATGATTGAAAGAAACACAAGCTGTTAAACAGGTCAAATGAATCTCTGTTGTGTTCAAACAACGACTGGGATTGTTCTGAATCAGAAGCTCTTCGATTAAAAACAAGAGAAATTAGAGGAAAACACGTTTAAATGTTTGTTTTCCTGACAGAAAGTTGACTGTTTTAGGTTGTTCACTCTGAATTCACTTTTAAAAATTGTGTTTGCATGTATGAAAGTTGATAAACTGGGACTAATATTTATACCAGAAGTGGTAAAATTATTCAGAATAATTAAATATGAAAAATGACATTTACTTGGGTGGGTATTAGAGTGGAAGAGAGGCAGATGACACGTCCCTTTAATTAATTTGTTAAAAATAACAAACTAAAAATTCTAAGTTTAGGCATATGTCTTATTTCTCAAAACATTTTATGCAACTTTTTCCCCCCATTTTATAGGATTTGGTGTATTTTTCCAATTAGACCATTTTAATATAGTAAATAAAAATATATTTTAACTCATATCTCCTCTGTCGTGCTGATGTTTACGTGATGTGTGTGTCTGCTCTTGTATGTTGTGTTTATTTTGCAGTTTTACGCCGTAATGTTTGATTTATTTATTTATTTTTTCATTTCATAGATGTAAATTGTTTTGCATTCTATTTTAAAATGAATAAAATAAATAAATAAAATAAATACAAATTTTGGAGATCATTCGTCTGTGAGCGTTAAAACAAGTGTTGGGAGACGTCACCCAACTGAAGGACGTGCTTCATGCAGAGAAATAATCATTGTATAATTTACGCTCTGCACGCACTCACTGATAATGGAAGAATCTACTTTTAATCTTTAATGTGACATTGTCATGACAGCTGTTAGAGTTTCTCCTGGACGGCCCGGCAGCTCATTGTAGAACCTGGGTCTGATTTGATGCACCAAGCTGAAGGTGATTTGTCTGTGTGGACTGTGTTCAGTTCAGTTTAGTCCTGTTTGTGTTGTCTGGGTGTGTTGTACTCTTGTTGTGTGCATGCTTATGATGAAGCATGCACTCTACTGTGATCCATTTGTCTTCCGCAGTCCTCGTCCCGCAGTTTTCAAGCGATTTCCACAAATCATAAATCAAAAATGTTCAGCTCTTTTAGGATAATCCTGCTTTGACTTTTGCTGTTGGTGCAGCTTTAGCTTTTTGAAATATTTAGCCTTTTTTGCCATATTTTCCCCTCATAGAAATGAATTGAGCTCATTTAACATCCTTCAAATCTTTAGATGTGAACCATTTACTGCTCCTTTCACATTTTGTGCTTCAGCTTCTTTCAGTGAGCGGCTTCCTTTTACAAATTTAAACCTTTTTTCAGCTGATTTCAGCTGTTTTTCAACTGTTTAGTGCTCCTTTTAGATTGTTTATTGCTAACTACAATATTTTTGTGCTTCTTCTAACTTCATTCTGCTAATTCCAGCTTGTTATGCTCCTTTCAGCTTATTTCTGCAAGTTTCAGTGATTTCTGCCATTTTCAACTACTGTATTTCAGTTTTATGCTACTGGTAATTTAAGATTTTTCTAGTAATTCCACATTTTTTGCACTCATTTAAACTTTTTCCAGCCTTATTCAGCAAATGTCAGCTTCTTTCTGCCTTTTTAGCTACTTTCAGCTGTTATTCTTATTTATTTATTTATTTATTTATTTATTTATTTATTGCTAATTTCAGCTTCTTTCTGCTTTTTTAGCTACCTTTCAGCTGTTTTCTTTTCTTTTCTTTCTTGTAATTTCAGCTTCTTTCTCAGAGTCAGAGTCAAAGATTCTTTATTGTCATTCACACTACGTGGCACACATGGTGCAACAAATTTATGTACACAGGGCCCCAGTTACATCCAACAATAAAATGTAAAAGAAAACAGAAATGAACTAAGAAAAACATCAACTAAAAATACACTAAGCACTAGCATAAAAAAATTACGTTGAATTACTATTCAGCTGTTTTTTTGCTAATTTCATTTTTTCACATTATTTACCATAATTGTTTTTAGCTTATTTCTGCTTCTTTCAGCCTAATTGAGCAAACATGTTCTTTCTGCTTTCTTCTGCTAATTTAAGCTTGTTCTACCTTTTTACACATTTTTAGCCAAGTTTGTCTGTTTTCAGATATTTTTTTTCATGCTAATTCCTGCTACTTTCAGCCGAATTAACTTCTTTATGCTACTTTCAGCTTAAGCGCATTTCAGCTTAATTTAGCTAGTTTCAGCTATGTTCTGCTATAGTATTTAACTGTTTTATGTTAATTTTAGCTTTTTCAGCTTTCTTTTCAACCCGCATTTTTTTTCAACCCGCATTTAGTCTATGACTTTTAATTTGGCGGGTCCACTTCCTGTGTTGCCCCAACTCTAACTTTTTTAAGCCGTGGGTCACAGTTCACTTCCTCCTCTTTCTCCACTGTGGCTGTGGTGTGCTCCACTGGGCGTCTCCCAAACAAATTGCTGCACTCTTCAGATCTGCATGTTGCAACTCAAACACATGAATTGCTGGTGGCTCTAATTCAAAACTCTTGTGGGATTCTGACATTAATAGCCACCGGGCTGCGCATTGAGGTTAAGTACTCCTCGCTCAGTTGAAGAGGTCAGGCAGAATCTCAACATGGATTTACTGATGGCGAGCTAGAACTATGGACTTGATAATGGACTTTGAAATGAGTACCGTATTTGGTGACTCAACTATTGTGACTCTTGTTGTCTTATTTTGTGCACAATCACTTGTATATACTGTGTATATATATATACAGGTAGTCCTCGAGTTACGGCGCCCTCGACTTACGGCAACTCTGACTTACGAACGACCCCCGTTAAAAAAACAATGAAAGCGAGTTACGGCATATATGTGTTATTACGTCATTACGGCACATACTTGGTACTACTGTACTTGGCAAAAGCAATGCATCCAGGAGCAAGCCAGGAGTCCATGGACACACCACCCTCTCCCTCTCCCCACACACCACCCTCTCCCCAGTAGAGTGCATGTATGTACAGTACTGTTGCAACATGTAACCTGTTTCTGAAGGATGTGACTTGTTTCTTCAATCAAGGTAAGGGAATTTTCTTTCCCGTTTCTGTGCTGATTCTACCTTTTTAAAGTTCCTGGACTGTACACTACGGCACTGGGTTTTTTTAAATAATTTTTTAGTTATTGGACGTGCTGAACAGTACTGTTGTACATAGTGTTGTAAATACTGTACAGGTATGTGTTTATAGATGAATGTGTGGTTTAAAGTGTTAGATAACTGTAAATAAAGTTCTGTGTGTGTTTTTATGGAACAGTATGTACGTGTGTTCAGTGTCATGTCAATAAACGGGTGTACGGCGCAGCGTTAGCATACATTTACATGTATTTCCGCGACTTATGGCAGAAATCCGGTTTAACGAATGTAATGTGTAATGAGTTCCGACTTACGTCAAAATCGGGTTACGAACGGTGCGTAGGAACGGATCTCGTTCGTAGGTCGAGGTCTACCTATATATTATATATACCATATTTCCGGCATATAAGTCGCAGTTTTTTTCCTAATTTGCATGGCCTGCGACTTATAGGGCGAAGCGACATATTTATGGCTTTTTTCCCATATTTTTAGACCAATTTTTGGCTGATATATGACCGTTTCCATTCATTCTGACGAAAAAAATGGAGCAGTACTACTTTCGGCCGCTAGGGGTGCAGTAACACTTTCGGCTGATAGGGTCCACGACCGTTCCCAGCTCATGTGTCCTACGGCAGCCTCCTCTTTTCGGACTCACTCTGTAGCATCCCGGCCTCCTGCTCTCTGGAGCTCTGACACTTCCAGAGAGTCCACAGACCATTTCTAGCTTATGTGTCTGATGGCAGCCTCTCCTACTCAGACTAACTCTGTGGCATCCCGGCCTCCTGCTCTGGAGGCATGAACCACTAAACCGCAGGTCAGATTTTGATGAAACTTGCAGAAAGTACCCTGATGCATGCTCAATAATCCAGGTACAAAAATCTAAAAAAGCTAAGTCTGGTCCTCTGGACATTCAAA
>JARVGQ010000981.1:7821932-7840886 GCA_031762355.1 Hypsolebias martinsi | reverse complement strand
GCAGGGACACCCTGGACAGGTCACAAGTCCATCACAGGGACACATAGAGACAAACGATACAAACCATTCCCTCTCTCACTCACACCTAGGGACAATTTAGAGTTACCAATAAGACTAACATGCATGTTTTTGATCTGTGGGAGGAAACCGGAGTACCCGGAGAAAACCCACGCATGCACAGAGAAAACATGCAAACTCCACACAGAAAGGCCCCGGGCCGGGATTTGAACTGGCGACCCTCTCGCAGCGAGGCAACAGCTCTACTAACTGAGCCACCGTGGCACCAGAATACAACTCAGGGCAGAAATTAGTGTCAGTGGTTTTGTATGGGGTCATTTTGGTAGCAAATAATAAATGTGCAAGATTAACCTTTTTAAAATGTTTTGTCTTAACTGATTTTTTTTTTTTTTTTTTAGAGTGTGCTTCATGCTGCTGCCACTTGGCGGACTCTCCAACGCAAAAGACTGTTGATTGTTGTACCTCTGTTCTATGATGGAAAGGGCACAAGCAATAATGAACAGAAATCTGCTCCATGATGGACTGAAATTAGAGATGATCAGCCTTAAGCTCGTCTATTTTTTTTTTCACATAAAGTTTCATTTTTATTGTTTTTCATGCTAAAATTCCTCTTGAAGAACTTTTACTTGTTTAGCACTTGACCTATGCATGACATCAAATGCGCTGTTCGCTTGTTGGAGGTCTACACACAAGCCTGCACGTGTTGGCTGCATACCTACAATTCTTCACTTTGAAATGTCCTCAATGAGGAGCGTTCAATAGGATTTTTACATGCAAAAATGACTTCATTAACAAAATTCTGCTATTCAAAACAATTTTTTTATTGAACTTCTAATTTTAAACTTTTTTTAATCACGTTTCCTGATCAAAATACAGAGGAAGAATTGTTATAGCGTACACTGGTTTCTGAATACGGAAATGAATCACTTCATCTCCATCACTTGCAAATAAAAACTGCGGTTCCAAATTACAAACCTTCAATGCTGTGTATTCAACTCGTACTGAATTTTATTGAAGATTTTAAAAAGGTCTTCCCGTTATCAACATCTGCTTTTTCCTTTCTGGACCACAGGGAGCTGGAGCCCATATCCAGTATTCACTGTGCGAGAGGTGGGGGACACCCTGGACAAGTCTCCAGTCCATCACAGGGACGCATAAAGACAAACAACCATTCACTCTCTCACTCACACCTAGGGGCAATTTAAAGTTACCAATCAGCCTAACATGCATGTTTTTGATCTGTGTGAGAAAACTGGAGTATACTGGAGCCCACTGGCTTTTAGTAAACCAGGAAGAAACCGAAAATGTTCTCCACCGTGATTCAAAGAGATCAACCAATATAACAGAAAAAACAATAACTTGTGTTTTATTATTTATAAAGTACCGTACAACGTTGAAACTGTTGAGTTCCTGGTAGCTTTATTAATTTTGCACAAGGCTTATTTTTGTTTGTTGTTAATTATTAAGAATCAGGTTTAATATACGTGTGACTAATAATTATAATGTATGTATGAATGGAGCCATTGTGTTAATTCTGGCGCATTTATATTTGTGGAATATTGATTAATGTGTGCAATCCTTTTAAATAAATTAATGAAAATGAAATTGTTTTGCAATTTTATAACAAGACATGTTTGCGAGTTGTAATTTTTGATTAGGTAGTACATAGTTAGCTTAAACAACAATAACTGATATAGAATAATTAATTTGCTTCGTTGCACCGCATTGACTATATTTAAGCTTATTGTATCACGTCATAACTAAAGGCTTAACTCTTCGGGATTAAAGCCTGAATTGTATGGCATCAGATCAGTTTCTGCTGCTCCTGTCTTCAATTAATCAAATTGTTGGCATTATATAAAGATATGCATCTTATCTGCCACTAACCAGAGATTAAATCCTAATTTTAACCATTTAAAAGTACATGTGATATAAAAATAACATTAAAGAAAACACTAAATTCAGTCCAAAATTAATCAAAATATCTAATTCATATGAACCAAACATATATAACTAAAACCATGCAAATGTCCTAGCCAGTGCCAGCGTTGCTCATACACAACCTTTCATGGCTTTGGATCAATGCATCACATATGACAGACCTTTATGACAATCACAGTTGGAGCCTGCAGCAGACATTTAAAGCAAAAAGCTTGACGGACGACTGGCATAAGCAAGAAACACTGAACAAGATGGGCACCTGCTATGACTGATAGTGATCACAGAGGTTTGAAGAAGCAGAAGCCACATCAGAAGAAATACCAGCAGTCTGAAAAGTATGGCTTCTGAAGTAAAGGTTTTTTTTCTGACTTTGTGTTGGTGTAAAAAATTGGCCAAATGTTGATTAAAGACAAACACTGTTCCCTTTTCATTGACGTCAGTCAGGTTTCAAAATAGCTTTGATTTGTGACAATCACATCAGTAAAAAAAAAAACTGTTGAAAAAAGGAATACCTGTACTTATATTTTCTGCAAACGTCTCACTTGTAATTATAGAACTGTTGAATGTAATTCAGTCAACAAGTTTTTAGGCAGGTTTAGTTCCACAATAAGTACCGTACTTGCCGCCGTACACGTCACACCACCGTATAAGTCGCATCTATTATGCGTCACCGCTGACAACCAGGAAACGTGGGCCGGTGATTTGCCAAAAATCAATCGGCTGCCAAATGGCGGCCGTGGGAGTGTGCACGGGAGGACTTTAACAAGAATTTAACAAGACAAACACTTCAAAATAACTATTTGTTTGCGTGAAATTATATTAAAGGTGTGTCTCAGTTGAACTTTGCCTTAATAAATGCACTTTGACGGTCAAATCAGCTGCATTTCGAAAATCAATTGGCGGGAGCACGCAGAGGGACAACTTGCTGTGCATTTTGTCTAAATTTAACAAGATTGACACCTAAAAATAATTATTTGTTTCCTAAACATTATAGCAAAGGTTTGTCTCAGTTGAACTTTTCCTTAAAAAATGCACTTCAATGGTCAAATCAGCTACATTTCTCCTGGGTGGTTCGGCGAAATGCAGCTGATTTGACATTTGCTCCAAGAGTTCTGGAGCGAGACAAATGTGGCTTGGTATGGCAATCCAAGTGTCTCATTATTAGCAACTTTTGCCTATTAATGAGACACTTGGCTTGTCATATTAGTTGAGCACCCTCTAGCAGCTGTAAATGGTAGTGCTCAATACTTTTCATGTCAGAATGAATGCAATCGTCAGATCCCAACCAAAAATTGGGTAATAAATGTGGGGAAAAAACGTTTTTTAGTAACTTTGGTGTATAAGTCACAGGACTTGCAAATTTATGCAAAAAGGTGTGACTTATACAGCGAAAAATATGGTAATTATCCTGGCTCAAAACAGTCTCAGAGTGGAGTTATATAAATGTAGGAGTCCTGCTGAGAACCATAAAGACACCATCAGAATCAAACATCGAGAAACATTACAAAAATCTGACAAAAATGTAAAACTCTACATAGTTCTACGAGGTAGAAGAACAAAACACACATTTTTCTGACAAGAATGAAAACATTCTGTGCAATAATCTAATAACATTTTTGAAATTTGAATCACTTGAAGGTTGAATATGTCTTATATCAGAATTAAATTTTCATAGGAATGTGACTGCGATGCTGGTGAATTTGTGCCAAAATGTAGAAAAGAAGTCAAGAAAGTCACCATGGAAGAACAAGGAGCAGGAAATGTAGAGGGGATTGGTCAAAAGATAAACATATTAGGAGAAGGTCAAATGTCTAGCACTTTTTTTAAATAAAAATAAAAATGCAGTACAAACAAAAATAAATACATTGCAAGGCAGGATGATTTAATTCAAAACCTATTAATCGTTTTAAATAAATCAACAAAACAGCAACTTGATAGAAATGACTGCTGAGGAGTCCTGGATATCATAAACCGTCATCCCAGTCTTCATGGCAAAGTCAGTGAGGTTCATGCATGCAGGAAGCATGTTTGTATGTGTAGCTGTTCAAGATAAAAGGTACCGAGAGCGATCACCTGTTTGTGGAGCTGTGGTCATGAAGTCAAATGGAGTGTAGCTGCTTAATGTCAAAATATCCAGTGAGATGGGCAGGGTCAGGGGATGATTTAAAAACAGATGGGACAGAAAACGGGCGGCACACTTCTTTATGCACATTTTTCTTACCATATTGGCTATAAGGGAAGTCGGGCTGCCCAGTGGGAGCTTTGCTCAAGTCCTGAGTTGGTGTGGTTGCAGGAGCGAAACCCAGCGGTGCAGTTCCTGGAGTGGTGGGTGGAGGAGGAACTTGTGAAGCATACTGGTCTGCGTGAGGTGTGCCAAAACTGTAACCTGTTGAGTGTAACCACAAATATATGACTTTTGATCGTTTCCTATGACGGTTTTATCACTTTATTTTAATTGTACTGCATAAAACTAGTTTAGCTGAAGATTGATACTTGTGCTGTTTCAGAAAAATATACAAGTAAAATAAAAAATACCAGTTTCTTCTCAACTCTCTTCTCTATTTCAGCTGTAACAAATCTAAAGCTTTATGTTTTTAATAATGATTCTGTCCCAGATCAGTTCACAACTTTTGCCTGTAAAGTTACCACACTTGTCAATGTGGAGTTTATTGTATATATGTTTTTCTGGGGTTTTGTAAACGACCTAAATATTAGCTCTATTAAACATGAGCAATATAGACTGATTAATATTAATATCCCTTATGAGTTTTAGCAACTTTTCATTATTTACTCGGTGTCTGCAGTTACGCTGGCCTCTGATAAGATGAAGGTTCCTCCCTTACCAAAGCAACTGCTACTTTAAAGACTCAACAAATTTTATTAACATGTTTACACCCACAAACAAAAAATTATGTTTTTAGTTGTTTTGTTGTTTTTTTTCCCATTAAGCCTGCGTGCAATTAAATGAGACTGCAGCTCCAAATAATAATAAAAAACTAAACTATTAAAAATGTAAAAGATGAGAGAACTGGTGGGACTGACCAAACTGAGGTGCTGTGCTGTAGCCCTGATGAGGGTAGCCCTGAGGTGCTGCGAAGCTGCCAGCCGGGGTCGTAACCAGGAATGCGTTAAAGGGTGACGGAGGCTGTGTGGGGGTTCCCCGGGTTGCTGACAGCTGAAGCCCATACCCACCTGGCACCAAAAAGAACACATTTGTTCATTAATATTTGAAGGCTTTTGTTGTTTTATACAATAATTATTGGCTTTAAGAAAACAAATAATATAAAAACAGTCACTTAAAAGGTAACGTTAATAGATAAACCGTTTCAGAACAGTATCTGAAATTATTTAGTGAGCGAGCATGAGGCTAACACTTCTAAGTGAGTCCTGCAGGTTGACCGAGAGGTGCTGATATGAAGTCAAGCCTGACCAACAGCAGGAGGAGGCCAGAATCCATTCAAGCCTGCCATCTGTCTCAAGCAGCAAATTATCAGCAGCCTCAGCCATTATGAATCACAGATAACGTACTGTTAACTGCCATCACCCTATAGGCTTTGCTGCGTGCAAACCCATTTCTGCCACACAGGCATTTCAAGATAAGCACACAATCACATGGCAGTCACATCTTTCTGCAATCTCGCAGTTACACAACATATAAGAAACCCACTTCAGCAACATCTTTCAAGTGAAGAGCTAAAACCTACCTATGGGCTGACCAGTAGCAGACACCCACACTCCTTTAGGAAGAGAGGACATAAACAAGTTTAGTCAGGACCAAACTGATCCATGAAAAATAACATGGTGTAATACAGCTCAAGGACTGCTTTATGTCAACTTGGTTAACGTTTGACCAGAAGAGTCCACATATTTTAACAGTTACTTCAAGGTTTTTCCTGTTACCAGTAAGCTTTTCTTGCTCAGATCTGGGACCTGTTCCCACTCACCCTGTGGCCCATACGGCTGTTGCCAGCCTGGGGCCGGCTGTGCTGTCCAACCATTAGCTGCAGTCAAGATACCCCTGGGTGCCCACTGACCAGGGACAAGCTGGCCAGGAGCTTTGCTGTCACGAGGTTCTGCCTTCTTTACTTCCACCTGGACAAAGGACAAGAAAGGGCACATTTGGCAACACCAGTAAGCGGACAATGAAGTCCCTCGCCTAGACAGGTCTGTCCTACAACTGAAACTTAATCTCAGCAGTCTGCGCCAGTTTGAAATATTTCAATTTATGTTTATTTGAATAATGTAAGGGAGCTACATACATTAAAATGACTGTGTCAGCTCCAAAGGCCGCAGGCTATGTGTCCCAGGTACTGCGAGGAAAACCAAGATTAGTCCTCAACTATATTGTTCCGAAATAATATTTAAGAACTTCTGGGCTCAGATTGTGATTTATTTTAACTGTACCTGAGAAACATAGCTTTTAATTTATTTCTTATCAATTGCCCTAAATATAATACTGTAATTACATTCTAATGTATTGCCATAACTTACCTTTCTCCAGCTAATGCTTAAAAAGCTCTATTTTTTTATTTACTTGGTATAAGTTTTAGATAAATCATGAATGTAGAGAGAAAACTGTATCTCTAACAGAATATAGAGTAAACATGCAGGTAGTACAAACAGGCTTTTTAGTCATAAAACTGAAGCTTCATACTGTGTCAAACCAGGGAAAACAGTTTTAATTTAATCAAATATTAAGATAATACAAATAAAACTAATAGTTTTACTATGTTTTATAGATACAACATTTTAACTGTGATTATTTTTACTTTAATTTATAAGTATTTTTACTTAATAACTGACAAAACTGCCTTTGAGGCACATATAAATTTGTTGCCCCATCGCTAAAACCTTCCTGTTGGTTACTGCGCAGACTACCAGCAGTTAGCCAGAACAAAGAAACAGGTTGAGACGAAGGGGAGCCGACCAGAAATAGACTGAAGGGTTGAGTTATTGGGGTCACCTTGTGGGAAGAAAATATATCACAAATTCTTCTCTGCTTTAAGGTGTTACCACCTTCCCCAGCCTCCCGTCTTCCTTCTCTGTCGACCTAATTACATGCACATGTTTCCAGCAGTGGCCACGCCGCCGCCGGCTGCTACCTGAGCACTTCCTCCCGTGGGCGTCGCAGCTACAAGTGATGGATACCATGACTTCTCTATGGTCCCCAACAGTAGAACTGGGATTTGTTTCGCAGTTTGATGTGCTCCAATTTCTAATTTTAAAACTTATATCTCCCAGCCTCCTTCTAGTTCCAGTGTAAAGTAATGTCATGTCAAGAACAACGGGTTAAGTCAAGCCTGGACTCCTACAGGAAATAAGGGCAAAGTGGGGAAGGTACTGCCGGAGAGTATACAGATAAAGCTGACTAATTTTTATGTCATGTTATAATGACATTTGAATAAAACTCGCAGCTATTCTAATGGTTTAATAGCTTGTACGTGGTTTCTAGATAAAACTGTTGCTATATTATTTTCTAATCAAGCTTTATGATCTGGTTATTCTAAAGAGACAAACTGTCAAATTGATCAAATGTTTTAAAGTGCTGACAACAACCCATAAGTACGTCAACTAAAATTATTGCTCCGTATCACGAGTTACCACACAATATTTTCTAAAATTTCAGCTCATAACGTAAATCCTCTAAAACATATTACCAACTTTAAAAGATAGCTAATAATACACCATTGAAAATAAAAAGTTTTATAAGCTCAAGCATCCAGGTAGATAACAAAAATGGTTAAAATCATGTCATCTGGACTTGAAGAAACAGGTCCAGATGACATGATTTAACCATTTTTGTCATTAAAAAAATTTATCCAAAGAAGAAATTTCACTTGAGCGCTTAAGTTCAGAATACGGTAGTCCCTCGTTTATCGCGAGAGATCCTGTACCCCGAACCCCTGCGATAAGTGGAAAACAGTGAAGTAGGAATAGAAGTACAAGTAGTAAGTTGTAGTTTATTTTAGTATACTGTATATATAAAGGTGTTTTAAACACATCCCACACTCTTGCAACATTCTCAACAATGTTTCTAAATCCTAAACGCTCTAAAAGAGCACAGCAAGTCATGAACTCAGCTCCTTGCCACCGCTACTTATTGCCACCTGCAAGCGCTCTTGGCCACACCCACTTCTCCGCTCTGCACGGAAAACAGCTGATCAGCTGTAGGAGGACGCTTATCCTGCAGTCTGGGCTGCACAAAGGTGCAGCAGGTGCAGTGGCGGTTCCTTATATGGGCGACATGGGCAGCCGCCCAGGGCAGCCTCCAGCAGGGGGCGGCATAACATTGCGCAGTTTAGGAAAAAGAGAAAGGAAGAAGAAGAGGAGACGCCACTCCTCGTTTTTTATATTTTTTTTTAAATCTTTTACGTTTATCAACAACATTTCAGAACACCACTACCGTGCTGCTCCTGGGCCGCCCTGCCCTTCATTTATTCCGAGTATGAGTCAGGGGAGGTGTGGGGGGGGCTGTTGGGGTTGCTCGCCCAGGGTGCCAAATAGGCTAGGACCGCCCCTGAGCAGGTGCTAAATAATTTTAAATAATTTATTTAAATAAAAATTCCACAACGATCGTGTGGCTCATCCATCAACCACATGCAAAGTCCAATCTTATTTTGAAAAACCGCAATAGAGCAAGTCTGCGATAAACGAACCGCGAAGTAGCGAGGGACTACTGTACTGTAGAGCTTTACCAAAGCCATTCACGTAACTACCCAAACCAACCACAAACCATGCAAATCAAACAAACATTCAAGAACCAACTGTGCGGCCTTGAAAAGATCTAAGACTTTAGACATGTGACGGTATGGTGCAACAGTAGATGTATTTCTACTTGATGAACCATCAGGGCTGCACATTTCTGTTTACCATAAATTTACCTTCATTGCAGTACCAGTGAGCACAATATTAATATTGTAAAGGACTGCGTGGACATGAATAAATCATAGGCTGTTATATTTTGAGTACTATGTAGTCATGTTCTGCATCTATTTGGTCAATCCAACACTCTCACTGACGTTCATGTCTGATTTAGATCATAGTGATGACAGAAGAGAAAGCGAGGAGGAAAATAGTAGTTTGTTGCAATTATTATGTATTAATAAACACAACTATTTCCTACTGAGTTTTTTTTCTAATATTGTGCAGCCCTACTAACCATTTTATTTAACCCATAGCTTTGTTCTACATCTGCTTGGAGAGCAAGAATGAGGCCATCACTCTTTCAAGCTCCTCATCTTTGCTAAATCTTTACCTAATCTTTCTGGGGAAAGGGGGAGTTTACTTATGATTTGGAGCTGTTGGAGGCACATTTAAAACCCAAGAGTTTGAGATCAACTTTGTCAAATACGTGTCAATATAAACGGATTAGTGTTCTTCAGCTGAGGCAGCAGGTGGGTGGTGTGTGCTAGAGATTTGTGCAGCACAAGGTATGACAAAAGTTGAGGAAAATTTTTGATATACAATTCTACTGTAAATGTACTTTTTTTTTCCTGCATGTGAAGTCTACCTGATACTGTGTGGATTGACTTAGTGCAGTAAACCCCATCCATCTGGTGCTCCGAATGAGCTAAACAAACACCGAGAAGTGATATGCAAATGTCTTTTTGCAACTTGTGTTTCAGGCTTTCATTTGTTATTTAGGGAGCTGACAGACACAGTATGGAGTTTCAGCTGAGGTCACTGAATTGAGCTTTTTTTTAAATAAATAAAAACAATAATAAAACATGTTGTGACCCGCCAATAAAACGTCAGAAACAAAACCAAAAAGGAAAATAAAAAAATAAAAATAAAACAGAACGAACATAATAGACCAATCCTTTAGGTGATCTACGTTTATTAACATTCTTCTAAATGAAAATTTAATTTTCATGTATCTTTCTGTTATAATTTTTCACATTATCAACGCAAAATAGATTTTTTTTTTTTTTGGTAAACTGTGTACTTCATCACTCTAAAGGAGAGGTCAGTTTAAACAAAGCCTTGGGCGAAGCTTGAATCTGCAAATAGAAATTATATCATAAGATATAAAACTAAGACACTGATTATCAAAACGTTTAATATGAAAAAAATTGTACTGCTGATGATGCTGCACTCATTAATTGAAAGTTATTAAAATATTACTTTAATTACTTTATATAACGAAAACATCATCACAATAAACTTGTCACTTCATCGCCCAAGCCTCTGTTTGATCGTAAGGGTAAAATAAGACTACAACTACACACTTTTTTGCCCATGATGTCGTGAAAATGCATGTTGACAGCCTGGTCCACTGATTGTTCGGCCTCGAAAGTAATAAATCCAAAACCTAGCCAACGACCAAGAGTGAATCAAGGTAGCAGGGGGTTGTGACAACACAAGATGAAGAACAGTATTGGGCTTCAGCAGATTGAGGCTCCGTCAAGACTGAGCAAGAGGCTCCTGGGGTTCGGATGACGTTGCAGACTTGTAGAGTAACACAAATCCAAGTCTGAAGCCTGGGGGATTGAAGGAAACCTTACTCTTTACAGTGCAGAGAATTTGTTTGGGTGAAGTTAACAATTACGAATTGCTTAGCGTGTTGAATGACGCACGTAGTGAAATATCACTTAAAAGGTCAGTTAAGTCAGCTTTCTACCTTCAGAAACATTTAGGTGAATAAACTGAAGTAAGGTTACATCTTGTTACTTGATGCACGTTCATCCAAACCCCACCTTGAACTGCGCCTTGATACAACGCTGTGGAGCACACACTCGCAGCAGCCATTGTTAATGCATCACAAAAATATGGAGAAACACAAACTGTAGAATGCTTAATGCTTTCTCCGAGCTTTCCCAAATTCAGTATATTACTTTTGAGTCTGCCGGGATAAGCCTAAAATGGACAAATTAAATATTGCTCACAGAGGTAACACAAAGATACAGGTTGTGAAAGCTCTGCCAAAAGGATAATCGACTTATTCTGCTGACAGATTTTCATGGGATATATACAGAGTGCATCAAAGGGAACGCAGTTTAAAGTCGATGTTTTTGGCCACGATGACTGCTCCGTAAACTAGAGTACTTCCAAAACTTTTCTTCAGAGCGTTAACAAGCTGCTGCAAGCTGCAGTGATCTACTTTCAATCTGATTATCTTTGGGCTATGGCAGAACTGGGTTGAGAGCGCATCTCTACTTGGGGACCTAACCTGAATCCAATTAGATTTCCTACGAGACAAGTAAGATTTCAGAGACCTCTTGTACCATGCCAAACGTTCCCACGCCTTATGCTCCACCGCTATTAATAACATCTGTCAATGACCCGTCCCCAACCTAAATTTAAAACCAAACTGGCCCCATTAAGAAGTCTGAATAACTTTTGTTAAGCTCAAATTAAAATTGCAAGGACTTGTTACTTAGAATCAATCAGTAACAAAAGTAACCACTTTGGTCAAATTTTAAAAGTCTACATTACTGTATATCTATAAACTGTGAATATTTTGTACATAAATTATTTTAAACGAATGAAGTGAGTCCAAATTTCCAATTTGTAAATCTTTTTTTTTTTCTAAGAGTAATTAAAATTATCATTAAACGAACAAAAGTAACCATTTTGGTTAAGTTTTAAAAGTCTACATTACTGTATATCTACAAACAGTGAATATTTTGTACATAAAATATTTTAAACGAATGTGGTGAGTCCAAATTTCCAATTTGTAAATCTTTTTTTTTTTTCTAAGAGTAATGTGAATATCTGGACCAAGGATTCACAAACTGTGCAACAATTTTTCGCTGTCAGCTGATATTTTACGAAGAAAAAATAGTAATAATGTGAATTATGGTTTACTAAGCGCAAAATAATCCTCTGCCCTTTATTTTTTACTACAAGTTAAATATCAGGTATCTGATCTCCACCCTTTTTTTTTTTTTTTTAAATTCGTAACATAAAATGATGTAAATGCCTCTTTCTACTATAATAACCTGATCAAATCCCTCGGTGAACCATTTTAGTCTTACTAATGATTACAGATGATCCTCAGCCCAGTAAAACCCTTGATGCACTTTAAGTATGTTCTATTTAGACAGAGTAAAAATGTGTTTTTGCATTTGGCCTGTACCTCTGTGCTGCCTATCAATGCACAATAACCTAAAGGAGAAAAGACAAATCTTAAGAGACACTGTTAATCACATTCAAACCATTCACAAAGAGAAGGGCGGAAGAAGAAAGAAAAATAGAAAAGAGCTTACTTAGAAAAATACTTAACTTTCTACATACAAGAAAACATACTATATCATTTAAGACGTCAGTTACTTCTAAACCAAGTTAAAGGAAACTTATTCCAATCGTGAACACATTGTAGTTTTAGTAATAGAAAGTGTTAAAGATTATCTTAAGTTACTGGTGCAGTACACTGTACACAATCCTAATGACCAAACTATTCTGGGATTTCCCAACAGAGCCTGAATGGTAATCTGAAGGAGGAGAAGTAATGTAAGCTGTGGGTCGGTGGTCGCTGCATCGATGCTATGTGGGACAAATGCAGATGAAACAGCTGTGACTGTAACTCGGTGGGCAGAGTCTGACACAGCCGGTGGGACCGGTTTGATTCCCAGGGAGACCATCCATGCTCAAAGTGTGGGCACATGTCAAAGTCTCATAATATATTAATTACTATACTGGGCAAATATAAAAAGCCCATCAGTTCTGCTGTCAGTAACTGGGTTAAACTTCGGAACCACTGGAAGCCTTTAAAATAACTGCATTGTTCTTATAAAAAAAGTCTATTTTCACCTTCTGTATTTGGGGCCAAAAGCAGCTTCTTTGAAGAACAAATCCTCCTTTAGATACACAAACTGTTCTCAATATGCCAGCTGCACGATGTGATGAAGCACCGGAGTTTTTGGAGCACCTGTTTCCTCACAATCTGTTTCCTTATCAGGAAGTAGTTTTCTTCAACTCCCAGAACACATTTTAACAATGTTATTTTTAGATGCACAAAATATTTTGTTACACTTTGAGAAAATATTTAAGAAAAATTAATAAATCCCACTTTTAAACATAATTCATCTTGCAGTTATGCCTATCTTAGAGTAATGAATGTTAACATAGACACATTTTAATGTGGATTTGTTTTATTTTACTTGAAATGGTTAAAAATGCAAAATCAAACACTGTGAAATCACTTACAATTGAAAGACATTTAGTTTATGAAAGTGGTCAAGCATTTTTATATTCAGCTTTGTTAATAATAGGAAGAACAGATTGCAAATAATATGAATTAATTTTCAACTTATGCCAGAATTTTTCTATTTGCTTCTTTCAGTTGCAGTGCAAAAAATATATCATATGTTATTTAAAAAAGAATAACTTTGCTATGCAAAGCCCTCTAAACACACTGTTGGGCACCTGTTAATGTTAGGAGCCAGATTTAAATAAAGCATACAGTTTAACAGTTTTTTTTTTTTACATGATTAATGTATTAGCACCCTTACAGGTATAATCAAGTTTATATATGAATCAAAATTTGGAATAATAAATGCTGATTTAATGCTCATTAGTACTCAAAGTCAAAACATTTATGAAAGTGAAAGAATTTGTTAAAAGCTATTGCAAAACGTAGAAGTGCTGTTGTAGCCTGTTACAGTCCAGAACCAACATGTTTTTCCTTTTCTTCAAATAAAAGAAAATTTAGTCCAAGCAGTTTCCTTGTTCTGTTTAAATATTGATTGAGTTCCTAAAAACATGGCTGCGGCAAATCAAAGGAAATTACTGGTGCTGGTCAACAAAGTCATAACACAAAGATCAAAACAAAGCCTTTAGTTTCTAGAAATCATTCCCAATTTTTATAAATAACCATATGGAACAAGGTGAAATGAGCATTTAAGATAGTTGTTGAACGGTGATTATAATGTGCAATTTTGGGAACTCCAAATTACCTTTAAACATTTGCAGTAATCAAATTCTGCACAATTGTAATTAATTATGTTATAATTAATTACACAGCAGTGACATGATATGGAGCTTAATCTAAAGTGCTTTAACTGCATTTGTTGCATTGTGAGCGATGACAGCACACAGAAGTGTTGCTTTAAGTTGGTGTTAAAACTGAAGTCAAATGAAATGAGCTTTTCCTCTTTGGGCCAGAATAGTTTGTCATAAGATTTAAAGTGATACGGAAAAGAGAAACGAGAAGTTAAAAGAAAAAGAATAAAGAAAACAAGATCAGCTTTTACCTCGGGGCCTCTGCTTCTCCGCATCATAGATCATTACCACCTCTGTGACCTTGAATGGGACAAAGGGAAAGATGGGCTCCGTTTAGAAAACTGGACAATGTCCCTTTTTTTAATTTTTATTTTTTATTAACGTTCTATCTCAGTTGCATGATCCCATCCGAGTACTCCTTCATGCACAGCCACTTTAGTGTTGACCCTTTTAAACAATGTTAATGACAACCACAATAGGCGGTGTTGGACATTTGTAATACTCACCACTCCAAATCTATTGAAATAATCCCTGAGTTCAGGCTCGCCACAGTTATGGGGGATTCCACCTACAAATATCTTCTTTGATTTATTGCTGTCAGCTTTGCTGCCCTTCTGGAAAAAATAAAAAAGAACAGGGAGTGAATGGATTTCAAAGTCTGTTAAAGGATCTGTTTGGGAGGGGGCCAGTTGGCTATCATCTATTCAGCCAGTGCAGAAGAAATTAGGTTCTCCTCTTGCCCTGGGGTATAATTCTTAACATGTCATGTCAATGCAAACACTAGACTCCACAGATCAGAGAACACGGCTTTTTCCACTTACTCTCAACCACAGGGCTTTTCACTACTGCCGTGCAAAGGCTGGAGGCTTCTTAGGAAAAACATTTTAACGATTACATCTTCTGTTTTCCTATTAAAACATTTGGTACCAGTTACTGTACATGACTTCAAGCAAACAGCAAAATGAGAACTATAAACCTGTTTTACTGACAGAAAATATAATAAATCTGCTACCCAGAAGCACAAAATCACTAGAAAAGATCTGCAGGGGCTTTGATGGTCATTGTTAATTGACCCCAGCATTATTCAAGTTGGAGGAAAAATGACCGCCTGTCTAAAAAAATAAAATAAAATCATTGCAGAGAGCTATTTTATGGATCATACAATAGATTGCATCTCAGAAATATTGTATTTTCTCAACTTATCTAAAATGGAATATGGTATATAAAAGATCTTAAGAGAAAACTTCAACATTCAGAACCGTGATACAAGGATCTTCATAAAGGCTTTTGCTCATTCAGTAAATGTGATCTTATTAAGTGACATTTCCAGACAAGCTGAAAGCTGCTGATGTAGATGCAGTCCCTCCAACACAAATAAAAATCAAATGAAATAATAAACTTGTGATTACCAAATGCCCAAACTATTTTTTTTTTATTTTTTGCAAATTCCCCTAAATAATTAAGCCTGATCTTAAAAAAAAAGTCAAATTTTATGAGGGAGTAATAACAAAATTCACATTTATTGAAAAAATAAATAAATAAAGATGAAGGTTTTGTCACGGCCCATCAAAGCAAAGAAGAGTCCAACCTCAGGAGGAAGAGAGGATGGAGCGAGTGTGAATCTGAGCTTTCCTCCACCAAAATCACCTAACCTAGCCTCCTCAGAAGAAATCAGACGCCTCTTACCCAGCCCTCCTTGGTTCGAGACTTTTCAGGCTGCATTCCTCTGGGAGTGCATGGCTTCGGGTCAATCTAACAGCAGAGGCAGAGAAAACCGTTTCACATCATCCTCTAATAAAGGCACCTTCAAATGTTCTTCATCAAATCCATTACAGTGTATTGCTTTGTCCCTCTCAATAACACGAGATGGCGGTGATTTAAAGACATCGCTTTGAAACACAACACAATAGAAGCACAAAATGTTGAAATCAGTTTGTTTAGGACGGAGAACAAATATATATTTTCTGTAAAAAATATTACATTTCTTTTTAACTTTTAACACCAACAATGCAAACGTTATCCATAAAAATGTGCTGTTTGATTTGTCTTCTCCAATCATTTCCCAAGTTTATTTTAGAATGAACGCTAAATGCAAACCATACAGATTTTTCCACCTTCTTCAAAATACTCACATTTCTTCCATCAAGATTATGTGGCTTTGTTTCCAGCACTGTTCGTACACAATTGGGGTCTTTGAATTTAACAAAGCCAAAACCTCGAGACTGATTTGTAGTTTTGTCCTTCATGATGACACAGTCTACTACCTCTCCATACTGCGAGAAGTAGTTTCTCAGCGTCTCTAAGAAAAGAAAGACAAACAGGACAGTGAGGCTTCATGTAATCAAGCACAAACATACACAAAAGCAGTGCAAACGTGAAATTACAGCCAAAGATTTGACTACTCCCAGTTTGCCTTCTGAACGGCAAAAATAAAAGTCCATATGATTTACAAACCTCTTGCTTTCATTATTTAAAAAAATGAGTATGAAAACCTGTTTAGCACTTCAACAAGCTCTAGAACTATAACTGGAACAAAAATCACAAGCACAACCTCACTAAATACCAGAAGATCATCCAGTGACCTTGAGCTTATGTTACTGCAGATTACTGGGGACTGTACTATACTGTATTTATATGTAAACATTATATTACTTTAAGTCATAAACAGGAACTCCCAACAGGCAAACAAAGCACAGACCTACTGTCATCCTGCACAGCGCCAAACATACCACCAGCCATTATAAATCCTGCACACACCCACAGAGCCAACTCAACTAAGGCAAGCAAGTTTGAACAAACGAGAAGTTGTTCTGGAGAGAGTTGGCGTAATTGGTTTTCTTATTGCTGAAAAGCCCCGGGGCATGAGCGCAGAAACAGTCACCGAGTTACGCAGAGATCAGATCTTAACGGCGAGCGTGCTAACACAGAGACGCACTCGTGCAAAGTTAAACAATGACTGATCCAACTATAAGCCAACAAACGGCTGAAAGTAAACTATCATCTCCTGGTAGGAATGAAATCATTTGGGTTTGCAATGAAATTAAAATATAAAATAAATCTATATTATTGCTCAAAAGCAACTGGAGTTTTCATATGATGCTATTTCCTTCAGTTCTGGCTTTGTAATGTGTAAACATGTCAAGGGTTGCCATATTCTCCTTATAAAAACACAATAACAATCAAGATATTAATGAAAACAGGTAATAATTATATGCAGTAACATCATAACATATGTGTGAAACTAAGCCAATAAAGACAGACATTAATTGGTTGAATCTAGCAATCAGCCATATGCACACCTAATCAACCCAGTATGCAAAGGAAGATGCAACCATTTGAATGTCCAGAGGACCAGACTTAGCGTTTTTAGATTTTTCTACCTGGATTATGGAGCATGCATCAGGGTAAGATGCAACCAGCTCACAGTAGGCTACAATTTAGTTTTTTAGAGTAAGAATGTGCTTCTGTATAGTATTTTTAAATGGATGCACTCTTCTAAAGCTTGTTAACTTGTGCCTTTTTTAAATGCGTACTGGTAGAAAACAAAATAACAAATCCGAGGTGGTAATCAGCCATGATTTCTTTCTTTCGTGACTTCTAAACATCAACACCAATAAAAAGTCACAAAGGTTGACCAACTACCGCACAGATTCTTGTTATTACATTGTAATTGCAGTCACTCTGACATTGTGACCACAGCAGAAAACTGCAGCAGATAAATCTGTATTTTATTCTGGATCTGTTCATACAAAACAAAACTAGATCATGTCCAGACCCGACAGTAATTGTGACTCAATCTGTAAAGTTTAATCATGCAAAATGTCTTTATGTTTCTATCTTTACCAGCCAGAACCTTGTGTCTGATTAAAATAAACCAATCCATGCACATGTCAGACAGTCATCCATTAAATAAAAGTTTAACAAAAGCAGAAGTGTGTGAGCATTTATAACTCACCTTGTGTTGTGCTCCAGTCCAATCCACCAACAAAAAGTTTCCTACAATCACACAAAAGTGAACACCGCTATGATCAATAGTCACATTAGATTATAAAAATACAGTCGGCATGGACAATAAAATGTCTTTATGGGACCGTCCTGCCACGTAAGTTACACAGCAGAGAGCCAGCAGCAGCAGCAGAACCCTCCCGGACCACAGCCGAACAGCAGCCGCACAGAGCGGCGGACCACCATCAAAATGCACGCAGACTTCACGGGTTTGCTCCAAGAACCAGTAGCTTTAACGATCTGGGTCACCACGGCACCACAGCGTGTCGCGGACCCGGTCAGCTCGGAGCGGACGAGGATGCTTCATCCTCCAGCGGTGTCCGCTAAATGCCCTCCTCGCAGCGGCGAGGAGAGGAGACTTTCGCTGCGGAGCGTTAGCAGCACTAGCTCGGCTAACTTTCAAGCTAACACGAGTGGCCTCACTTCCGTGGGTTTTCAACCGACAACTAAAGCGACATCGCTCTAAATAAACTTGGTCTGCATGACGGAAAGCCGCGACACCAACAGCTGAACTACTTTGAGGACTACTTTCACTTTTTAGCCGTCTTTTCCTCTAGTTGGTGCTAAGCTGGTTAGCCTCCGTTAGCCGTCAAATGACAGCTTAACAGCGCGCGCGCGCTGCAATTTGAGAGGCTGTTTTTTTTTTTTTTTAACCACCGCTTTGGGAGACGGGGGAAAAAGGAGCTTGATAAAAGATGTCCTACCCGACTTCATCTCCCACTAAGTTGTTGTTCATTTCTGAGGCTGTAGTGGGGGGAGGTGGACTGTAGAAGCTATTCCCCGGCTTCTTGCTTCAGCGCTGCCCCTGTCAGACTGAAAGCGCGGAGGAAGGTCACTCCGCTTTTTGGTTCAAAACTGTTCTGCGCAGTGACGGCAGCCTTTAAAGGAACATTGCGCCCAAACAGCCGCATCGGGGTGGGCTGGGTCTAATTACTGGCACTGCTGTGTTAGTAACCAGCCATTATTACTAGAAGTCAATCTGTGATTCAGTCAGTGGTGGGATGTAACTAAGTACAAATACTTTGTTACTGTACTTAAGTACATTTT
>JARVGQ010000981.1:7786924-7802242 GCA_031762355.1 Hypsolebias martinsi | reverse complement strand
GGCGAGACCGTTCAGCAATTTGTAGACATACAGGATAATTTTGAACTGGATTTGAAGATGAACCGGTAGCCAGTGCAGGGAGGCCAAGACTGGTTTAATGCACTCCCTTTTGCCTGTACTGGTTAGAAATCGGTCTGTTGCGTTTTGGACCAGTTGTCTATTGCATAGCCTAGGTGTCGGAATGTGATTGTGATGTATACTGTATTAAGTGTGTTACATTTTCTATACTTTTGAATGCATTAAGATTTCTAAATTTTAAGGCAGTAGTTTAGATCTTTAAAAGTGGGGTATTGTGGATATCCTTATATATGCTCAAAATTCCAGGTAGATAAATCTAACAAGGTTGGATTTGTCCGACTACAGGAGCCACATGAGATCCAACCTCTGATGCAAACAGAGTGGCACTTTTACCAAGAGTCTGCAACTCAAATCTTTGGTATGACCCAGCACCGAAGAGCAATAATACAAATGTGACCTTTAATTTCCTTCTGAGAGTCTATTCTGTCCCTCTTCATCATCAGGCCAGAACTCTGTAGTCTAAACTCACCTGCCCACCAGAATTCACTCTTTCAGGAATGAAGATGTGCACATTTTTAATAGGGGAACATTTTTGCTGTTGTCATCATGCTTTGTTTGTAGCCAGGTCTCTCTTGTAAATGAGTCTTCGAGGCTCAGTGGGATTAACCTGCCTAAATAAAGGTTGAATGAATTGGTTCAAGAGAGCAGTAAAGGACGTCATCCATCCATCCATTAATTATTTTTACCCACCTCCTCCAGTGGTATAGTCTACATTTTTGTAGTGGGTATACTGTGCTTAGAAACCAAAGTACACTGGGTAGTTCAATGTAATTGTCGGTTTATTTTGATTTTTAAATATAATGAACATTTCAAAATTTCTCTGATTATATTTGAATAAATGCACAACAAACTTTGTACAACAGTTGTCTTTGTATTAAAAACTGTATAGAATTCATATAACAGTATCAAAGCAAAACATGTTCAAGTACTGTATTAAGTAAAATATTATACAAGTCGCTGGATAAGCAAATGTAATAAACAAGCGCTG
This sequence comes from Hypsolebias martinsi, assembly GCA_031762355.1. NCBI lineage: Eukaryota > Metazoa > Chordata > Actinopteri > Cyprinodontiformes > Rivulidae > Hypsolebias > Hypsolebias martinsi. Next base: position 7,801,176 of record JARVGQ010000981.1, on the reverse strand, counting down.
CATACAGCTAGATTGTAGCGGAAGTGTTTAACTGCCATTTAATGTATCAATGACACGTGCCCAATGATACGTTACGTATAACTGGGCACTTTTAAGTGGTTATATTGGAATTCTTAAGCTTTTCAAGTGGGTATACTCCATATACCGCATATCACATAGACCACACCACTGGCCTCTTCCTTTTTGGGTTGCAGGGGTCACTGTTGCCCATGTCCATCTATCACAAGAGACGGGGTACACCCTGGACAGGTCTCCAGTCCATCACAGGGATACACATAGACAAACGAGAGAAACAACCATTCACTTTCTCACCACACCTAGGGGCAATTTAGAGTTACCTATCAGCCTAGCATGCATGTATTTGGCCTGTGGGAGGAAAACCAAAGTACCTGGAAAACTATCTTAAATTACGGTATAGAGAACAAATTTAGTGTGAGCAGGATACAGTGATGGGTTGGTACAAGACTATAGTATACATTTTTTTTCATTGACATACAATGTTTCCCAATCCATGTCATTTGTCTATGTCCAAATTTTATAACAGACCTAGAGCAGTGGTGTCTTTATTGTTAAAAAAAACATCTGCTATTTATCATAATTTCTATCTTTTTACCATACGGTTATGACCTATTAGTAGATACATCTTCACTTATACTAAACCATGTATGTATTTACATCTCTTACAAGAAAACTAGTAGCCACGGTTCTTAAATAATACACTAGCAAGAAAAAAAACACAAGACAATACCAGTAGGAGGCCACTTATACATCTGTTTGAAGCCATTTCTTTGGGTGAGCATGCTCCCTTTTCTAACATGCACATACACCTGTCAAATCTGAACTCGTATAGCTTGGCTTGTGGCATGACTACTTTGGCACCTGATGCCAAAAGAATGTGCAGTAGAGCTGCAGAGTGTGTCTGTGTTCATTGTACAGCTGACACGCGATGTCACATCATGGAGAGTTCCAAACTGACATGCATTTTATCTCGTGTAGGTGTGCTGCATGCACTCATGGTAAAAAGTACAAGAGCCACTGCTTCTCTAAGGCTATGTCTACACTGCTAATGTTTTTGAAACACTTTTCCTCCCTTCTGTTGGGAGGAATAGAAAAATCTCTATCCAGATGAAGAGCAACAAACTTTGGAATACCCACACCATGTAAAAAGAGTGGCTATACTGTTGATCATTACCATCAAAATAAGAGCATAACTACAGTTTTTCTCAAAACAGTGGTGGCTATTCTTGAAAATAGTTTGAAAATTTCTTCCAAAAATACACAAAGCTTGCAACTATTGTTTACTGGCTACAAAGAAGATAAGATAAAACTTCATTGATCCCGCAGGAAATTGTTGTGAATATGTTGAAATCTTAATGTAGGAGGAAAAACCCACTGATAAAACCCACCATTTTTGTGGTTAGTGAATACAAACTTACACCCCCATTGCTGATGGGTTTGAATAGTCAATGTTTGTAGTTTTTAAGTTGTTTTGGGGGACTTCATTTCAACAGGGAATGCAAATAAACCTTAATGTTTTTGGTACAAGTGTGCATAAGAACATAGGTAGGGTTACTGGCGGGTGAAGGGAGCATCTTTATCCACCACCAGGCACAATGGCAGAGCCAGGATGTGCCAATGGTGGCCTTGGCCACCATAGATTAATCTTTGGCCAACCCAGTCATTTAAGGAAATTATACTTTTATAAAAAATATATATATAAAGCATAGTTTCCTTAAATAACAGGAGTGGCCAGTTTACTTACATACAAAGGTGGCCTTTGAGTTTTGACATAGAGATCCAATTTTGATTGACTTCTTATGCCAAGATGCAGCCACATACCAAAATGGAAGTCGGTACACTGCCTATATTTCAAATGATGATGCTCACAACACAGACAGACATGTATGGTGCCAGTCTTCTTGACAAGACAGCCTGATGAGAAAGGTCTCATATTTGAAAGGTCCCTATTTTTTCTCTATTTTTCTCTATTCTATCTCTATTCTATTTTTTCATCTTTTTTTTCTCTTATGCACAGATGTTGTCTCACACACCACAATATAAGTCAGTACTGCACCTTTTTTAAGTTATTATACTCACAAGAAAGACAGATGTTTGTGATAGCAGCCATCTTGGATATTACCATGGCAGTCCAAATTTTGGCCTCTCTCATGCCTAGACGTAGCCACACACTAAAATGGCAGCCAGGCAAACTCTTTGTTGACCTGGCTCACGAGAGAGATTCATTCATTCAACATTTATTTATACAGGTTAGTCCCATTGAGCTTCAGAAACTCATTTACAAGAGAGACCTGGTTTTAACAAAGAGTGTTGACAACTGTAGACAACAAAGACAACCACAATAGACAATCAGAAAGGATGCATACAAACTGGGAATAACAAGTGAAAAATAAAATAGTATAAAAAAAGTTACCAAACAAACTAGGTTATAAGGCGATTTAGAACACTAAAAACAAGAACGTCTGCTGTGGTTTTTCCATTGAACTTAGCAGATGTTTGAAGCCACTTAGAGAGGTCAAGGTCAAGAGCTTCAGGTCTTTTTGCAAGATATTCCAGGAAACTGGAGCAGATTAGGAGAAGACCCTTTTGCCTAATTCAGTCCACACTGAGGGAACACTGCATGTAATAATGTCCTGAGAGCTCACACTGTTTTGGTCACATTCATGAAGGTGCGAACTGGAGTGGAGCTGAAACAAAGATGGTTCCTGTAATCTACAAGTTTATTTTAGTTAACACATTTTAATGAACTCACTCCACCATCTCCAAAAAGCATACTGCGCAAATAAGCTATGCAAAGCTAAGAAAAGCATCACCCAGTGATGTCCCCTTAAAGTAACGGTACTAGATCCTCACCCACAGTGCTTTACCCCTTATACATAGCAGGTACAACCTCAGACTCATGGTGTCCTTTACACAAAATAACAGACTTTAACATAAATGCCAAACAAAACCTCAACAGGACATTAACAAAACAACCAATTTCCTCAGTTAGGAACAAACAGTAACTTTGCACGCATAATTCCTCCAAGGTTACCCAGCATCCTTTGCAGAGCACACAGTCTCTGGGACGTGACTCTCACACATTTCCCATCTTTGCTTTATTCTAGGGCATATACATGTTTGTCTTTTAGTGTTGGTAATGTTTACTTATATGATCTAAATTGAAGAAACCCAAGTCAAAAGGCTGTGGACTCGTGCTGCATTTACTCTTTTTCTCTTAAACATCAACAAACAGATTTATTAAAGAGAACATTAATGATGATGCACAGCAAGTTTGTAGTTAGTTTAAAACATAGTTAACCACAAAGAGGATCACTAAAATGAGTAAATCATTAAAGTACAAGACACGAGGGAGACATCAGCCACACATTTAAAACATCACCGCAATTTAGCACAACGTAGTTCTGCTCTGCCACTTTTGGTTCCCCTGGACCAGAAAGCTCACCTTTGAACTGGACATGGATGTTTTACCTGTGATTAACGAACCACTTTGAGTTGTGTTCATTAAGAATATCACAGGACAGACAGTCCTACAGTGTCAGCGACAGCAGTGTGCAACAAAAATCTTCATTTAGCCTCCGGTATTTTCTTACCCATTTATTGGTTTAGGGACTCGGATACATTAGCACAATCTAATGTTTTAGTCAACCTAGTCCTTATGTTAAGTTATATCCTGTGGACACAATGTCCCAATTTCCTTTGCTTACTGTCAAATCCTTGTGCTGACGTTCTTTGAGTTCAAAATAATAGCTTCTTTTATGTTACCTTTTGTTTGTTTTAGTTAATTAGGCATCCATTTGGTGTATCCTGCCTTGCATTACTGTTCAACTTTTATTTCAAACCAGATTTTGAACTAATATCTGCATTTGGGTGCAGGCGTTAGACTGAACTCAACCCAACTACATAACTAGGCTCTACAATAGTTGTCAATTCAGGGATTTTATCCACGGAAAAAGTACATTTGAAAGATGTTTCTTTGCTAGCACAGTTTATACCCCTTTGTGTTCCTGGGGTATCGGCTTATATGGTAAATGGACTGTGATTTGTGTTCTATTCTGAATAGAATATTAGATGTTGGCACCTCCACATCATTGCATTCAGTTTTTATTCACAATTTGTTTAGTGTCCCAACTTTTTTGGGAATCCGGTTTGTAGGTTGAGAACCCCTCTGAGTTTTCCAAAAGTGTTTATTGATGTTCAGTGAAGTCCGGGGTACAGCCGCTCCATCACTGAGACAAGCCAATCACTCACGTTCACACTCGAAGGGACGATTTAGAGTAACTGACACATCAATGGTTTTGGACTGAAGATAAAAACCATGCGTTACCTGCTCCACCTGAAATGTGTTTTTAAGCATTTTTAACTCTAGATGATCAGTAACAGCTTTAAACTGCGATAACTCGCACAGACATGATTCAAAAACACTTCGAACACGTAAAACAAGTTTGCCTACTCAGTACTTGATTTTTTTCTTTTTTTAACATTAAACGGAACATATTTTAACTAAAACATGGCAACTTGTCTAAATGTTTCACTTTAACGTGTTGTTATCAAATCAGCAGCACAAAGTAACCCTGGTACATTTAAACGAGATTACACGACTCGTGAACAACAAACCTGCAGCTCCGCTGGCTCACATTTCAGATGCACGAGTTTCTCTGAACACTCCATTACTGCAGCTTGTTGACCGGAACTGTGTCACTTCATGTGTAAAACTTGATTTATACATTTGCCTGGACATTTCACTTTGTTTCTCAGCAGAACAGAAATGTGTTTTGCTTCCACTGACCAGGTGAATGGAGACCAGCAAAGGTGAGAGCTGGTGAGAGGCCACCTGGTGGCCCAGGAGGAACAAAATATAAACAGGACCAACCATTAGAGATATTCACAAACCAAAGTTTATTGAAAGTAATACTTAAAATATTGCTTTAATTACTGGTGGTTTTCTCAGATCAAACTGATTCTGCAATACAAAAAAACAATTTGAGTGTTGTTTATAAATTACATCAATTACTTTATTGAAGAGGAGCGGCGCTCCAAATGCGAGCAAAAATACAACATTTACAAACGAGGTACACGGATACAACCGCCACGTATTTACTTCCTGTACCAGAGCTGTATCTTCTTCTCACGCTTGATTTTCTTCTTCAGCTGCAAAGTCCCGTAGAGGAGAGCCTCTGCAGTGGGAGGACAACCTGAACGCAGAAGAAAATCCTTCATCAGAGTAAAAAACATAAAAACTGCACATTCTCCAGTCTTTCATTTATGTTTCTAGGTAATAAAAAACATTTACTTGATTATGTCAAATGCAAAACATCACATATTTCAATTAAAAAAAAAACTTCAGGATTTTTTTATGACATTACACAATTATAACTTCACATGACAAGAGGATCATAGCTGTGATAAAACGCTGACTAGAATATACATATGTGCACACCCCCCAAAATACTAAATAACTGGTTTGAATGCATCACTGTTGTGTGACGTCTGCTTCTGTTCAATAATTACACCACTACTGATCAGACCTGGAGATGGTTTCACTATGTCAATCAATTTAAGTTTTTATGTTCATTCTGGACAAACTTTAAATACCAAACTAAACGATAAACTAATAATTAAAGTGAAATTAGCATATCGGGATTATGTGACATTTACAAGAATAGAATACTGTAGTTTGAGGTGGGTAACTGTATTCTCAAACCATCTTTATTGCATTTGCATGTATTTGTTAAAAAGGCAGCTTTTTTGTAAACAAAGGCAACAATTTACAAGAAAATTATTTTTAAAAGTGAAAGTAAAATAATCATTGAAATGGTCACTTGAGTAAAATGATGACTTTCGTGAAAAACTGTGTTTAAAGAACCTAAAAATGTTCAGACTCAGCTGATCTGACATTCTCGAGCAGATTGACCAAGACCTTTAGGGCAACTGCAAATCCTCTTTAGGAACACACAAGCAACTTAGCCATTGAAATCTTACAGCCCAACGCCTGATGTACAGCTGAGATCAAGCCAGTGAGCCTCACAAGGCATCAAACTCTTTTAAGAGCCTTAATCGCACAGATCACAATAAAAAATAAAAATAAAAAAAACCCTACCTGGAACATAAATATCCACTGGGACGATTCGGTCGCAGCCTCTGACCACAGCGTACGAGTAGTGGTAGTAACCTCCTCCATTAGCACAACTAGAAGTGCAAGAAGAAGCGTGTTACGTAGATTTTCAGACCATTTAACGAATCAGCAAGAGCAATGTTAGAGGAAAACATTTAAATATTGCCACCATATGCAGTATTTTTCTATTTGTGGTATTTTTTTTTAACGTTTTGTTCTTTAATTGTACAGCCCAGTTCAAATCTGAGGTGTAACATGAGAAAATTCAAAAAAATTACACAGCGTCCCATTTCATTAATAAAAACAATGTAATTAAAAGTGTTAGTTTGGGCCTTTTTACATTAAAAAAAAAAGTTTTGAGTGGTTTGAATGCGTGGTGAGCTCTGACGCCTCTGTTCTCAGTTGGAGGTAAAATGTTAAGTCGTGGGATGACAAGGTGTTTGTTCTGTGATCGACAACACATCACAGCCGCGGCCCATCAGCTCTCAGACGTCCGCTCTACTGTCGGTGTGGAGTCACTCGGTTCAGTATTTAGGATTGTTCAGACTGCTGGACGTATCAGGTACAGGGGGTCCAGACCACTTCCAAAGGTGGTTTGAGTGAAAGCATTTTCAATATATATTGATGGAGGTCAGACCTGTAACTAGCACGATCCGATCACAATCAGAGAACTAAAAACTGTCTCAGACGTCGGATCTGAACCACCTCACAATGCTTAACAGATGAGCAGGAGGTCTGAGCAGGAAGCTGCCTTCACTTTGTTTTTTCCCTTTGGTTTATTGACAAATTTATGGCCTGTTTTCTTTAATGTTGCAAAACACACAGATCCGTTTTTCTTTATGGTTTGCCTTTATTGAAAATCAACAAAATGATAACTATGCACATATGAGAATTTTTTTTTTTTTTGTTACGCTTCCTTCACCTCTAACAAAACCGAGTTGGTTTTAAGATCAACATACCCAAACACCATCAGAACAACAGCTATGATATATTAAACATTCAAATCAGAGCAGCACCACAAAAATAAAACATTTTATTCGTGCTGGCTCTCAATTGTGACATTTGTTCTTATTATTGAACTGTGTTCCCTGTTTTTTTGTTTGCAAAATAAATAATTCATAAATCAGTTGTTTTCATTCAACACAAATCATCTGCTCGTCATTTTAAACACCATCTACTTCATAGTAAGCTATAAAAGCTCTCACTTGTATAAATGAGTGTGTGTTTCTGTGAACAGCTTGATATAATGTTTCTTGTCCTCACAAATAATTTAAGGTCATCCAAGTTAAAACTGGGAGATTCCACAGGTTTGATCAAGAATCTGTTTTCTGGATTAGAAAAGATATTAACAAAACAACTGGACCTGAGCCAAATGACCACTTGAGCTCAAATTCAAAAACATAATTAAATCATAAAAGAGTAAACTTACCTTCCCATGGAAATTACATATCTGGGCTCCGGCATCTGGTCATACACCTGTTGGATGGAAGAAGTTATTTAGTTGTGTTTATAGAAGTCTGACAGAGCTAATCTGTAGATTCAGCTGGAGAAAAGCTTCCTGCTTGTCTGCCAATCCATCGACAGGCTGGTCTTAATCCAGCCAGCTTTAACACAGCTATACTGTCCCCAACGCTCCCAGCTTGCACACAGAAATGTCTGACTGACATGTCTGTCAGAAATGACAGGCTGTAAACAAAAACACATTTCACTTTCAACCTGCAGTAGTGACCAAACCCACGACAGCAGTTGTTGCGTTGAATCAATTAAACTGTGTAGTACAAGATGGTGACGACTGTTGCTCCTAACTAGTTATTTTCCCTCCTCTCACCTTCCGCAGGGCTGGCGCCATCTTGTTGGTCAGCGTTCCCGCTACAATCATGACATCCGACTGCCGAGGACTTGCTCTGAACACGACTCCGAAGCGGTCCATGTCATAGCGAGGAGCAGCCATGTGCATCATCTCCACTGCACAGCACGCCAAGCCGAAGGTCATAGGCCACATAGATGACTGGAGGAAAATGTACAGCAAGAACAAAATAATGAAGAAACAAAGAAAAACTATTTAAGAGGCAGTTAAAAAATTTAAGACCAGAACTGGGCTGTCAAATACTATTTTAAGGTGCTTATTTTTAAATAAGAGTTTGCAAAGTGTGATTGCAAATACCGGTAATCATATTTGAATTAAATTTGTTTTAAACTCTGAAAATTGCCTTTTGTGTGAACAAAAACTCCCACTTTGTGCCTCCTGAGAGACGGGTGACAAGAGTCAAATAATAAAAATTAACCTGCACTTAAAAACGTCAACACTGGCCATCACAAAGACAATAGTCCACATTTCTTTGGGCAAAAGACTTGGTTTTACTTCCAGTTCAAATCAAACAACCTTAAGGGCCCGGCATACTCCATCCGAAGCCGAACAGTCGACACGCGGTCATTTTCGCACACGCCTTTCATAGTCAACAACAAACATGGAGCATAGCTTCTGAGAAACACCTCCTGCTATACGTCACCGCAGGTTTCTTACCGCCAGAGTCTCCACTCTGTCCCTGCATCCGCCATTTGGCCACACATCTATCATGAAGAGAGCATCGCACTTTTCAGCAGACAGACTCCTCCATATGTCTGCATATCTCCGTCCAGGAATTTCTGGCCATTTGACCAGTTTTTGTGCTTGTTCAGTCGTGCAGCTGAATATCCGAGCGCATTTCCGCATTGACAAACACGCCCACAAACGTCAGGCCAACCACACAATCCTTGGCGCATACGTCTGTGAGAAAGAGTTTGGCCCAGGCCTTGTGTCGAGAAGGAGCGAGCGAATCTGCTCTGCAAACAAAATGACGCAATTTTCGTCGTGTAACTGTGACAGCGAGAGCCAATTTTGGCACTTCGGATGGAGTATGCTGGGCCCTTTAGTGTCAACTGCACAAATGAGTATGGTAAATATGTGAATATGAACACAACAAATATCCTCTCAGTACACACACTGCGTCCCCAGTTAGCCAGGTCATCCAGCTTTGTCACAATATATTCCCCTGCGCTGCTGACTGCGGATGTTGGTTTGGCTGCTGCCACTGCTGTGCTCTTTTCTCTGACGGGCACCAAACTGAAACAAAGTGAGGGACAAAACTTTTACCAAGAGTTTTGTGACAGCTGAATGTCTGTTACAATCGTGTTTTAGTCTAGCTCACCTCGTGTTCGTATGATCACTTTTAGCACTGTTGTGCAAACTCCTAAGCTGAATGGCAAAACCCGAAATGGGCCTATCAGAAGAGTGAAAGAGAGAGAATAGACAATTAAACTATTGTAATAAAAAGCTGAAATTATCTGAAATGTTATGTGTAAAAATCAGCCATCAAACATTAAAGAGTTTATTTAGGAGGAAGACGCCACTTTTGTCTAAGTGTCTAAACTTGATGCAGTAAAGTGCAACAAGGAAGTTCATCTGATCAGTAAACAAGCTGAAAAAAAGGGCAGATGTTTCTGTCTTGCGTTTCAATGAGAATCAAAATACTGGGCTATGTTGATGGAGAAAAGTAGACGGAATAAAATACAGCTGTAGATTCAACAAGGTTTCATAGCAAATGAGATTAGGAGGCATTTACCTTGTTGACAAAGAGCCAAACAAGGCCAGACGAGGTGCTGCAAAACAAAAACATTTAAATAAAACAAAACATTAAACAAATACAGCAGGGACGGTACAATATGAACACAATGTAATATTTTTAATTGTTAGATCTAGACATAACTAGCCCATAACAACAACAATAATAATGATTAAACGTTACAAAAGCCTTTAAAGGAAACTTTATAAACAATATATATTGTTTAAGAAAAAGTGTGGTGCAAGTTAAATAACTCAAAATAGCAGCACAATGCATTTGAGGTGGCCAAAGAAATTGCCGAATTTTATTAACTTTAGATAAGTTACTAATGTCCTAAATGGCAATTGCTGCAAAATGAGAATTTAAAATGTTTTTCAAAAACCTTAAACCAGAAGACTTTTCGCTGGAAGTTTGCTTTCACTGCGCAGCCGAGAATGTGTTGCGCAAGAAGCATTAGCCCCGTGCGTTTGGGGGTTAACCCCGTGACAATATAACATTTATTTATTGCACGACAACCACTCTGCTTATCTGAACTATACGCGTTGCATTAGTAGGGTACTGTTGCTTGACAGCTGCAGTCATTATAGCATGAGGGGCACTGTGTTTTGTGTTGCTAGCTGACGTGGTGAGCAGCTAATGCTAACAACACAGCAAGGTCAGCATACGCATTTAACAAAGATTTCAAATACGACTTCAGACACAGTCAAACAATTAAGTACGGCACTTTTTACCCATTTTAAAATAAGCGCAGTATCATAAGTCCAGATAATTATTTTTATTAAACAGGAAAAAAATGTGTTTACAGTATTGGATCAAAATCGCTTACCCACTAACACCGCCATCTTTGATATACGTATGCCTCTTTCGGTTTGAGTTGAAACTGCTGCCTGGTGATGGAGTGATTATGTTACAGAAAATGTCAAAGTATTTGCACGATACAATAATTTTATTTAATTATGTTTTTAAATTCTGGCAAATTAATAAGCAAACGACAAATCAACTATGGACCTGTTGTGAAAAATTAAGCTAATGTTGACATGAACCTGCATTTTGTCTTATGACCTGCAGGGGGCGACAAAGGAAGATGCAATGGAAGAAACTGAGCGTCTCAAATTAAAGAGTTGGAACAACCAAACACTGAAATGTTATCTACTACTGTACTGTTTATTTAGGGAAAACCTAAGCTCTGAGGCTACAAGTTGTTTATTGAGAAATGTATCTTAACATATTTATTGTATATTAGAAATAATTCAGCACAAAGTAGTATTTGTCTTTTTTATTATATGTGGCCATTCAGCTGTTCCTGCTGGCTAATTGTAAATAAATGTGCGATGAACCGCCAAATAAGCAGGCAGTCACTGACTGTCAGAGACAAACTTACACGAAGGGTAAGTTTAAATTAAGTCTGCAATGACAAATGCTGACTTGACTGTTTAAGGATTTCTTATTTTATTTCCATTTTATTGTTTTTATGTTTGTCATCCTACGGGAAGCATGATATTTAATGGATATGAATCGTTGAAATGGATCATGAAATCATTCCCAGGATCATGTTTACACATTAGGGTTGGAAGAAAGTTCCATTTAAATTTGTTTGCATTAACTAATCAAGTACTTTGTTATATATTTTCATATACAGTACTGTATATTATATATGTTATATATGACTCATGTTTGTGCTGCTGTTGTTCGGCCCATTGTTTTTGCACTATTAAGTGTTTAGCGTATTTCTTAGTTCATATCTTAGATCTTATTACTGTTTTTCTTTTTCAACGTACACTTCTGTTAGATGTAACTGGGACCCGCAGTTTTGTTCCACCACATGTACCACACGTAGAATGACAATAAAGAACCTTGACCTTGAGATTCAGTCACATATTTTAAACAGCATACACTACACCGAATGTACATGAGTATTTTTGCAAAACAACCTTCAATGGAATTCATTCTGTTCTTTTACTAAAAGGAAGGGAGACAAGTCTGTGTGCGACCCTGTCCAACAGAGGTGACCAGTGACCTGGCTCTACTGGTTTTGCTGCTCTCATAAATGTTGTCACAGCAAACATGTTTACAGCATTTTTCACATTTAAAACACAAAGCACGTGTGTCTCCTGAGTGTGACACAGTGACTGTTACGTTTTTCTATTAACCAACTGGAAACTTCATGTTCAACTGTTCAATGTTCACACACAGCAGAACATGTAGTCAAAAGTCAAACACTGGGTTGAGATGAAATATTGTTTACTGTCCTAGCAGTTGTGTTCTAGATCAAGACTTGGACAAACTTTAACAAAAGAGCAACTGCATTTTCAACACAACAACAGATTGCTAACTTTGGTGCTTTTTCTACAATATTTAGCACAAAATAATTTGATGCTGCAATCAACTTTTGCTTTTATTAATATACATTATGTTGTTAAAACTACAAGCTATATTATCAAAGTAAACATAATTATAAGGAGTGAAATAAACATTTTAAATGGCTGCCTGGTTAATTGTTTTGTTGTTTAGTTCATCAGCTTGTGAGCAGCAGGATCATGTTGACGAATGTGAAGTTGCTTTTCTTTTAATATAATGAAAATAATTTATGATCATCTTTCGTGGTCAGCGCCAAAGTACTTCAAGTATGGTGCAGTATAGTAGACTATCAATTCATTTAATCAATAATGTACTCAACATTTCACTGCATATGTAAGTCTATTGTCGCTGTTGTCATCATTCTTTGTTTGTAGCCAGGTCTCTTTTGTAAATTAGCCCTCGAGGATTAATGTGATTAACTTGCCTAAATAAAGGTTTAATGAATGAATGAATCTTATTGTTATTCATATTAAAGCACAGTGGGTAGCCGTGCATGAAATGTGCTTTACAATTTAAGTTAGACATGGCTTATTTGTTTCCTAAAAATAAATTCAGTTTCACTTTACTTTGAGGACGTGGCTCAAAGGAACTCTTGTAGGAAAAGTTTAAAATTGACTTCATGCTGAAGTTTCAGAAAGAAAAAAAAAAGAATAAATATGTATATTTTTAGTTGGTGTGAGTATATCACCACAAACAGGTTGTGGTAGGAACTTTTCCAGGAAGAAAAAGGAATTTACAAAAATTATTAACAACTTCTGTTCAGCTGTTTATTGTTTTAATTGTTTTTAAAGATGACAAAAATATATATATTTTTTTGCCACGGTAATAATTAGCAGCTTGTTTTCATTGTGTAATACTGCTCTGCAGGACAGGACGCCAAGTTGAAAGCAAAACTGCACGCTCGCCAATTACAATAACTAAAAATGCACTGTAATTAAAAAGGAAAAAGAAACCTAATCCCTGAATTTAGGCTGGGAATTTTTTTTAACTTGATGAGGTTCTTCAGTCAGTCAACTTCCTGTAATTACTATAACTTAGACTGCTCATCAATCTGTCATCAGCTCAGGGTTCAAACTAGACTACAGTATAAGTACTTCTTTTTTCTGTTCGGGCTTCTTTTTGGTGCCAAGAATTCCACAAATTGATCAGAAGAAGTGGAGGAGCATGTTCTGAAAAGACAGTCGTACCACTAAATACACATTTCTGCATTTCTTTGCTAATTATTGTAATGACTTCCATTCATTTATGTAGCCTTACACTAAAAATAACCATTACCATCACATGACTAATCCTAAACTAAACTCAATTCACACTTTAGCCCTAAACCTGAATAGCAGTAATAGACTTTGGTCAAAAGTAATGCTAGTTTTACCAGTTTAGTTTACTCTGTTACTTTTTTCCTGTCAAGCATTTCTTTTTTTATTTGACTGTCAAAAAGTTTGGTGTTTTTAACACATCTCCAACTCCATATTCAACCCCGATGTAAATAGTTAAATGTCAGCTTTTTGTGAACTGAAAATTGTGTGTTTTCAGTTTAATGGACAAGCTAACTGAAATCGCAGCGCTTTGCCTTTCAACTCAACTCTTTCTTTACCACATCTGACCGAAGCAACGGCCACATTACTGAAGACAAGGCCCCAGTCCGTTGACTCGTGTGCATATTCTATTCATACTCTTGTTTGGTGTAAACTGGTTTGGATGATTGTAAGTCTTGCGAACCAAGATATATTGGTAATTTAACAGGGACCTTAGTAGCATGTGGAAGAACCATACACAGCCTCAACAGGCTAGCACCACTTCATGCTGTTCACCAGCTTGGTCACTGCTGTGGGATGGCATCCCATCCTTCAATCAGCATTTGTTACAAGTTAGTCAATGTGGTTGTGTTGGTCACTCTGGAACAAACTGCTGAAGCCACACTTGTTCAGTTGTGTTTTGGTCAGTACTTAATTCTCTCCACTTCAAAATTCTGGATGTAGATTCTGATGAACTCCACTCTGTGGGGGTGAGTGTTGTCATACTGGTGGACAGAGTTTGGTCAAAGACTGTGGCAGTATGTGGCTGCTAGCTCAGTCTGTAGAGCAGGGGTGCTCACACTTTTTCAGCATGCGAGCTACTTATAAAACAACCAAGTCAAAAAGATCTACCCAATACAAAAA
>JARVGQ010000981.1:7723167-7735705 GCA_031762355.1 Hypsolebias martinsi | reverse complement strand
AAACAAATAACCCTATTCATATCAAGTTTATACATTTTTGCTGTAGTAAAGCAATAATCTCACACATTAGTTAACTGGAATATGCACCCAGAACAATCCAGTCTTGCTGGTTTTAGGTAATAGCAGCAGAAATGTGGTAACAAACTGGTTTTGTACTGTTTTAATATTTCACACCAGTTAAAATGACACACAGTGCTAACTCACAAAAGCTTGTTTGTGCCAGACCTTTCATTTATTTAGTTATACAACTAGTGAACACTCCATGGTAATTTTTCTGTTTGGCTTCTTACAACTGGGATTTAAATGGATTTTCAGTTTAATGGACCTCTACAAAATACTGCAGATTAATAATGTTCATCAATAACATGGGGCAGCGCGACGGCTCAGTGTTTAGCACTGTTGCCTCACAGCAAGAAGGTCCTGGGTTCAATCCCCTGTTGGACCTGGGGTCCTTCTGTGTGGCGTTTGCATGTTCTTCTCATGCTTGTGTGGGTTTTCTCCTGGTTCTCCAGTTTCCTCCCGCAGAACAAAAACATACATGTTAGGATGCCTTGTAAAAGAGATCTGTGATCTCAATGGGATTTTTCTGGTTAAATAAAGGTTAATAAAAAAAAAGGTTTTTAATTATTCTAAGAACATAACTAAATTGAGTGTGTACATATGCATTCAGCCCTCCAGGTTCAACACCTTGTGGAGCCACATGTAGCAACAGCTAGTCTCCTCAGCTCCACCTCCAGGAGCTCATCTGAAACTTTATTTTTTGACCAACAGCTCCAGATTCTTGAGAACAGCAGTCTTTAAATCAAACATGAGATCCTGAATTGAACTGAGTGGTCTGGATTTGTATCTGGATCACTCCAGGACATTTTACTGGTTCTCCTTAAACTACCGGAGTGTTGCTTTAATGGTGTGTTCAGGGTCATAGAGTCCATCCCAGTCTCAAACCTCTGGAAAACTCAAACTGGTTTCCCCTCAATAATTTCTTTACATTTTATGTAATCCATCTTTTCTTCATTTCTGACCAGTCTGATGAAAAACATCCTCACATAATGATGCTGCCGCCACTGTGCTTCACTGTGGGATGGTGTTCTCAGCACGTTGACAGGTGTTAGGTTTGCAGCAGATGTGATGTAGATCTTGATGAAAGAATTGTTCAGTTGTTTGTCTCTTCTGACAACTTTTATACGTTGAGGGGATTTTTTTTAAAATTCCTCCATCATTTTCCTTGTTTTGTTTATTCATTTTTATTTATTTATTAGCAACGTTTCTTTTTGTGATTTTCACAAAACCATGACACTAAAAACCCATTTCAACTCCAGGATGTGAGACTGGTCTAATGTGATTGTTGTGTGATTTTTACTGTGACACAATTTTCTGTCTATGCGAATTCCAACAAAAGCTTGATCCTGAGATTAGAGCTAAACATGGCAGTGAAAGACACTTTCACTTCACAGGCGGTCAGACCTGGTCCCTAACCTTCGTCTCCACATGTAGCAACATGTCTGTTCTTACATCAGCTGCCACTGCAGGAGGCGACAGGTTTGTTTAGACCCACAGCACGGAGAGAATCCTAATGACTCCATCAGGACAAATGCACATTCTGCTACGTTTTATTTCATCCTCTGAGCCTGACCCGCATGTCAGCCCGTGATTAAGACGGAGGCAGACGGACCATTCCTGTTTGTTCAGAGGCGGTGAGGGCTTTGGCTTATTCTGGAGCGTATATTCCAGTATTTGATGCTATGGTCTCCTCCTGTGTTCTCCAGCGTGACGACCTGACACTGACCCCACATGGGCTCATGACTCCGTCTGTCTTTAAAGCTGCTCTGTTTTATTGAACTTCCACACGTGTGTGTTATGTTTGGATCGCAAAACGAATGCTGCTTGCCTGATTTGCTCTCTTACTCTTCCTTTTTCAGTCATATATTAAAACCTCTAAGCTGTTTCCCCCCCATTCACTGTCAGATATGTTACGGTACTGAACTGAACTTCTGTTTTTCCACTCTGGCCTTTGGTTACCTCCTCTTTACTGTATGAACCATTTAGCCCAAAGGGGGTTTCTGTTTGTCAGCCCTGCACACACTGTCTTTATATTAAAGAACAAAAATGATGGAGCAGGATTAAATGCATTGCTGATAAATGTGCACTTTCAAGGAAAAAAACTCCCACAGTCGATACAATAACAAGCCACTGTGTAATTGATTTCCTTTGGGCCTCATGATTAGGCCGGCAACTTGCTATTGTGAGTGCAAAGGCATGTCGAAAGATACATTCATGTTGTAAAAAGATATATTAACTCAGGCTTGCGACATGCATACATGGCTGCAGAGGGGAAGCCATGTGCGCACACATGCAGACGTAAAATCAAACACATCTGCTAAACATTCTGGTAATTGCAGCTCCGTCGATATCATATTACCCGTTCTTTTCGCTGCCTATTGATCAAGCCTGCAGTGGCTGTTCCTGTGCAGGTTGTAATGTGCTCCATTACCTGCGTGTTAGTGGCAGCCGCTCTGACAGAAGTGGTGGGGCTGGCGATGCATCACAGCCGAGTTGAAGGGTGGGAGGATTACGGCTTGTCCATCGATCTCTGGGAACGTGAAGTGTCTTTGTCTCTGATGGACACTTTATGGAGTGCAGAGCATGTTTCAACTCCTTACAGGATCTACGGCCCAGGTTTTAAACAATATGGATTTCTTATGTCTCACAACAGAAGTGATAGACTTGTATTAATTATGGCACTAATATTTACTGTGTTTTAAATGAGCTCTTCCATTCTGAAATGCATTTATTTGTGCCACTGACAAGTTTTGCACAACATATTTATTTTTCTTTAAAAAAAAAAAAAAAAGTTCTTTCTGAGATTTTACGTCAGCAACCACCAACAGTTTTCAGGCTGTGTTAAACAACTGATGCACTTTGACACAAAAGCTAACATTAGCGTGCTAACTCATGCAAACATAAACTTCTGCAGATGTTTGTCATGTTCGTGGACTTTATTTTATTTTGTTCATTTATTCATTCATTTAAAAGAAACAAACACAACAAATTCATCAAAAAGAAAAAAAAAACAAACATTGAATGAAAAGGATGCAGAAAGAAGAAAAAAATTATTGTATCTGCCCCTTATTTAAAAAAATATATACAATAACTGTGAATGAATAACAACTCAGGCTTGAACAATCTCCAAAGTAAAAACAAAAATATTAGATATCCTTCACTTGGCACGATACTCTCCCAACAATTTTAACTTAATCTTATTTTTAAACATATGAATTGTTTTAGAAAATTTTAAGGTGATATTAAGTCAATTCCACAATCGTATTCCTTGAATTACAACACAGCTCCTTCACACTAGTTCTAAATGGAGGTTTTACAAACTTTTCCATTCGCTTAAGTTTATAATGCCTCTCTTAACAAATTTTAATTGAATAGTTGGGGGTAATTTTTTTATGAGCTTTATACATGACTTGTAAAATACTATATTCAACCAAATCATAACATTTTAATAATTTCAACTGATGAAATAATATATTTGTTGGGTGACCATGGCACTTCCTACTAAAATTATTATAGCTCCTTTTTGTAAAATAAAGATAGGATTTGTAATTGTTTTGAATGCTTTTCCCAAAACGTCAATACAATGGATTAAATATGGAACAATCATTACATTATACAATACAGTATATACAAAGCTTTGTCATTCAAAAACTCTTTTACTTTATATTGTAATGCAATTGATTTAGCTATTCAAGTAATTTACATGAGTTTTCCATGTCAGCTTCTCATCAATAACAACACCCTAAAATTTTATTTCATTAACTATGACTTTCAATACTGTCAATTTTAAATGAGGCATCATTAATTTTTATTTATATGACTAAATATCATGTACCAGGTTTTTTCCTCCAAATTTAATGATAAGTTGAAACCAAGTTTGTATTTTTACGAATTCTGCATGTACCATTAACGTCCGTTCAATATCTTCACCAGAACAAAAAATATGGTATCATCTGCAAATAAAACACACGTCAAAAGTTCTGACATCAACCAGATCATTCACATACAAATTAAACAACTGTGGTCCCAACACAGAGCCTTGAGGAACTCCACACCCATTAACACAAAATTCAGATCTTAAATCATTTACCTGCACAAACTGTCTCCTATTGTTCAAATAACTGGATACCCACTGTAGTGCTAATCCTCTAATGCCATATTTATTCAGTTTTTCAAGGAGAACGGTGCGGTCAGTAGCATCGAAGCCCTTTTTTAAATCAACAAAAACGTTAGCACAGTACTGTTTTTGATCAAGAGCAGTTCTTATCTCTTCTATTAGTTCCATGACATAACTCATTATATCCTTTACAAACATCATGTCCACCATCAGCTTAATGTTGTTGTTTCTTTGAAGTCCAAAACTGACGGCGCTCTTAAAATCTCATAAACCAAACATGACAAAAAGACACAACCCCCCTGGCACAAACACTTTGTATGAGATCTCTTTGAATAATCTCCTTAAGAACATTTCTCTGAAGTCACCTGTATCACTTACTGAGAAACAGTTTGCGTGCTGCATCAGATAGTAACAGAGACAAACCGTGCTATAAGATCAAAGAGTCTGCTTGCAGAAGAGAATCCCCCGCAAAGACGAACACACATGTACTGCATGTACCGGTATGCATGCATGCATCCATGCTGCTCCTATAAGCTAAACAGGTCAACATATAGGCCGGCGGTGGGTTTCTTCCTCACTGCTGGCTGCTGTGGTTTGTGGTGAGATGACAAGAAGGTATTGAGATGGTAACTGTTGCAAAGAGGGAAAGAAGCGTGAAATCCAGAGATCACACAAAATGAAAGGCGCAGTTAAAGATGCCAACCACAGCTGTAATTTAGTAACACAAAGGGGATTTTTGTCTTTCAGCTGATTATTCTGTGTAATAATCAACATTTTTAAAGACTAACAGTGTTTAAAGCTGAACGAGGCACAGACACAGAGTGGGATTTTAATTAGGATGATTTTTTTTAGAGATTTCTGGACTCAACTTTAACTAAATGAAAATTAGAGATGCGGCGCTCTTTTCTTGAAAGTCTTGTTGATTTTAAGGAACGTGTCAAAGAATTTAATTCTCATTCATCTTCAGCTTCTATGGCCCGGCTGTCACGCTGATGGAAATAAGTAATGAAGCACTTATAAAGATCAACTGAACTGAAGCAACAGAAGTTAGCACTGTTCCATCTAATAAAACAAGACGTTTGCAAACTCAGCTGATGCTGCAAAGCTAGTGCACTTTTCCTCAAACGTGCACGACATAAAATAAGAACGTTCTAAACACACAGTGACTTAAGGAGACGATGGAAAACATTAAAAAAACATTCGCATCTTGCGTCGTTTCAGATTTGCTGAACTTACCTTGATTGTTGATGCGGATGTTCATGGGAATCTGGGCGGTCATGGCCAGCAGGTTGTGTTGCAGCGCTCTCTGCAGCAGCCGATGGTGCTCCTCAGCAGGCAGCGCCATTTTCTTCTCTGGCGGCTCACCAGCCTCCAGTTTGTCCCTCAGCTGCTCCAGAGCCGCCACCTGAGCTGCCATCGCTGCCTGGGCCGCTGCCGCCTGCACGGCCGCCACCGAGTGACCCGGCAAGGGCCCCACGGGCAGACGAGCCATGCCGACTCCCGGCAGCGGCTGTCCTCCCTCCTCTTCTGGCAGAAAAAAAAAAGAGAAAAGGGGAAACTCGAAGTCAGATGAACTCTAGCAGACTTCTGCTTTATTTTGGAGATAAAAAATGTGTTCTCTTCTAAAGTTTTACTGTATTTGCTGAAAAGTGAGTTAGTTAGCACTTATCTTAATACTTCATATTATATTGCTGTTTCTGTGCTGAGTTTTTTTTCCAACTCTCAGGACACAGTGTAAGATATGATATTGTATTTTTTTTTTACACCCCCCCTTCCCCATGTTTGTATTTTCCTATCGAAATGAAAGAGGTAGTGCCTCCCACGAGGCCGCGGCCTCAGACACCTCCGTCCCTCCATGTCTGTTTGTGTATGTTTTACTCAGACGAGCTGTTGTGAAATGTAATTTCGTTGTGCTTCGGTGCAATGACAAGAAAGCTGATTCTGATTATAGCAGAAAAAAAACACAAAATACCTGGACTGGAATTCATCAAAATACATTTTGACGAGCTCTAAAGTCTCAGAGCGATAAGACAAAACTGGCTCCGGTCACATCAGCAGTGTTTATTTTTATTTTTGTGGATTAAGTACCAACAAATTCTTCCATCTCGATAAGATACAGCAAAGCAAATATATCTGATCAGTTCAAGGCCTTTTCATTTCTTATCTTGTATAATCGTCACCACATTTTCATCAGTAAATTAAAAAAAAAAAAAAAGGGCTGGAGTTACTCATCCTCCAACAGTGATGATAACCAGAAAATGCTGATTGTAAGATTAGTTTGACAGGGCAAATTGTTTTGGGCTATTTATGATTTAATTTTGAACTATTATATTAAGATAAACGGACCTGCTTAAGAAAAAACATGTGTGTAATAATTGTAATAATTTAAATCTAAAGCCTTGTGTCTGCAAGTCATTTCCTGTAGAGGATAACTCCCACCTTTCTTGATCTTCTGGATGGAGGTCAGTGAGGCTCCATTGGTGCCCCCTGTCAGGCCCACGCTGGGCGTTGGGACCTTTGGTGAAGACAATATGGTGGGGGTCCCGTTGGGAGAGTACGTGAAGAGGGAGCTGCCAAAGCTTTGTCGCCGGCCCTCCCTCCGATTACTGTCGATGGCCGCCTGAAGCTCGTTGGGGTTGCTCAGACCTCTCTTGTCACATTCATACGGGTACAGGTACTTCATGTATCTGAAACGAAAACGATCGTAAAGAAACGGCGAGGGCTTCTGGGACATTTAGCTTCAACCATGTGCCGACAAGCCTCCTGCAAGGGAAAGACTTGGATTTGATATTTTCCTAACTCGGAAGGGGAGCATCCTTCCACCTGAATCAAGTGCAGGACATCACGTCAGCACGCGGCAGTTCATTTGACAAACAAAGCAGTTGTTGACATTCGATCACTGGCAAAAACACTGAGCAGAACAGGGATTAAAGGATTAAAGCTTTGACAGTTAAAGCTACCTGAAGTTGTAAAAACTTGACTTGTGTCAGTCTCAGTTGTGGCTCGAGAGCAGTTAACAGATCTGTACGTCAAATGAGCTGCAAGCCGCTTTGAAGCGAACACGACAGCCTTCGTCTTACTTTCAGATGAGGAAGACTAAAAGACGTTTGCGTGTACTGACTGAGTGCGGAGGGTGAAGGCTGCACTGGTGATTGAGGTAGGCAGGTTGAGTCCCTTGGTGATCTCCCTCCACAGTTTCTTGTTGATGACCTCCACCAGACCGCCCTTTTCTGTCACGAGCTTGTAGAGCATGTACAGATCCAGGACCTGCTTGGCCATGATGGGAATACGATTCACAGGCGTTCCTTTGGCAACAACACACACAGAGGAGACAAGTGAAGAAAAAATACCCACAAAGCACAAGATAATAATGAAAATACAAAAAACAGAGCATGAAATGTTAGTACAAACCCTAACAGTACTGGATTTTTTGCCATATAAGTCACACCTTTTTGCATAAATTTGCAAGTGCTGCGACTTATACACCCAAGCAACTAATATACGTTGTTTTCCTCATATTTAACCCAAATTTTGGTTGAGATTTGACAGTTTCATTCATTCTGGCATGGAAAATATTGAACACTACCATTTTCAGCCACTAGAGGGCCCTCCACTAATATGGCAAGCCAACAGTCTCATTAATAGGTAAAAGTGGATATTAATGAGACACTTGGCTTGCCATATAGGGCCACCTTCATATAGCTTTAGAACTCTTGGAACAAACATCAAATCAGCTGCATTTTGCCGCGCTGCCCAGGTGAAATGCAGCTGATTTGACCATTAACGTGCATTTATTAAAGAAAAGTTAAACTGAGACATACTTTTGCTATAAATTTGAGCAAAGAAATAATTGTTTTTAGTTGTTAATCTTTTGTTAAAGTCCTCCTGTGCATGCTCCCATGGCCGCCATTTGGCAGCCAATCGATTTTTGGCACAACACCGGTCCATGTTTCCAGGTGGTCAGCGGTGATGCGTGATAGATGCAACGTATACGGCAAAGCAACTAATCCCCCCCCACACACACACCTTAATAGACATTTTCTGAACGATGCAACATGTACGGCGACAAGTATGTTAAATAATAAACTTGGTTTATGTTCAGACTAAGTCTTTTCCTTCAAGAATTCAGAACCAGGCCGTCATGTTTTGAACCTCATCAAACTCGAATGTTCCATCGCACTGAGAAGATATGATCCGTTAATGCTCAGCGATTGTGTTGGGGATGACTCGCAGCTACTACCATACCAATTTTTAGCTCGGTATCCATACAAAAGGCTGAATTAAACCTGGTTTTCTGCTAGCTGTAGCAGCCATCTTGAATCAGGTTGATTCCAAATGTTAGCTGTACGACCGAAGATTTCTTATTAACCGTTTTACTCAAATCCATCTGCTGATTCACAAGATATTTTGTTAAATATGTAAACACCTTTTCTTTCATGGCTGCAGGTGATACTGATGATCTTAAAACGCACATTAACATTCAGCACCTTCTAAAATAAAGACAAGCTGTTCAAGTATTGTCTGGATAATTATACTGTGATCACTCTTATGAACATTACAGTATATTGTATTTTATGACACTAACCTAACTTGTTTTTGTTTCTTGTTGAGAATGCATTTTTATTGCAGGCGGAACTAAAAATAGGTTAAACGCACATAAATAACTGAGACAAAACCCAGTCAACACTTTGAATTATTAAAAAAAGTCTGGATTAGCTGTTTAATATATAATATTGACGAAGAATAGTGTTTTTTTTTTAAGTCTTCTAATCTGAACAATCCTCACTGTGGCCTACAGATGGCGATCAGAGATTCTCAGAGCAGACTTGGCAGACCCGCCCACTGGTAGTGGGTAACCCTGTCAATAGCTCCTTCTGGTTGTTCAGTTGTGACCACATGTCCCCCCACCACCACCACACCCGCCTGATGTGATAACACCAGCTCTGAGCCCACCTGTGACACCAGCAGGGCCTCAACAAAGGAGTCGTCTCAAACGGCTGCTTTAGAGCACGAAGACGAACGCTCCATGAAGTGAAGAACGTCTCAAAGGAGCGAGCGCGTTCGACAGCGTTTGATGTTTTAATCCATCCTTGGGTTTTTGGTACAGCTTCTAGTTATGGCCTGGGAACAAGTGGCTGTGGCACCATGAAGCAATCACCCCCGACATGAATAAAGACCCCACCCATCCCAGTGAAAGATGAGAAGATGGGCTGTGTTGTATGTCAGCCGGAGAAGGAGGAGGGCAACCGTCCTCTTTATATAATTATCAGGTCTGGCTGATGGCTCCGGCTGGGATAAATCGAGCAGATACATAATAAGCCGCGATAAGAGCTGGAACTGATAGGGTGTTCTCGATGTACAGTGACAGGACAGTGCTTGAGGACTTCTGAAGCTTCCCACATGCAGAGCAGCTATACGCACCTCTTTTCTGCATGAAGCTGAAGAGATCGTCCAGAAACTCTTTTCTCTTGGGGTCTCCGTCCAATTCGTAGAGCTGCGGAGACAAAACGTGGAGGGAAATCATTGAAGAGGCAACAGGCTTGTTGTTCTCAAACCACGACCAAAAAGCGTCACAGTGAAATAAATTAATGCCAGTTTTGGGCTGAGATCATCTTCTGTTGAAAAAAAAAAAGTTGTTGCCATTTTGGTCGGACTTTAAAAATAACATAATGCGTTATCTCACACCATTTTGTGACGTCTCACACAAGCCGTTGGTGAGTAAAGTGTCTAAAATGAGCTACTGCCAAACAAAATTTCAGCTCAACGCCCATAAAATTAACCGAGTTGCACCATATTTTACATAGGATAAGGTCAATTAGCTGTGGTAGCCATCTTGAATTGGGCTAACTCCAAAAGTTATCGCGTTCTAGAGGTACATCCCATCATTACTTTTTCCAATTCAATTCAATTTATTTAAAAAGCGCCAAGTCACAACAGAAGTCATCTCAGGGCACTGGACAGGAACATTCAGAGAACGTTATTTATCCGAGGAGCAGACTTTCGGAGCATTTGGCTAAAACCTGTCCACTGGTTCATGAGATATTTCGCTAACAGACAAGGTTTGGCATTAACAGTTAATGCTAAAGTTTTAAACACAGATCTTGTGTGATCAAATGGCGCTCGCTGATCTCAGTTTCTCCTGCGCTACATCTTAGCTCAGTATCTCAGTGGAACTGGCTGAGCTGTAGCCATTTTTTATCTTTTGCAGTGTCCGCTGGCTGTGGCGGCCATTTTAAACAGGGTTGAGCCCTGAAGGTAATTAGCAGTAGACGTACACCCAATTTTTATTTCCTGAAAGTTTCACTGAACTCTCTTTGGTGATTCATGAGCATTAGCAGTAAAAGTGAGGTTGGGGGGTGGGCGATACTGTGGGGCCATTGAACCTGCGGTTGTTTTTTTCAGTTCGCTGCGACAATGAAAACTTTCTATTTATGACGCTTAAAGCTAACATTTAGCCCCTCATCAGCGACGCCGTCCTCACTCTTTAATTTCGGGTCACAGCTTCATCCACCCGCCCTCGATAAACAGGAGCAGCAGCATCGCACGGCGCTCGAGTGAGGTCAGGGAGTTTCATAATGTGTTATTGAAAATACCAGGTTGTGAAACACAATGTGCGACTGAGTACCACCGTGCAAAACCACAGAAATAAAACCCGAGCGTGTCATTACTACAGAGCCGCCAGAGAAGGCTGCAGTTAATGACCGAGCCTCTGCTGAACCTCATGACGCACGACGCAGCCTTTAAAACGTTTGATATCACTTCAGGAAATCACTCACCTCAACACCGACGAGACAAAAACAGACAAGAACCTTTTCTTTTGTGTGACAGTGGAACACATGGTGGGCAGGTTTTTTTTTTTGGCATGAATTAGCTTGCCTGTGACTTATACACAGAAGTGACTAATATACATTCTTTCCCATATTTATAAACCAATTTTTGGCTGAGGTCTGACGATTTCATTCATTCTGACATGGAAATGATTGAACACTACCATTTTCAGCCACTGGAGGGCCCTCCACTAATGTAGCAAGCCAAGTGTCTCATTAATGGGCAAAAGTGTCTATTAATGAGACACTTGGCTTGCCATACCAAGCCTCTTTTGTCTCGCTCTGTAACTCTTGGAGCAAACGTCAAATCAGCTGCATTTCGCCGTGCTGCCCAGGTGAAATGCAGCTGATTTGACCATTAAAGTGCATTTATTAAGGAAAAGTTCAACTGAGACACATCTTTTGTTATAATTTTGAGCAAACAAATAATTGTTTATAAATGTTAATCTTGTTAAATTCTTGTAAAAGTTCTCTCGCGGCCACCATCTTTAAATATGTATGTGTTTGCCTTGAACATGCATATTCTTGTATTAATCTTATAGCTGTTGTGTTTTTACTGATGCAAATATGCAAAGCTTACCACTGAGGGACAGAAGTAAGAAGTTCTATTTTATTCTAATTTATTTTAAATAGCTCAACTTTATGGATGCAATAGTTTTGTAGCTGTTGGACAAAACAAAAACAATAAAAAACTTTGTTTGAAAAAGTAATCATGAGGTTTTCCCAAAGGGAAGCACCAGAACCCAGTTAAAGGTACTAACTGCAATAAGATGAAGACCAGTAAAAACTATTAATTTATTAATAATTTTGCGGATTCTCTTATATTTCCACCTAAATATCTTTTCAAAGAGTAATAAAGGTGTTTTTGGCAGATTTTGTGCTTTGTTTATACTGAATGCGTACCCGCATTTCAGAAGCACATAACATCAAACTACAGAAGCAAACTTTTTCAAACTGCTCCATTTGATAGGGCCTTGCTCAAGGGCTCAGACTGGGGCAAATGAGGGTGAAGGCAGATGTGGGTGTTTCATCTAACCCACCCACATTTTGATGTTGTAGGTACTGGGAGTTAAACTGGCAATCTTCTGATCACAGGCCCACCTTTTTTAACCTCTGCACCACCACTCCCACTGAAAACCTGATTTACCTTTTTTTAATAGAGGGAAAATATGGGGAAATAATAGGAGTAACAAATACACAATATTTATATATGTATATAAAAAAACCCTAGTTAAGTCAGTAATAAGATGAAATACTGTATTTTCTGCCGTGCACGTCACACCGTCGTATAAGTCGCATCAGTCGCATCAGTCCAAATACTTTGTATGTCTAATAAAGTGGAAAAAAAAAAACAGAAATAAGTTGCTTCATCGTATTAGTCGCATCTATTATGCGTCATCGCTGACAACCCAGAAATGTGGGCTGGTGTTGTGCCAAAAATCGGCAAATGGCAGTTGCGGGAGCGTGCACGGGAGGACTTTAACAATAATTTAACAAGATTAACACTTAAAAACAATTATTTGTTTGCTCAAAA
>JARVGQ010000981.1:7711673-7723067 GCA_031762355.1 Hypsolebias martinsi | reverse complement strand
TTGCAGAACAAAAAGTGTCCACACGGGGACACGCAGAGAAACAGCGAACGACCCGGGAGCTCAGACCTTGGCGCGGTACAGCTCCAGCTCGTTGTCTGTGATCCTCCATGGTTCGCTGTTTTTCAGCCTCTCAGCTGCCTCCAGCTCCATGTTGTCTTCCTTCAGCCGATATGGCTCGACCATCTCCTCAAAGGCCGCCACACTGGAAACAACAACGCCTCAACATCAACAACCTGAGACTTTCTATATAAATAAACCTAAATCGACCACATGGGGGCAGCAGAGATGAATGTTTTCATGTAGAAAAACCCACCACTATAATAATACTCTATCTAATGATGAATGACTAACCTTAAACATTTACATTTATGACTATGAGCCTAACTTCTTTATTTGTGTAAGTTGGGAGGCTGCAGAGACCCGTCAAAGTAAATCTGTGAAAACTCCTGTGATGTTTGCTTGTTTCATGGACAACATGAACCAAAGAGCCGAGAGGCAACAGCTGGTTTAAGCTCCTGGAACAATGACGCTTTCTGATCAGCAGTTTTCTTTCTGTAACAACTTCCACTCACTCCTTTTAAAACAGTAAAATTAGTGCAAATAAAACAACTTCCTGTGGGTTTCACATGAAAAAAAGCCTCCCAAAAACTCAGATGTTACTTCCTGTGAAAGGTTAACATTCACAGGAATCACCAGGTTAGTGCTATTAAAGTTGGATTCTGTGGAAAAGTCATGAATATCTTACCTGTTGGAGCAAGCCGACTGAACAGATGAGTTAACAGTTTGTTCGTGTGAGCTAAGCCCAAACTGGATTACCACAGTCTGAAAACAGCTTCAGTCTCTAACCTTTCATAGCTGTTCAGGCAAATGTTACTTTATAAACCTTTACAAACTTGCAATGCATCGTTATTTACACAGATTTCTGTGGTTATTTGTAAGCACAAAAATCAGAGGCAACAGCTAGCTGTAAAACTTCCTATAGGGATATACCGTATTTTTTGCCCTATAAGTCGCATCAGTCCAAATATGTCTAATAAAGTGGAAAAACACATAAATATGTTGCTTCGCTGTACAAGTCTCATCCATTATGCGTCACCGCTGACATGTTGCGTTTGTTACGCGTCACCGCTGACAAGCCGGAAATGTGGGCCGATGTGCCAAAAACTGACTGGCTACCAAATGGCAGCTGTGAGAGCGTGCGCAGGAGGACTTTAACAATAATTTAACAAGATTAACACTTAAAAACAATTATTTGTTTGCTCAAAATTATAGTAAAGGTGTGTCTTAGTTTAACGTTTCCTTAATAAATGCACTTTAATGGCAAAATAAGCAGCATTTCAAAAGTAATTGCTGCCTCGGTGCTCCGGGAGCACGAAGAGGAAGGAAATCAGGAAGGTGGAACGCTGCGTATTTCTTCGAAATTTAACAAGATAAGCACCTAAAACATTGTTTGTTTGCTCAACTTTATGGTAAAGGTGCATCTCAGTTGAACTTTTACTTAATAAATGCACTCCAATGGTCAAATCAGCTGCATTTCACTGGGGCGGCGCAGCGAAATGAAGCTGATTTGACGTTTGCGCCTGGCATGATCACTGAGCTGGATGAAGGTGGCTTACTATAGCAAGCTGACTGTGTCATTAATAGCCACTTTTACCTATTACATGATGCAACAGCATGCCATACAACTCGAGTGCCATCTAGAGGCTGAAAATGGTAGTGTTCAATATTTTCAATGTCAGAATGAATGAAAATGTTCACATCTTGGTCATAGATTGGGTTATAAATGTGGGGAAAAACGTAAATAAGTCGCTTCGGTGTATAAGTCACAGGGCATATAAATTATGCAAAAAACTGCAACTTATAGGTCGGAAAATACGGTAATCGATCCTTTAGTAAAATTCTGACTGATTCTGCCTTTGGCGTGATTCCTCACAATAAACTACGTTTTTCTGAAAGACTAAATGAAAACGAAGAGATAGTAAGTCAACGGTGCCAGCAGTGCCCTCTTACTGCTAACACACTGCCCCTTCCAGAGGCATTAAGCCCTCATTAGTGACTCCAAGCTGCTGTAGGATCTTATTATCTAGTGGTCAGTGGGTGGGGGTGGTCAGAGGGGTGGGACTGTGAGACCAAAGAGAGCTGAGGTGGATGTTACGGTGGGGGGATGCCAGCTAATGTACAAGCCTGCTGGAGGCGAAGGGGGAGTTTTAATTACAGGATGCGTGCATTTTGTGAAGTGCCTCGCCATAAATCTTAGAAATTACCCATCCCCTCCACCCATGTTGCTTTATTTGCTCCCTATTCCTCTCAGTCTCTCTGTCTTAATCACACCAATAAATATTTGCCTTGTGGGAGCCCTTTAACCTCTCCGTCAAATACACAAGCTGCCATGACAGGGCATATTCTTCTATTATTCCTGTTTGCACAATGAATGGAAGAGTGGAAGGCTGCTGCAAACAAAAACCATGTTAAAGCTGTGATTCTCACATGGTGGTTCACTATCAACAGCATTAAACAAAAAAAAGTCTCAAAACTGTAACCGCGAGGTGCCGAGTCGATCGGCGTCGCGGTTTCCCTGTTCACTTGAGGAGCTAATAGTGAAGTGTGAACTGTGTTAACACACTCAAAGGATCTGTCTTACTCATGGATATCCAGTTTCCAGTCGGTGTTTACACACTCGGGCACAGTGCCCTCCTTTGTTACTGCAAACATGTGACCCACATCCAAATTACTGCAGTTGTTCAGAATCAACCCAAACATCTAGTTTCATTTGTAGAGATCTGGATGTGGCACCAGGACAACTCCTCAACAAAACATGATTTTTATCTAAAACTCTGACATGAACGGTGGTGGGTAATATCTCTTCCAGGAAGACTAAGCCTTTCATTGAGGTGTGTTTTTGGAGAAAGAAAAGGTGCTGTTAAGCAAATGTTTTTAGTTATTATGTTATAAAGGTGTGCGTGACCCAAACCGTGACTGAACAGTCTTGCTGTGGTCGTCACCGCTGCATCAGGATTTTTACTGAAACTTTCTTATTTTTGGGACATTTGTTATGATACATAACCATAACAACAATTTTTTTTTACTACTGGGAGCAGCTGATTAACATCTCACAAGCTCAAATAATACCTCAACCACAGCCCCAAATGTCAAATGAGTTGAAAAAGGAGGTGCCGTAGATGCATTCCCGTCTACCTGCCGGATGCGTTCGAGTGCCTGATCACTGAGATTCTGGAACTGGCAGGAAGCATGGCTCATGACAGCAAGGACGGGGATCACGGTCCTGCAGCACGGGGGAACAGAGAGGCCAGCCAAGTCTGGATGGACAGATCAGACGGCATCTGCGACCATTTTCTTTGGATCCACTGTGGGATGGACCTTTACAAGAGATCCTTCCTGCCTACAGCCATCAGTAACTATAACATCTCTTAATGAAATGAGGATGATGAGCTACAACATTTAATTTCCCTTTGGGATTAATACAGAATATTTTAATTGAATTGAATCCCAATCCAAAATATTAACATTAGATCGTTTCATTCTAAACTGATCTCAGGTGTGAACGAGTTTTATTTGCCGTCCACATTGGCCACGTGATAAACTAGCAAAGCCACAAGTAACTCAATAAAACAGCTTTGGAAAATAACTCCCAACAAAAAGAGTAAATGAGAAATTACCTTGAAGAGGCTAAAAGTTTTTATTTACCAGCCAAGTCTCAGCATTTCAGTCCGCTCACATTAAATTTACCTCCTCCAACCATCGTGTTTATTCACGAAACAAATCTATCGTTGCTGCGAAGTCTTAAAATAACAGAGTTATACCTCGGTGGAGGAGGGTGTAAATAGGAAGTCTTATTATTCTTAGGAAATCTTAATCAAGCGGCTCATGTAAATGTGAGAAACAGAGCGTGTCAAGCAGCTGCACTCTCCCGAGCCGTAGATCATGTTCGACACGTCGACCTGCAGCTCGGACGCGAGCCGACGATGGAGCTGAAGGCTGTGGCGTCTCTGCTGCAGGAACATAAGCAGAGCTCGAAACTAAAGGCAGCCAACCAGGATGCTGTCCGACTGGCAAGACCACTACCACGCCCCACCCCTCACTATACGCCATTGTTCGTCTCACATATATATTTTCTCAGTTCCTCTGACCTCTCTGTATCTGTTTTCTTCTGGCTTTTCTTTCACTCTTCACTTTTTCCCCTCTGTCAGTCCCACAAACACAGTCCTTATAACTCCCCTGCCTCCTACCAACACACACACGCACACATACACACACACACACACACAGACTTATCAGGCTCATGAGGGTGTGGCCGCTATAGGTTTTTCAAATCTATAGTAGGAATGGGAGCCCCTGCTCTTGGCTTAAGCTCCACCAGTCAGATAAACAATAAGAAACTAGATAAACGACAAGAAAACTGGGCCAACTGGTAAAGCAGGGTTCACACACCTTGACCAAATCCTCCACAGCGAAAAACTTCCTGACAGGCAGATAAAGATTTCTAATCATATGATTCGATGAGAAGTTTTATGGATCTATAAGTTTTATAGATCTGCTTGTGAAAGTCAACTCATAAAGAGCATTTATTTTATTTTTTTGGTTATGCACACTAGTGAAGACAGATTTCTCAACGTCAGATAAATAATCTAGTGTTGTCTGATAGTTTCGGAGCGTATATGTAGGTCAGCGACAGAATGTCTGCAGAAAATTATAAACAGGCCTTATACTGCAAATAATCAGTAACCAAAGAGCGGCCTTTTTTTACGGCCTCACAGGCAGAGGCGGCGGTAGCAGAATGTAATATGTGTGTTTGTGTTTGGGGGAAGGGTCACTCAACCATTAATGCAAATGGCCGTCAGTCGTACTGGCACACCAGTGTCACGTAACACACAATAGAGCCTTTGCAACTAAAAACCAAAAACCGAGAAGACCGGGGTATCACCTCCATGCTCCCTTACACCTGCCAATCACCTTTTGTTAAGGCTAACAGACACAAACTTGTACACGCATGTACAAAAACAGCCATAACTCAGGCTCTGCTTCTGCTCTACGTCTGCATGACTTCTTATCTTTCATTCTTTTGAAAAAGTCTGACCTAAAGAAAAACTTTGAAACTAATTTATCTTGTAGATACATTTAAGATCATGGTCAAGTTCTGTTTGATGTAGAATTAAAAAAGGTACTCACTGCAAAAAAGGTTTACCTAATACCATATTTTTCACTGTATAAGTTAGTTTTTTGCATAAATTAGCTTGCCTGTGACATATACACAGAAGCGATTAATATTCACCCCCCCCATATCTATATTCTAATTTTTGGCTGAAATTTCATTCATTCTGCCATGGAAAAAATTTTACACTACCATTTTCAGCCACTAGAGGGCCCTCGACTAATATGGCAAGCCAAGTGTCTCATTAATAGGTAAAAGTGGCTATTAACGAGACACTTGTCTTGCCATACCAAGCCACCTTCGCCTCGCTCTGTAACTCCTGGAGCAAACATCAAATCAGCTGCATTTCGTCGCGCTGAACTGGCAAAATTCAGCCGATTTTACCGTCAAAGTGCATTTTTATTAAGGAAAAGTTCAACTGAGACACACAACTGCTTTAATGCTGAGCAAACAAATTATTGTTTTTAGGTGGCTATCTTGTTAAATTTCGAAGAAATACACAGCGAGTCGTCCCTCTCTCTGCGCATTCCTGCTTCTGCGTATCGGCTTTTGAAATAAGCTGATTAGACCGTCAAAGTTTATTTATTAAGGAAAAGTTCAACTGAGACGCACCTTTGCTATAGTTTCGAGCAAACAAATAATTGTTTATAAGTGTTAATCTTGTTAAATTCTTGTAAAAGTTCTCCTGCGGCCACCATTTGGCAGCCAATCGATTTTTGCCACAACACTGACTCACATTTCCGGGTTGTCAGCGGTGACGCACAATAGATGCAACTTATACGGTGAAGTGGCGTATTTAAATTTGTTTTTCCACTTTGTTAGACATATTTGGACTGATGTAACTTATACGGCGGTGCGACGTGTACGGCGGCAAGTACGGTACATAAAAAGGTGACGTTTGAACGCGTTTACTCCAGTAGTTTTCCTGACGTATCGAATGCAATTCTGAAATGCGGGTACGCACTCCATGTAAACAAAGCACTTGGCTGAATTTGTTGTAAACCCTGTGGAAGTTTGAGTCACATGACCTACAGGCTGTGTAGATAAACAAATGTGGTCGTGAGTTTAACGTTTGATCTGTTTTCAGTCACTTTCCGTGGGAAAACAAACACGTGTGGTATTTACCGTTTGGTCACAACTGTTTCATTTAACGACACGATCATCCGTCAATGTGGGAAAATATTGTGCTGATTTAGTTGCTTGCATCATTTTTTTTTTTATCCTGTTTTTACAATTTTGCAATGTGCACCTTTAAGAGGATTACAAAGTGAGATAAGTTTCCCTGAAATCTTAAAAAAAAAATCTTGTGACCAACTGGAGTTGTTTGGTTTGTGACTGTAAGAAGCTACGGCAGCGAACACACCTTAAATAGGATTACGAGCGATTTTGTAACTACAGGGTGATAACTTCTGGGTGTGTTTCATCCTCCGGTGTGTGATTGTAAGTTAATGGAAATGTTTACAATGTTTCTGTTGCTGGAAATGCGTTAGCTCAAATCCTCTTTTTACCTAATGCAGAGGGAGCAGGTTCACAACAACAATTAATCCAAGGCCTTCAGATGATTTCTTTCTCATGAAAGAGATTAGTACGAACTTGTTTTTTTCTTATTGCCTTGCCTGACTGGAATGGGAAAAATGCCGCTGCCTCTTGTGGTTGTGTTTAAGCATGACTAAACCAGATTAACTCTGTGATAGACGATGAGAGGTGGACTGTCTCCTTCCTATAGATCATTTGTGAGCATAACAAGGAGAAAAATACCCTGAAATGTACAGGGGGGAGGGCGATGGAGGGCAGAGAAGAAGCGTTGATGCAGGGGGGTGGAGTGGTCACACAAACACATGATCTGTCATATTTAAACACCGCATTGTTCAAGGCTAAAGCCTGTTTACGACCATCATTAATGTACAAACACAACCAACTAGACAGGATCTGTTCACTGGCTAACAGCAAAGTTAGAATACTCCACCCGAGTAAATACACATTTCACATGTATTAATATACATCAGATGAATGGGGTTGGCTCTTTAGTATCTGTTGAAGCTATTTTTGTCACAAAGAAACTAAATACTCCATTTTATTCCCAGCTGATCCGGTTCAACACAAAAGTTTTATTATCACACCGCTGAAGGCGAAGTTTCAAGATGGCCGCCACAGCCAACTTGTGGGTTTTTACAGATCTTACACATGTAGAACTAAAATCAGATGCAGTAGTTGAGAATCATCGACAACACATGTTCTGGGTGTCTTGCGATGAGGCATAAAATGGAGTATGAGCCAGTAGTACATTTTGAAGATGGAGGATGTCGCCAGCGCTTCTGCGGCTCAGGCAGGAATTACTTTAAGGTTTAGCGGAACAAAAACAAAATCACTGTCCATATATTTATTTTAACATCACGTTCGGTAGCGCTGGCGCTGTCCTCCATCTTCAAAATGTGCTACTGGCACTCTTCCAGCACCTGCAGCTCAGTAAAGCGCCACCCCCGTTAGCCACACCCATCTGTTCTCTGATTGGATTGTTAAATTTGTGATTGGCATGGCATTGACCAATCAGCTGAGAGGAAGAAACATCGGGTCATAATTCGTCCTCGCAAGTTGAAAATCACACACAAACTTAAGTGTAGAGTTTTACACGTAGTTTTATGCTTTGTATCTGTAAACAGGCATTAAAAAAAGTAACTTGTGTAATTATTTTTTACAAATACTAATCTTTTTTACACGCACATAAATTCTTATCTATGGATGCACAAAGGTGCAGAATTTATTCACAACTACACATTCTGATTTACAAGCACAAAATATATACTGTAGTCCCTTGTTTATCATGCAGGATCCATACCCTGAAGACCCGCGATAAGTGAAAAACCGCGAAGTAGGAATAGTAGTACAAGTAGTAAGTACCATAGTAGTTTATTATATATACAGTATATACAGTATATATAAAGACGTTCTAAACCCTTCCCACACTCTTGCAATATTCTAAACACCGTTTCTAAACTCTAAACGCTCTAAAAGAGAACATATGATTTCAGCTCCCTGCCGCCTCTGCTCTTTGCCACCTGCAAGCGCTCTTGGCCACGCCCACTTTGCTCTGCACGGTGAACAGCTGATCAGCTGCAGCAGGAACCTTATCCTGCAGAATGGGCTGCACAAATGTACAGCAGGTGCTAAATAATTAAAAATACATATATTTTAAATAAAAATTCCATGTGGATCGTGCGGCTCATCCATCAATCAGCCAATTGTGTGTCATGTCCAATCTCATTTTGAAACACCGCAATAGAGCGAGTCCGCGATAAACGAACTGCGAAGTAGCGAGGGACTACTGTATGACTGGAAATTAAGCCCACAATGGAGCACAGCTACAACTCTGTCATTAAGCATAAAATGAACGACGCACTCTTTTAAGAGAGGAGGAAACAATGAAACAGTTTGCTTTGCCTAATTATAACCATAAAGGTGGCTAAGTATATCCTGAGCCATCACATTAACAATACAGTAGCCACAGGCGATGCATGAATCATTTTGATTTTGGTACCAAGCGTTGGCACATGTAGTCTGAGTTTATAGTTTTTCCAACTTCCACCAGTGTCATTCTTGCTGCTCTCTTTCAACTTCATTATCTGTTTTTTTTGTTTTTTTTACTTTGGTGTAAATGTGTCTGACTCAGATAAAGCGACATTGGTTGGAGTCTTGCCACAGCGGCGCTGTTTGTGTTGACAGAGCGGCTGCCTCATCAGCGACGAGTCGATGCGTTTGAATTCACGTTCAGGCGGTCAATCGGGATTATGATGTCTTGACGATAAAGTGATGCTCGGCGTGGGGGGGATGGTGGCGTGTCAGGACCAACAAAGATAGATTCAGTAAAATGTGCCTTTGAAGAGACCTGCCGGAGCAGTTTCTGTCACCTGACTAGATTTAACTGCTGAACATACAACATGCAGGGAACTCCCTATCAGACTTTAGTATTTTATTGTTTTTTTTTTTTTTTTTTTTAGTAGATATTCAAGTTTGTCAAGTCTGTCTTCATAACTGACTCTAAACAGTGGCTGATCAGCGAACGTACATGTAGAAATGTTTTTTTATTTGCGTGGCTTTCTCTGTCCATTTTATTCCTATTATATGCCGACGACAGCTTAGTTTAAACTCTTAAAAGTTTTATTTTTATAATATTTTACAATATTCTAGTTCAAAAGGCAAAACAAGTGAATCCCCACATTTTTTGATAGTGATATTCTGTCTGCAGTAAACAAAGGTGTCAAGGATCATTAGATCGTTTGATTCGCTGGTCAAAATGGGGAAACAAAATAGAGAAGATGAAAACACGTTGCGAATTTGAGTCCTCTTCATACATTTGACTAACAGAACAAAAGTAAATAAGATTGTCCTATTCACTACTAATTTCCCAGGCGGATCAGTCTGTCAGTTATTTATTATCGAACGACTCGGCCTTTCAAGAGCAGGTGATTAAACACAAACGCTGTGAAAAGCCTGCTATGATTTCTGATCACCGGCGACACGTTTCCCTTTATGATGCGCAACGCCGTAAGCAAAGCCTCCGTTTGTCCACCGTGACTGTTTAACGCCGGATGAAAACATCCTCTGTTGACGAGATTAAAAAGTCCAGAATGAGCTCCATTTGATGATTACTTCAACTCTATTCCTGTCCGCCTGGGCTATTTGCCTATAAACCAGAAATAGCAGCAAGTTTTCCCAGATCCCTCGGAGTCTGATGCATGTTGTAACCACACGGCTAATGAGTAGTATCGTGATGATGGATGCCCAAACAGGGCGAGGCAAAGCTGCACAAACAGACAGGGAGGGGGAGAGGGTGTAGAAGCAGTTTAGATTATGAAGTGACGTGCGACACCACACACAGTTATCTGATGAGACTTTTGTTTTAAGGTAAAGATTTTAAATATAAAAGACATCGATCCTGTAGACCTTCCTCTAAAAGGACTGAACAGTCTGATCTCGATAGTCATAATTAGGCTCTGTGAAAGCTGGAAGTATTTATTCAACGTCACACCAGACGCCCTGATAGCGTCAGTCTTAATGCAGGCAGATGGAGACAGAGATAGCAGTGTCGAAGTTTCACAAGAAGGTTTGTAAATGGCACACAAACACGAGCCGGGGTGTTGATCTTCCCTGGGAGGACTAAAAATGGGCATTCTGCTATATATGCTACTGCTCCTCCGTATGGATCGCTTTACTGTGGGACGACTCGAGGTTGGGTGTATGCGCTGCCAGTCAGAGTGATGGATGGACGGGGCAGCGGCTTTAAAGGTTCACAACGCTGACCTTAAGAATATATCTGGCCCACCCAGGTCCACACAGGGCAAATAGTCGTAAATGTGGATCATCAAAGAGGGAGACGTCTTGTCCACGTTGCCAGACCTGCTTCAGTCAACATGTGGACGAGCAGAAATCTGACCCAAACCCACTCCTGGGGGTTTTTCTATCCACGGAGCTGCAGACCGTCTTCCTGTTTAAACATTTACACAAACGAGTTTAGTAAGACTTCCAAACGTACACATAACGTCCACGTTAGGAAGCCGGCACAATCCTGTTTACGGAATGGCAGAACACGTGTGTCCTTTTTAACATTTACATGCAGCTAAAGGCCAGGGAACATGCAAGTAGCGTATTTGCCGCCGTAGACGTTGCACCGCTGTATAAGTCACATCAGTTCAAATATGTCTAATAAAAGTGGAAAAACATAAATAAATCACTTCAAGGTCACATCACATGTGGTACATGAGGTGGAGTGAAACTATGTACACAGTATAGGTTTGCCGTAAAAGTCGCATCTATTATGCGTCACCGCTGACCACCCAGAAACATAGGACGGCGTTGTGCCAAAAATCGATTGACTGCCAAATGGTGGCTGCGGGAATGTGCATGGGAGGACTTTAATAAAAATTTACCAAGATAACCACTTAAAAACTGTTTGACTTTTGCTCAATAAATGCACTTTAATGGTCAAATCGGCTGCATTTCGCTTGGGCGGCGCAGCGAAATGCAGCCGATTTGACGTTTGCTCCAGGAGTTCCAGAGCGAGACGAAGGTGGCTCGCTATATAGCGTCTGAAAATGGTAATGTTTAATCCAACAATTTTCAGTCAGGTCATCTGGACTGTTTCTTTTTTTATAGCGACGTTTGGCCCTCTATACGGAGGGCTTCATCAGTCTGAGGAGTTACAGTAAACTGTTTCCCCACCAAGCACT